>JARQOD010000008.1:12660197-12702729 GCA_033576555.1 Oophaga sylvatica
CGGCCGACATCCTCATTCCCTCCAAATACCCTCCCAAAAGTGGACTTTAGAAAGACTTTCATAAAGACAATCCCTCCTCCCTCCGATTTTTACGACCCTTTTTAAAACAGACTGTAACCCGTAAGGTAACTCCCAGTCATAGCTTTCTCTCCCCCATGTCTCGGTTATTCCCACTATGTCATGTACTGAGATTTTTGCTTTATCTTTCCATTGGTTTTCGGTTCGGGGATTTGCGAGCATGCAGGTTAAAAGATTTTGTTTTGTTCCCTCTCCTCCCTGGGTTTTTTTAAAAAATTTTCTTACCACCCTTCCGAGCTTGTTGTTTTGGGGTTTTCTTTGCCACCTCAAAAACTTCATCAGTTATTTTGGGGCTTCTGTTCATTTTTAACATTTTTTCCCCCCCCTCTTCTTCTATTTTAACTCCCCCTGAGGAGTGTGCAGTTTTCGGGGAAATGTTTTTTCCAGTTTGTTGAGGTTTTGTCAGCTTGCAAAGAACCGTTACGGGAAATTTCACCCCGTGGTCCAGGAATCGAATACTTTTTTCCCTGCACCTCTCTTAGCCTTTGTTTGCTAAAGGACCCGTTTTTCCCCCTGACCCATGAAAAAAGCTACCTGTGCTTTTCCTTTACTTTCTTCCCCAAACCCTTTTTCAAAGTCCTTGCAGATTGCGGTGGCCCTTTCCCTTGCTCTTTTTTGGTGCCAACGTATCAAAGAAATGGGTGGATGTCCTTGGGAATTTGATGAGTTTTGGGTATCCATCGGTCACCCCTTGATCTTCGACCTGGGAGGCAGCATATTCTTTAAATTTTATGTCTCTGCAGATGGCGCTTCTGTCCTCTCGAGTGAGTCTTCCCCCACTACCACTCTTTTTGATTCCTGCTGTACTGTTTTTTGTCATTTGGGTGTTGCTTTTTCCTTCCTTTTTTGCTTGCTGGTAGTGCCTCATCCTTGGTGTCCATCTTTGTCCCCCCACAAGGCCTTGGTATGGTTTTTCAGTTGTGTGGTTGGTGATGCTCCTGGGCTTTTTGCTTTTTTTTGGGAAGCTCCCACTCGTCTGCTTTTGGAGGTTTTACACTTTTTTTCCCTTCTGTGACCAAATAGGTGCTTCTGTTTTTTTCAAAAATATTTAGAGTTGAGAGTCCTCAGTGGTTGATACCTTTTAATGGCTAACTGAAAAGATGGTAACAAATTGCAGCTTTCGAGACTACTCAGGTCTCTTCATCAGGCAAAGACTAATACAAAATCCTGATGAAGAGACCTGAGTAGTTTCGAAAGCTGCAATTTGTTACCATCTTTTCAGTTAGCCATTAAAAGATATCAACCACTGAGGACTCTCAACTCTAAATATTTTTCTATCTACTGGCTAACACGGTACAAAGATACACATCTTTACTGTATCTGTTTTGTCTAGGAAGTCTTCATTTTCTTTGATGAGTTTCAAAGTTGCAATTCTTTTTCCAGACCCCGCACCTTTTCTTCTACAAGGACCAGTAGTCTACACTTCTAGCAGGTGAACTTGGATTCTTCTTCTGGTCGATCTGTGAACATGTAGCACATGTTGCAGCTCAACATGTAGGTTGTCACATCTGCCATGTTGCTCCTAGATCCTGCTGACTTGCTGTCTGTCTTCCTTCTTGTGTAATCTACTGTGTGTAACCTTCTTGTGTAATCTGCCGTGTTTTTTTCCTTCTTGTGTAATCTACTCAATCAGCAAGCTTTATTGCAATAATGTACTAGAGACAAAAATTCAGTTTGGCAATGCTCTCCAAGCAGCTGGTCCCGTCTGTACCCAACGATCTTTTTGCTGAGGTAGACTCTTCGCTTTTCCCACAAGGCAGCTGGAATATGCAAATTGCCCTCCACAAGCTTCAATCCTAGCCATAAGGCCATAAAGTGCATACTGTATATGTGTCGACCCGCCACCACAATTGTGGGTTACCAGGGCAATGGGGTACTCAGAGCCGAGCCCATGGAAGTCTATGGGGATTGTCACAGGTAGCTGTGGCTCGGTCTGTGGCCGGGCGGTCTGGCGTATGTTGGGGAAATATTTACAGGGGATAGGTTATATACAGTTCGTGACGCCACCTGTAGTATTCTGGTAATTTGTACCAGCGCTGCTATCGATCTCTGAGGGGATGGTGATGCAGCTAGATGTCGGGTCCCCTACAGGTGGGACTCTTCCCTCAGGTCGGTAGTTAGGTGAGGATTGTGCAGGCATGCAATAATAACTCAGTCTCACACAGTCAACGTCTTTCCATACCTTTACTTGCAGGATGATAAGGCAGGTCCCAGGGAGGCTGATGGGGTTGATGGAGGATGAGCTTTGAGGCAACAGATAAGCAAGTTAGGGGCCTCCTTTACTTTCCAATGAAGCTGAGTACGACCAGCCTGAAGCGTAGTCCTCTCTATGATTCCAGCTAATCTTTAGCTGTTCTGCCCAGTCAAATTTGTGTTAGAAGCCTTCCTGCGAGGGAGCTGAATCCTTTTCTTGTCGTGCACTAACTCAAAGTCTTCACACCCCCTGACTCCAGCTACGTTCTGACTATAAGGGGCTTGTCTGCCGCGACCTAGGGTCCGGTAGATTCCTGGTTTTCTCTTCACTATGCTGTACAATAGTGATCCTTCGGTCCCCAGTAACCGGTTGCAACGTGCAGGACTTTTCCAAGTCAAAAGCACTTTTCCAATTATCTTCCTTCCACTTTGCCCTTCGCCTTGCTTGTCTCTTAACAGATAGTTCAGTCTTTCTTCCAGTGGGGCACAGCTCTGACTAGACTAAGGTGTATACAGACACCTACACCAGACTCCACTTTCTGAACTGATGATAGACTTAAACTGGACACGTCTACTCTGTCCAAGGACAGGAAACTGACTTCTCACTCTGAAGTCCAGACACTGACTGACTAAATCACTCCCTTCCACACCCCTGCTGGGTGTGTCAGAAGTGTACATGATGTCATGAAGAGACCTTAACTGTTACCTCTCCACTCATCCTCCTGGTATTGTGTACCAGGGCTACACATTCCCCCATGGTAAACGACAGCACTCCCGGGCTGTAAAATACAAGAAGACAGAAAATTTTGTTTATGCATAACAACAAACATTAACTTCTTCCCATCCGGGAGGTGAGAACACCTTGAACGTTACGAACAATAACATTTTACATATAGAAATACAAAAGTATCAAATAGCATTTAATAAATATATATACAAGATACTTGTGAAGGACCCGCACCAAACCTTCAACGTGGGTCCTGGGTGGGCTGCAGGACATCCAAATGCAGACCTCACTCAGTGCCACACCACACGGGTTTTTGGTTCAGAGGTGAGTCAAGGTTTCATGTGAAACCATTAAGAAGGCACTTTAGTGCAACTATTTACAGGATACAGTTTTTGGGCTGGCTCAGTCCTCAGCCTCTGAGTCCATTGTTAAACGAAGACATAATAGGGAAAACACATTTATATATATAGACTTTTACAATGTTCACACAAATTCGTTATAATCACTGCTGATATCTAATGGGTAATTTCCCTTTTGTGATTCTCTCTGATCTACGTGGTGTAGTTTCAGGTATAACAAGTTGCGATCTGTCTGCACTGCGTAACGGCAAACTATAGAACTGCCTTAACCTTTCTATGGATCTGGCAAGCGTACTGATGGCTGGGCGGTGTGAGTCAGCTTCACCAGGAGATCCCATAGTATGGGGCGCTGCTTCAGATGATCCATCTTGAGGTTCCACAGGTTGAGGTGTTGCTGGGATGGGTAACTCCTGAGCGGGCTCAACTGGCACCACAGGCACAACTGGAGGTAAAACTTCCTCTTGTGGCTGATAAAACTGCAACACTGGAATTATCACAGCATCTCCCAGTCGGGGCCAATCCGCAGGAAAATCTCCCAGATCGGTGTGTAGGACCTCTTCCTTTCTTTCTCTTTGATTGAAGACAGGGTTCTTTTCACAACTCTTTAAGTGTTCTGGACACAACTTCAAATGATCTCTGGACACCGTGGTTGTTGTTCTTCCTCCGTCTTTACTGACGACACAAACTTTTCTGTTGTCGTATTTAGAATCTTGTATGACGTAGGGTTCTTGCTCCCACTGATTATCCAGTTTATGCATCTTTCTTTTTCTTTTTAATACTACCTCTCCAGGCATCAGAGGCTTGGCAGGAGCATTTCGGTTGTAAACATCTTCCTGTTTCTCCCGTGCCTTATTGAGACTTTCCTCTACACAGATTTGTACTCTTCTGTATTGCTCTTGCCGATTGACGTCCCAGTTCTCAACAGCGTCGTCTGCCTCCGGTTCTACCACTCCAAGTTCTAGATCCATTGGTAGTTTTCCGGGCCTTGCTCTCATAAGATAGGCTGGAGTGCAGTTAGTTGAGCTTACAGGTATATGGTTGTACAAATCAACCAAATCAGGTAGTAAATCCGGCCATCGATTCCTGTCTTCCAACGGTATGGATCTCAACAAGTCAAGGACAATATGGTTCATCTTTTCACAAAGACCGTTGGTTTGAGGGTGATATGGTGTTGTTCTTATTTTCTTGCACCCGTACATATGACAGAATTCCTTGAATAAATCAGCTTCGAAAGCAGGTCCCTGATCGGTTAAGACTTGCTCGGGATACCCATGCGGTCTGCAGAAGCTTGCTTGAAAGGTCTTCGCGGCCGTCACTGCGGTCTGGTCTTTCACTGGAACGACTACCAGAAATCTGGAGTAATGGTCCACCATGGTCAAGGCGTATGAGTATCCAGATCTACTCGGCGACAGTTTGACGTGGTCCAGGGCCACAATCTCCAGGGGACGAGTCGTCCGAATAGGTTGCAGGGGGGCCTTTTGACTACTGTAGTCCTTTCTTCTGAGACCACAGGGTCCACAGTTCCGACACCACCTCTCGACAGAGCTGCGCATCCCTACCCAGTAGAACCGGCATCTCAACAGGGTCTCCAGCTTTCTCCAGCCAAAGTGTCCTGCTTGATCGTGGTATGCTTCCAACACCATTGGGACGTCTGCCTTGGGGACCACGATTTGCCAGACCATTTCATGGGTTCTGGGGTTGACGTATCTTCTGCACAACTTCTCACGGTATAGGAACAACCTGCTTTTCTCGTTCCACAGGAGCTTGGCTGACATAGGTGCATCCTTTTCCAGAGAGGAGCCTTCCTGTCTTAACAACTCCTTGATGCGGCTGACCACTGGATCACTGTCCTGAGTCTCTTTCCAACTATGATGGGGTAAAGGATTTAATGTTGCACCATTCTGCTTTCTGTGGACTTGATGCTCGTGGACTACCCCATTTCGATGGAACGCGGGTAGCTCAATTTCTTCCAGGTCGTCCGATTCTTCTTCCGTGTCAGAGTCATGCGGCATTCGGGACAACGCATCAGCATTAGCATTCTTTCGACCTGCCCGGTACTTGATAGTAAACTGATAATTGGACAACCGAGCCATCCATCGTTGCTCCATGGCGCCCAGCTTGGCGGTTTCCAGGTGCGTTAACGGGTTGTTGTCTGTAAACGCAGTGAACTTATTGGAGGCCAGATAGTGTTTAAATCTTTCAGTAATGGCCCAGACCAGCGCCAGAAACTCTAGCTTGAAGCTGCTATAATTTTCCGGATTCCTTTCAGTTGGCCTGAGTTTTCTGCTAGCATATGCGATGACTTTTTCTTGTCCATTCTGCTTCTGACTGAGAACGGCTCCCAGCCCTTCATTACTGGCGTCGGTGTACAACAGGAACGGTTGGCTGTAATCAGGATAGGTTAAGATCTCATCACCTGTAAGGATCTCTTTCATCTTTTGGAATGCTTCAGCCTGTTCTTTACCCAATTAAAGGGAGGGTTTCTGCTCTTTAAGGATTGTCCTACCAGGAGGTCCTGTAAAGGAGCTGCCTTCTTCGTGTAATCTTTCACGAATCTCCTGTAGTAACCCGTTAGTCCCAGGAACTGTCGCACTTCCTTAAGGTTCTTCGGCTCCGGCCACTTCTGGATGGCAGTGACTTTCTCTGGGTCCGGCGCTACTCCTTCCGAACTGACGATGTGCCCAAGTATTGTACCTTCTGCTTGAGTAGATGGCATTTTGAGGGTTTCAACTTCATCCCGTACCTGGACAGGGACTCAAACACTTCTGCCAGGTGCTTCAGATGGTCCTCATATGTCTTGGAATACACGATAACGTCGTCTAGGTATAGCAGCACGGTTTCAAAATTGAGATGTCCCAGACAGTTTTCCATCACTCTCTGAAATGTTCCTGGGGCACTGCTGAGCCCAAACGGCATTCTGTCGAACTCACAGAGCCCCATTGGGGTGGTGAAAGCCGTTTTCTCACGATCCTCCTCAGCCACAGCCACTTGCCAGTAACCACTAGTCAGATCAAGGGTAGAAAAGTAGTTAGCCGTTTTCAGAGCAGCTAATGATTCCTCTATACGTGGTAGCGGGTATGCATCCTTGTGTGTTATGCGGTTCACCTGCCTGTAATCCACACACATTCTCATACTACCATCTTTCTTTTTAACCAGAACTAGAGGGGCTGCCCAGGGACTACAACTATCCCTTATCACCCCAGCTTTCTTCATATCATTCAACATTTCTTTAGCCTTCTGATAATGAGCTGGAGGTATGGGCCTATACCGCTCTTTGATGGGAGGATGACTGCCTGTAGGGATATGATGTTGTACTCCCTTAATTGTCCCAAAATCAAGTGGATTTTTGCTAAACACTTGGGCGTACTCTTGCACCACCCGTAATACCCCTTGCTTCTGGTGAGCGGGAGTGGTGTCCGTCCCAACATGGAGTTGCTGGCACCATTCCGCCACCTGAGTTGCTGGGTCATTGTCCTCCTCTATTTGACAGGAGTCTAAGGACTCAGCCGGGAGAATAGAATTATTATCAACAGCATGAAGTTTAGCAATGGTTGCATAACGGGGTAAATTTACCTCATCATCTCCCCAATTGAGAAGCCGTACCGGTACTCTTCCATTCACCACCTCTACTACTCCTCTAGCAGTCATAAGTGTAGGTCTATGTTCTGAATGGTGGGGTTCTACTACAGCTTGGTAATTCTGTCCTCTCAGACCTATGGCTGCCCTGCACCAAATGATCATTTCACTCATTGGGGGTATCACAATAGGATCCGAGTCAGTGACCCGTACATTACCAATTTCGCCGTCGGTAAGCTTCGCTTGCTGCTGACACACCAGGGCCCGGATCTCTCTTTGGATTACTCCTCTCTGCCTTGGTCGGGCAATCTCAGCGAGCTGTTGGAGCAAGAACACAACTTCTCCCAAACAATTACCGATAATGTTAGTACCCAAAATGATATTTAAACCGTTCTCCTCATTTACAGTCTTTACTACCAGAAGCCCTTGGTCTTTCAACTCCTCTCTGCCCACCTTTACATCTACACATTTTGTTCCGAGTACTTCTACAGGAAGACCATTAGAAGCATACACAGTAAAGTCAAGGCTCGGAGGTTTAAGACTGTCCATTGACCAGTACTTGGTATATAGAGCATCAGGTATTAGGGTCACCTGGGACCCAGTGTCTAACAATGCTGGAACAGCAATACCATCTAGAATAATAGACAGGTAGGGTCGCCCGCCCACATACCTGCGGTTCCAGTCTAGGGGGCCTGACGGGTATTCTCCTGGGTGTTGGCCCTTGGACCCAGGTTCTGCCGTTTAAAGGACACTGTGTAGACAGATGACCTTTCCGGTTGCAGCGATAACAGATGATCTCTCGACGAGAAGGGTGTTGATCAGAGGTTGCTCCTGGGGGTGGCGTTGTCCTCCTCCGGGGGGGCGACGTCTTCTTTCTTCTCCGGTGCATCCACGGAACGTCCTCTGGGCAGTCAGCTAACAAGATCTTCCCTTCCTCCTCTTTCCGCAGCTGCAGGGCACTCATTACAGCAGCCAAATTTTTAGTCAGCTGGCGCACCTCTGAGCGCAGACAGTCCAATTCACTAGGAGGTGTCACCTGCGCTTTGGCTTCAGCCACTAGCGGGGAAAAGGGGGTTACTGCCGGTTCCGGAGTGACTTCAGCCTGATGATGTTGGGTGGCCACCTCAGGTTTGCCAGGGGCCGCAGCCCTTTTATTGCCATGTCCTTTAGGGCATCAAAGGTAGCATCAGGATGATCTAAGGACCACCAATTCACAGTTCTGCGTTCCTCTGGGGATCTCAATCCCTGTATAAATTGTTCTTTCAGCATTCTATTCTCGTCGATAGCATTTAAATTGTTAATTTGCTTGAGGGCTCTCAGGGCTCCCTGTAGTCGGCAAGCATAGTCCCGGATGCTGTCACCTGGCTGTTGTGAACAGTGATAGAAGGCCATCCGGAGATCCGTTTCTGTGCGGTCTTCAAATATGGCATGTAGCTTCAGGAAGATCGCAGGTACCGACTCCTGATCAACGGTATCCCAGGTCTCCACTTCCCTCTCAGCAGCGCCAGTTAGCTGCCCTATTAGCACAGCAGCTTTTTGTCTCTCAGGCATGGAGTACATTTCTAGGATGCTGCATAACTTCCGCTTGAAGCCTGCTAATGTGCCTGGCTCACCGCTGTATTGGGGAAGCCATTTCGCCCCAGGCATATATGGGAGCGTTAGTGGCATGATCGGGACTACCGGACTGGGTGCAGGGCCTGCGCCCCCATCTGGCGCTACAATACCAGACGGTGCGGGATTGGGGCCTCCGGCCGGGGCCGCACTGTCAGCCGGTTGTTGTGACATCTTAGCGCCCCTTGGTTAAACGGAGCCTACCGGTTTCAGACGCTGCTACTTCACAGGCACAGCAGTGGGAACAGGACCTTCGTCGCAGGCGCTCTGATGTCAGAGCGTTCACTTCCTGTTGCAGGACCTGCCGCTCTATTTTGCGATGCAATTTGCTATGCGGATTGCAATGCAGATTGTGATGCAGTTTGCTATGCGGATTGCGATGCGGTTTGCGGTGCAGATTGCTATGCAGTTCGCTATGCGGTTTGCGATGCAGATTGCTATGCAGTTCGCTATGCGGTTTGCGATGCAGATTGCTATGCAGTTTGCGATGCGGTTTGCGATGCAGATTGCTATGCAGTTTGCGATGCGGTTTGGGGTGCAGGTTGGGGGCGTGTCCAAGACTTTGCGCGCTTTTTCAGGTCCGCCCACCTTCTTCTCCAGCGCCTGAGGGCGCGAATATGGCGGCAAAATGGCGGATTTTAGCGCCAAAATAGCAAACAGTCCTTTTTCACAAAAACAATCCACAGGCACACAGGGCTCGCAATGCTGCAAGTTTCGTATCCTGTTCGTGACGCCAAGTTTTTGTGTCGACCCGCCACCACAATTGTGGGTTACCAGGGCAATGGGGTACTCAGAGCCGAGCCCATGGAAGTCTATGGGGATTGTCACAGGTAGCTGTGGCTCGGTCTGTGGCCCGGGCGGTCTGGCGTATGTTGGGGAAATATTTACAGGGGATAGGTTTATATACAGTTCGTGACGCCACCTGTAGTATTCTGGTAATTTGTACCAGCGCTGCTATCGATCTCTGAGGGGATGGTGATGCAGCTAGATGTCGGGTCCCCTACAGGTGGGACTCTTCCCTCAGGTCGGTAGTTAGGTGAGGATTGTGCAGGCATGCAATAATAACTCAGTCTCACACAGTCAACGTCTTTCCATACCTTTACTTGCAGGATGATAAGGCAGGTCCCAGGGAGGCTGATGGGGTTGATGGAGGATGAGCTTTGAGGCAACAGATAAGCAAGTTAGGGGCCTCCTTTACTTTCCAATGAAGCTGAGTACGACCAGCCTGAAGCGTAGTCCTCTCTATGATTCCAGCTAATCTTTAGCTGTTCTGCCCAGTCAAATTTGTGTTAGAAGCCTTCCTGCGAGGGAGCTGAATCCTTTTCTTGTCGTGCACTAACTCAAAGTCTTCACACCCCCTGACTCCAGCTACGTTCTGACTATAAGGGGCTTGTCTGCCGCGACCTAGGGTCCGGTAGATTCCTGGTTTTCTCTTCACTATGCTGTACAATAGTGATCCTTCGGTCCCCAGTAACCGGTGGCAACGTGCAGGACTTTTCCAAGTCAAAAGCACTTTTCCAATTATCTTCCTTCCACTTTGCCCTTCGCCTTGCTTGTCTCTTAACAGATAGTTCAGTCTTTCTTCCAGTGGGGCACAGCTCTGACTAGACTAAGGTGTATACAGACACCTACACCAGACTCCACTTTCTGAACTGATGATAGACTTAAACTGGACACGTCTACTCTGTCCAAGGACAGGAAACTGACTTCTCACTCTGAAGTCCAGACACTGACTGACTAAATCACTCCCTTCCACACCCCTGCTGGGTGTGTCAGAAGTGTACATGATGTCATGAAGAGACCTTAACTGTTACCTCTCCACTCATCCTCCTGGTATTGTGTACCAGGGCTACACATATATAATACTGGTATATTGTGAATATATAGCAGAGCCATAAAGTGCATGTATAATACTGGTATATAGTGAATACATAGCAGTGCCATAAAGTGCATATATAATACTGGTATATAGTGAATACATAGCAGTGCCATAAAGTGCATGTATAATACTGGTATATAGTGAATACATAGCAGTGCCATAAAGTGCATATATAATACTGGTATATAGTGAATACATAGCAGTGCCATAAAGTGCATGTATAATACTGGTATATAGTGAATACATAGCAGTGCCATAAAGTGCATATATAATACTGGTATATAGTGAATACATAGCAGAGCCATAAAGTACATATATAATACTGGTATATAGTGAATACATAGCAGTGCCATAAAGTACATATATAATACTGGTATATAGTGAATACATAGCAGTGCCATAAAGTACATATATAATACTGGTATATAGTGAATACATAGCAGTGCCATAAAGTACATATATAATACTGGTATATAGTGAATACATAGCAGAGCCATAAAGTCCATATATAATACTGGTATATAGTGAATACATAGCAGTGCCATAAAGTGCATATATAATACTGGTATATAGTGAATACATAGCAGTGCCATAAAGTGCATATATAATACTGGTATATAGTGAATACATAGCAGAGCCATAAAGTGCATATATAATACTGGTATATAGTGAATACATAGCAGTGCCATAAAGTGCATATATAATACTGGTATATAGTGAATACATAGCAGTGCCATAAAGTGCATATATAATACTGGTATATAGTGAATACATAGCAGTGCCATAAAGTACATATATAATACTGGTATATAGTGAATACATAGCAGTGCCATAAAGTGCATATATAATACTGGTATATAGTGAATACATAGCAGAGCCATAAAGTGCATGTATAATACTGGTATATAGTGAATACATAGCAGTGCCATAAAGTACATATATAATACTGGTATATAGTGAATACATAGCAGTGCCATAAAGTACATATATAATACTGGTATATAGTGAATACATAGCAGTGCCATAAAGTACATATATAATACTGGTATATAGTGAATACATAGCAGTGCCATAAAGTACATATATAATACTGGTATATAGTGAATACATAGCAGTGCCATAAAGTGCATATATAATACTGGTATATAGTGAATACATAGCAGTGCCATAAAGTACATATATAATACTGGTATATAGTGAATACATAGTTACATAAGTTGAAAAAAGACCTCGGTCCATCAAGTTCAACCTTTCTCCACCAATTGTACATTTCGTCATTAATTTATCTGTAACCCACAATGTTATGTGTGTCAAGGAAATCGGCCAGCATTTTTTAAAAACTGTTATAGTATCGGCCATTATTACCTCTCGTGATCGGCACTCCACAGTCTGATTGCTCTAACTGTAAAGAACCCTTTCCCCTTTAGCTGCCGGAATCGCCTTTCTTCCACCCGTATTGAGTGTTCCCTGGCCCTTAGTACGGTCTTTGGAAGGAATAAGTCCTGTGCCGTCCTTTGTACTGGCCACACATATATTTATACATGTAAATGAGATCTCCTCTGAGGCGACTTTTTTCTAAGCTAAACAAGCCCAACTTTTCCAACCTTTCATCATATGAGAGGCCTCCATCCTGTGTAATAGAGGAGAGGCCTCCATCCTGTGTAATAGAGGAGAGGCCTCCATCCTGTGTAATAGAGGAGAGGCCTCCATCCTGTGTAATAGAGGAGAGGCCTCCATCCCGTGTAATAGAGGAGAGGCCTCCATCCGTGTAATAGAGGAGAGGCCTCCATCCCGTGTAATAGAGGAGAGGCCTCCATCCCGTGTAATAGAGGAGAGGCCTCCATCCCGTGTAATAGAGGAGAGGCCTCCATCCTGTGTAATAGAGGAGAGGCCTCCATCCTGTGTAATAGAGGAGAGGCCTCCATCCCCTGTAATAGAGGAGAGGCCTCCACCCCGTGTAATAGAGGAGAGGCCTCCATCCCGTGTAATAGAGGAGAGGCCTCCATCCCGTGTAATAGAGGAGAGGCCTCCATCCCGTGTATTAGAGGAGAGGCCTCCATCCTGTGTAATAGAGGAGAGGCCTCCATTCTGTGTAATAGAGGATAGGCCTCCATCCCGTGTAATAGAGGAGAGGCCTCCATCCCGTGTAATAGAGGAGAGGCCTCCACCCCGTGTAATAGAGGAGAGGCCTCCATCCCGTGTAATAGAGGAGAGGCCTCCATCCCGTGTAATAGAGGAGAGGCCTCCATCCGTGTAATAGAGGAGAGGCCTCCATCCCGTGTAATAGAGGAGAGGCCTCCATCCGTGTAATAGAGGAGAGGCCTCCATCCCGTGTAATAGAGGAGAGGCCTCCATCCGTGTAATAGAGGAGAGGCCTCCATCCCGTGTAATAGAGGAGAAGCCTCCATCCAGTGTAATAGAGGAGAGGCCTCCATCCCCTGTAATAGAGGAGAGACCTCCATCCCCTGTAATAGAGGAGAGGCCTCCATCCCGTGTAATAGAGAAGAGGACTCCATCCCGTGTAATAGAGGAGAGGCCTCCATCCCGTGTAATAGAGGAGAGGCCTCCATCCCCTGTAATAGAGGAGAGGCCTCCATCCCTGTAATAGAGAGGCCTCCATACCGTGTAATATAGGAGAGGCCTCCATCCCGTGTAATAGAGGAGAGGCTCCATCCTGTGTAATAGAGGAGAGGCCTCCATCCTGTGTAATAGAGGAGAGGCCTCCATCCCTTGTAATATAGGAGAGTCCTCCATCCCGTGTAATATAGGAGAGGCCTCCATCCCCTGTAATAGAGGAGAGGCCTCCATCCTGTGTAATAGAGGAGAGGCCTCCATCCTGTGTAATAGAGGAGAGGCCTCCATCCCGTGTAATAGAGGAGAGGCCTCCATCCCGTGTATAGAGGAGAGGCCTCCATCCCGTGTAATAGAGGAGAGGCCTCCATCCCGTGTAATAGAGGAGAGGCCTCCATCCGTGTAATAGAGGAGAGGCCTCCATCCGTGTAATAGAGGAGAGGCCTCCATCCGTGTATAGAGGAGAGGCCTCCATCCGTGTAATAGAGGAGAGGCCTCCACCCGTGTAATAGAGGAGAGGCCTCCATCCGTGTAATAGAGGAGAGGCCTCCATCCCGTGTAATAGAGGAGAGGCCTCCATCCGTGTATAGAGGAGAGGCCTCCATCCGTGTAATAGAGGAGAGGCCTCCATCCGTGTAATAGAGGAAGGCCTCCATCCGTGTATAGAGGAGAGGCCTCCATCCCGTGTAATAGAGGAGAGGCCTCCATCCGTGTAATAGAGGAGAGGCCTCCATCCGTGTAATAGAGGAGAGGCCTCATCCGTGTAATAGAGGAGAGGCCTCCATCCGTGTAATAGAGGAGAGCTCCATCCGTGTAATAGAGGAGAGGCTCATCCCGTGTAATAGAGGAGAGGCCTCCATCCGTGTAATAGAGGAGAGGCCTCCATCCGTGTAATAGAGGAGAGGCTCCATCCCGTGTAATAGAGGAGTAGATGAGAGCCTCATCCCCTGTAATAGAGGAGAGGCCTCCATCCCCTGTAATAGGGAGAGGCCTCCATCCGTGTAATAGAGGAGAGGCTCCATCCCGTGTAATAGAGGAGAGGCCTCCATCCGTGTAATAGAGGAGAGGCCTCCATCCTGTAATAGAGGAGAGGCCTCCATCCTGTAATAGAGAGGGCCTCCATCCGTGTAATAAGGAGAGGCCTCCATCCCTGTAATAGAGGAGAGGCCTCCATCCTGTGTAATAGAGGAGAGGCCTCCATCCGTGTAATAGAGGAGAGGCCTCCATCCTGTAATAGAGGAGAGGCCTCCATCCGTGTAATGAGGAGAGGCCTCCATCCCCTGTAATAGAGGAGAGGCCTCCATCCCGTGTAATAGAGGAGAGGCCTCCATCGTGTAATAGAGGAGAGGCTCCATCCTGTGTAATAGAGGAGAGGCCTCCATCCTGTGTAATAGAGGAGAGGCCTCCATCCGTGTAATAAGGAGAGGCTCCATCCTGTAATAGAGGAGAGGCCTCCATCCGTGTAATAAGGAGAGGCCTCCATCCGTGTAATAGAGGAGAGGCCTCCATCCGTGTATAGAGGAGAGGCCTCCATCCGTGTAATAGAGGAGAGGCCTCCATCCCGTGTAATAGAGGAGAGCCTCCATCCGTGTAATAGAGGAGAGGCCTCCATCCCTATAATAGAGAGGCCTCCATCCCTGTAATAGAGGAGAGGCCTCCATCCGTGTAATAGAGGAGAGGCCTCCATCCGTGTAATAGAGGAGAGCCTCCATCCGTGTAATAGAGGAGAGGCCTCCATCCGTGTAATAGAGGAGAGGCCTCCATCCGTGTAATAGAGGAGAGCCTCCATCCCGTGTAATAGAGGAGAGGCCTCCATCCGTGTAATAGAGGAGAGGCTCCATCCCGTGTATAGAGGAGAGGCCTCCATCCGTGTAATAGAGGAGAGCCTCCATCCGTGTAATAGAGGAGAGGCCTCCATCCCTGTAATAGAGAGAGGCCTCCATCCTGTGTAATAGAGGAGAGGCTCCATCCGTGTAATAGAGGAGAGCCTCCATCCGTGTAATAGAGGAGAGGCCTCCATCCGTGTAATAGAGGAGAGGCCTCCATCCCGTGTAATAGAGGAGAGCCTCCATCCCGTGTAATAAGGAGAGGCCTCCATCCGTGTAATAGAGGAGAGGCCTCCATCCGTGTAATAGAGGAGAGGCCTCCATCCGTGTAATAGAGGAGAGGCCTCCATCCGTGTAATAAGGAGAGGCCTCCATCCCGTGTAATAGAGGAGAGGCCTCCATCCCGTGTAATAGAGGAGAGGCCTCCATCCGTGTAATAGAGGAGAGGCCTCCATCCGTGTAATAGAGGAGAGGTCTCCATCCGTGTAATAGAGGAGAGGCCTCCATCCGTGTAATAGAGGAGAGGCCTCCATCCCTGTAATAGAGGAGAGCTCCATCCCGTGTAATAGAGGAGAGGCTCCATCCGTGTAATAAGGAGAGGCCTCCATCCGTGTAATAGAGGAGAGGCTCATCCCGTGTATAGAGGAGAGGCCTCCATCCGTGTAATAGAGGAGAGGCCTCCATCGTGTAATAGAGGAGAGCTCCATCCGTGTAATAGAGGAGGCTCATCCCGTTAATAGAGAGGCTCCATCCCTGTATAGAGAGAGGCTCCATTGTTAATAGAGGAGAGGCTCCATCGTGTAATAGAGGAGAGCCTCCATCGTGTAATAGAGGAAGGCTCATCCGTGTAATAAGGAGAGGCTCCATCCGTGTAATAGAGGAGAGCCTCCATCCGTGTAATAAGGAGAGGCTCCATCCGTGTAATAGAGGAGAGGTCCATCTGTGTATAGAGGAGAAGCCTCCATCCGTGTAATAGAGGAGAGCCTCCATCCGTGTATAGAGGAGAGGCTCCATCCCTGTAAGAGGAGAGGCTCCATCCGTGTATAGAGGAGAGGCCTCCATCCTGTATAGAGGAGAGGCTCATCCCTGTAATAGAGAGAGGCCTCATCCGTGTAATAGAGGAAGGCTCCCCCGTGTATAGAGGAGAGGCCTCATCCGTGTATAGAGGAGAGGCCTCCATCTGTGTAATGAGGAGAGGCTCCATCCGTGTAATAGAGGAGAGGCCTCCATCCGTGTAATATAGGAGAGGCCTCCATCGTGTAATAGAGGAGAGCTCATCCGTGTAATAGAGGAGAGGCCTCCATCGTGTAATAGAGGAGAGGCTCCATCCGTGTATAAGGAGAGGCTCCATCCGTGTAATAGAGGAGAGGCTCATCCGTGTAATAAGGAGAGGCTCCATCCGTGTAATAGAGGAGGCCTCCATCCTTGTAATAGAGGAGAAGCCTCCATCCGTTAATAGAGGAGAGGCCTCATCCGTGTAATGAGGAGAGCCTCCATCCGTGTAATAGAGGAGAGGCCTCATCCCTTAATAGAGAGGCCTCCATCCCCTGTAATAGAGAGAGGCCTCCATCCGTGTAATAGAGGAGAGGCCTCCATCCGTGTAATAGAGGAGAAGCCTCATCCGTGTAATAGAGGAGAGGCCTCCATCCCGTGTAATAGAGGAGAGCTCCATCGTGTAATAGAGGAGAAGCTCCATCCGTGTAATAGAGGAGAGGCTCCATCCGTGTAATAGAGGAGAGGTCTCCATCCGTGTAATAGGGAGAGGTCTCATCCCGTGTAATAGAGGAGAGCTCCATCCGTGTAATAGAGGAGAGGCCTCCATCCCCTGTAATAGACGAGAGGCCTCCATCCTGTGTAATAGAGGAGAGGCCTCCATCCCGTGTAATAGAGGAGAAGCCTCCATCCCGTGTAATAGAGGAGAGGCCTCCATCCCGTGTAATAGAGGAGAGGCCTCCATCCCGTGTAATAGAGGAGAAGCCTCCATCCCGTGTAATAGAGGAGAGGCCTCCATCCCGTTGTAATAGAGGAGAGGCCTCCATCCCGTGTAATAGAGGAGAGGCCTCCATCCCGTGTAATAGAGGAGAGGCCTCCATCCCGTGTAATAGAGGAGAGGCCTCCATCCCGTGTAATAGAGGAGAGGCCTCCATCCCGTGTAATAGAGGAGAAGCCTCCATCCCGTGTAATAGAGGAGAGGCCTCCATCCCGTGTAATAGAGGAGAGGTCTCCATCCCGTGTAATAGAGGAGAGGCCTCCATCCCGTGTAATAGAGGAGAGGCCTCCATCCCATGTAATAGAGGAGAAGCCTCCATCCGTGTAATAGAGGAGAGGTCTCCATCCTGTGTAATAGAGGAGAGGCCTCCATCCCGTGTAATAGAGGAGAGGCCTCCATCCCATGTAATAGAGGAGAAGCCTCCATCCCGTGTAATAGAGGAGAGGTCTCCATCCTGTGTAATAGAGGAGAGGTCTCCATCCCCTGTAATAGAGGAGAGGCCTCCATCCCGTGTAGTAGAGGAGAGGCCTCCATCCCCTGTAATAGAGGAGAGGTCTCCATCCCTGTAATAGAGGAGAGGCCTCCATCCCGTGTAATAGAGGAGAGGCCTCCGCCCCGTGTAATAGAGGAGAGGCCTCCATCCCGTGTAATAGAGGAGAGGCCTCCATCCTGTGTAATTGAGGAGAGGTCTCCATCCCGTGTAATAGAGGAGAGGCCTCCATCCCGTGTAATAGAGGAGAGGCCTCCATCCCCTGTAATAGAGGAGAGGCCTCCATCCCCTGTAATAGAGGAGAGGCCTCCATCCCGTGTAATAGAGGAGAGGCCTCCGCCCCGTGTAATAGAGGAGAGGCCTCCATCCTGTGTAATTGAGGAGAGGCCTCCATCCCCTGTAATAGAGGAGAGGCCTCCATCCCCTGTAATAGAGGAGAGGTCTCCATCCCCTGTAATAGAGGAGAGGCCTCCATCCGTGTAATAGAGGAGAGGCCTCCATCCCGTGTAATAGAGGAGAGGCCTCCATCCCCTGTAATAGAGGAGAGGCCTCCATCCCGTGTAATAGAGGAGAGGCCTCTATCCCTTGTAATAGAGGAGAGGCCTCCATTCCGTGTAATAGAGGAGAGGCCTCCATCCCGTGTAATAGAGGAGAGGCCTCCATTCCTTGTAGTAATCTAGATGCCGACTTTGAACGGACTCTAATTTCTGAATATCCTTTTTAAAATGTGGAGCCGAAAACTGGATCCCATATTCTAAAAAAGGCCTCACAAGTGAGTTATAAAGGGGTAATAATACATTGGGATTGCAGGATTTTTTATCTCTTTTTATACATCCTAAAATCTTGTTTGCTTTTGCAGCTGCTGCCTGACATTGAGTACTGCTGCTCAGCTTACTTGTAACAAGAATCCCCCGTCCGTCTCCTGATCTGTAGTCCAGAGGATACTCCCATTTAATGTACACATGTGGTCAAAATTGTTGATACCCCTCGTTTAATGACAGAAAAACCCACAATGGTCACAGAAATAACTTGAATCTGACAAAAGTAATACTAAATCAAAAATCTATGAAAATAAACAAATGAAAAATATTTATGAAATCCGGCACACAGAAAGATTAACTTGCAAAAATTTATTGAAATCTTGTTTACAAGGTAGTAGACTCAGAATTAGAAATGTAGACACTTCATCGTTGATTCATTCAACAAATTCAACGTTTCGGCTGTCAGGCCTTTATCAAGATATGTCTGATTCTGAAACAGTATAGCAAAAAATTGATATCAGAATAAAATAAATAAAATGAAACCCAACTGTCTAGTTGTCACAGAAAAAGTAAAACACAAATGGTACATCAAATGCATAAATGCTTGGATATAAGAGAATAGTCCATAATAATGAACGGGATTTGTAATAGATTATGTAATTCATCCAGGTATACATACACATTTTGTACTACCAAGTGTTATGTTTCGGTAACTGAGGAGAAATAGCAAAAATATCTGAAGTAGCAATACACCAGAGAGGCTGGAAACTACTGGGTTGCAGAACCCTAAACTAACCGCAACACTGGAAGTAGCCGTGGAGCGTACCTAGGGTGATCCTAGATGCCTCGTCACAGCCGGAGAGATAACTACACCTAAAGACAGAAAGATGAAAGCTATCTGCCCCGTAGCAGAACCCCCAAAGAAATAGGAAGCCCCCAAACATGTAATGGCGGTTAGACAAGAAGAAAATACGAACACAGACAGAAAATAGAATGAGCAAACGCTGGGGCCCAAGACTGTCTAGATAGAAAAGTATAGGAAAGAATTCTGACTGCAACCCAAAAAACCCTGACAAAAATACCAACACTTCTGATTAACTAAAAAACTGAGATCACACGATCTCTACCACCTAAATCAGATCTCTGGTGTAACACACAGCAACTCGGCAAATAAAAAGCGACACAGGAACAGAGCAAAAGTGCAAACACAAACAGAGCACAAAAGCAGTGCCAGGCCCCAAAAGGGGACTAGGCTGAAGTCCACTGCTAGGCAGCATACCAGCAAGGAAAAACCAACCAGAGGAAAAAAAAACACAGCAAGTCACTTATCTGAATGGAAGCAGGAATGCAAGCTGAGCTCCAACCAAGAACTGGAAGAACAATTGATTACCAGCAAGGCTGATGGGAGTTCAGGTCACTTATATCACCATTCGGACCCAGCTGAAAGCCATTCAGCAATTGGTTCATTACCCTCAGCATCCACCGGAGGGAGCCCCAGCTCCGAAGTCGCCTCCAACGTGCTCACAACAACCAAGTCTCAAAGAAGGTGAAAAATAGAAAGACGCTCTCTATGGTGTTAAGCAAAAGGACTGTAAGTCTCAGTGGTATAATACTGAATTCAAATACAACGAACAGTGAAAAAAGTGAAAATAATATATATACTTACTGAATGCGAAGTCTTGGTATCAAAAGAATTATAACTCACACTAGAATGAGACAATAACGGCGTCATGAGAACAAAAGAATTATAGAAGGTGCAAAATAAATTTTGTTTAGCACCAGCAAAAGGTCAAACTGCTCCCAAGTTGATGTATTAATGTTAAAGTACCTGTGAGCTCCGGGCGGGAGGTTCCAGGTGAATGTCACATCCATACCAATGAACAAATGAAAGTCAGACATTGCTTTTCAGCTTCCACAGAATTTAAAAAAAAAAAAAAAAACTCATGAAATAGGCCTGGACAGAAATGATGGTGCCCCTGAAAATAATGTGACAAAAGGGACATGTTAAATCGCGGTGTGTCCACTAATTAGCATCACAGGTGTCTACAATCTTGGAATCAGTGAGTGGCCTGTATAGAGGCTACAGATACTCACTGTGCTGTTTGGTGACATGGTGTGTATCACACTCAACATGGACCAGAGGAAGCAAAGGAAAGTGTTGTCTCAGGAGATTAGAAAGAACATTATAGACAAACATGTTAAAGGTAAAAGTTATAAGACCATCTCCAAGCAGCTTGAAGTTTCTGTGACTACAGTTGCACATATTATTCAGAAATTTAAGCTTCATGGGACTCTAGCCAACCTCCCTAGACGTGGCCGCAGGAGGAACATTGATGACAAATCAAAGAGACGGATAATACGAATGCTAACAAAAGTGTCCAGAAAAACTTCTAAACAGATTAAAGGTGAACTTCAAGCTCAAAGAACATCAGTGTCAGATCACACCGTCCGTCGTTGTATGAGCCAAAGTGGACTTCATGGGAGATGACCAAGGAGGACACTATTGTTGAAAAAAAATCCTAAAAAGCCAGATTGGAATTTGCCAAACTACATGTTGACAAGCCACAAAGCTTCTGGGAGAATGTCCTATGGACAGATGAGACAAAAATTGAGCTTTTTGGCAAGGCACATCAGCTCTATGTTCACAGATGGAAAAATGAAGCACATCAAGAAAAGAACACTGTCCCTACTGTGAAACATGGAGGAGGCTCTGTTATGTTCTGGGGCTGCTTTGCTGCTTCTGGCACAGGGTGTCTAGAATCTGTGCAGGGTACAAGGAAATCTCAAGACTATCAAGGGATCCTAGAGAGAAATGTGCTGCCCAGTGTCAGAAAGCTTGGTCTCAGTCGCAGGTTATGGGTCTTGCAACAGGATAGTGACCCAAAACACAAAGCTAAAAAAAAACAAGAATGGCTAAAAGGAAAACAAAAACATTGGACTATTCGGAAGTGGCTTCTATGAGGCCTGACCTAAATCCTATAGAGCATCTTTGGAAAGAGCTGAAACATGCCGTCTGGAAAAGGCAACCTTCACACACGAGACAACTGGAGCAGTTTGCTCTTGAGGAGTGGCCAAAATACCTGTCGAGAGGCGCAGAAGTCTCATTGACAGTTACAGCAATTGTTTGATTGCAGTGATTGCCTCAAAAGGTTGTGCAACAAAATATTAAGTACAGGAACCATCATTTCTGTCCAGGCCGATTTCATGAGTTTTATTTTTTTTTTAATTCTGTGGAAGCTGAGAAGCAGTGTCTGACTTTCATCTGTTCATTTTCATAGATTTTTGATTTATTATTACTTTTGTCAGATTCAAGTTATTTCTGTCACCATTGTGGGTTTTTCATCAAACGAGGGGCACCAACAATTTTGACCACGAAAGTATATGCAGCAATAGGATTACTCTGTCCTCGGTGCATTACTCTACATTTATCTACATTAAACCTCATTTGCCAAGTGTTTGCCCATCAGACGTCTTATCCAGATCATTCTGTAATATTTTAAGGTCAAGGTCAGATTTTAATATCCTTCATAGTTTGGTGTCATCTGCAAAGACTGACACTTTATTCTCCATCTCATCCACAAGGTCATTAACAAAGAGGTTAAAAAGAATCGGTCCTAGCACAGATCCCTGTGATCCCCACTGCTCCAAGTACAGATCCCTCCGGGCCCCACTGCTCCCAGTATACATTCCTGTGATGCCCAGTGCTCCCAGTACAGATCTCTGCAGTCCCCACTGCTCCCAGTACAGATCTCTGCAGTCCCCACTGCTCCCAGTACAGATCTCTGCAGTCCCCACTGCTCCCAGTACAGATCTCTGCAGTCCCCACTGCTCCCAGTACAGATCCCTGCGGTCCCACTGCTCCCAGTACAGATCCCTGTGGTCCCACTGTCCATCCTAGTACATTGTTACTTACGTGATCCGTGCCCCACCCTTGCTTCAGCCATTCTGAGGATGTGTGTGACACTCCACCACCTTAATATCACATGATCATCACTGCGTAGTATTTCAACCACCACGTGCTAATCAGTACAGCCGCGTACTTCTCCAATGTGAGTTGCACTCGAGCTGGTATTTACTTGTCTGTCTCATGTACTAACCCGTGTGTATACTGCCTGATCTGCTCCTTGCCCCAGTGCCTGCGTTCTGACATTATTATGACTGCCACCGCATAGCGTTGGGACTTATCAAAACTCTTGGATGCCCCATCCTCGTCCTATTGTAGGCCTTCTTCCCCCTTTCCCAGCCTGTTCGTCCCTGACCCACCCTGTGCATGACACCTGCTCCCGTACTAGATCCTAAAATCACTATGCTCCCATTACAGATCCCGCTGTCACCTGCTCCATACAGATCCCTGCGTCCCACTCCCCAGTACGATCCCTGGTCCCCACTGCTCCCAGTACAGTCCATGCGGTCCCCACCTCCCAGTACAGTCCTTGTCCCCCTACTGACTATATGCATTCTATACGATATACTGTGTATAGCCACCCGTATAACCGACCCCTAATTGCCACAAAACTGGAAATATTGACTCATGTAAGCGGTGTATAAACTGCCCTCTCTCTGTGCTGCCCCGTCCTGCTCCTGCTCCCCATCCAGCCTGTGCTCCCCATTCTCCTCTGTACTCCCCCTCCTGCTCGTCCTCCGCTGTGCCCTTAATCCTCCCCTGTCCTGCTCCATGCTTCCCCCGTCCTCCTCCACGCTTCCCCCGTCCACCGATCTCCCCCCCGTCCTGCTCCATGCTTCCCCCATCCTCCCCCGTCCTCCTCTATGCTTCCCCGTCCTCCTCTATGCTTCCCCGTCCACCGATCTCCCCCCCCTGTCCTCCTCCATGCTTCTCCCGTCCTGCTCCAGCTTCCCCCGTCCTCCTCTATGCTTCCCCTGTCCACCGTTCTCCCCCCCCGTCCTGTTCTGTGCTCCTTGTCCTCTCCTCCATCATACTCACCCCTCCCCGTGCCATCGCTGAGCGTCCCTGCAATCCTGCGTTCTCTCCGTCATCCTGCAGCTCTCTCCAGCACTGAGCGGTGATGTAATACCGCTCATTAAGGCCATGAATATGGAGGCGACGCCCATGGGAGTGGCGTCGCGTCCATATTACATGACCTTAATGAGCGGGTATTACGTCACCGCTCAGTGCTGAAGAGCTGCAGGAAGACGGGGAGAACGCAGGATTGCAGGGACGCTCAGCGATGGCACGGGGAGGGGTGAGTATGATCCCAGCCACCGGCTCCTGCCGAGGCATCCCCTCCCCCGCTGGTTTCTGCCCTATGACTCGTGTATAAGCCGAGGGGGCATTTTCAGCACGAAAAAAGGTGCTGAAAATCTCGGCTTATACACGAGTATATACGGTATTTATGATGACTGTTTCCTGTCATTTAGCCAATTTCAATCCTTACCCCATCTGCATATAGTTTCCCCCCAGTCCTTGCTTCTCTGGAGCTTCAGTATAAGGCTGTTATGTGATACAGTATCAAATGACTTTGTGAAGTCCAGATAAATCACATCAGCTGCATTACCAACATCCAGATTTGCTCTTTCCTCCTCATAGAAACCCAACATGTTGGTTAGACACGACCTATGTTTCAGGAATCTGTGCTAGTTGTCAGTTATTATATTATTCTCTGCATTATATCTCTGCAGGTCATCTCTTGTGATGCCCTCGTATACGTTACACACTACTGATGTCAGACTTACCGGACGGTAGTTGCCGGGATTCACCTTCTTACCTTTCTTAAATATCAATACCACATCAGCCTCCTGCAATCCTCTGGCACCAACCCTATTACAAGAGCGTCTAAGAATATGAGATACAGAGGTCTGTCAATTACTGAGCTCAATTCCCTCATTATTCATGGATGAATGCCATCTGGGCTGGAGGATTTGTCAATGTTTAAATTGTTCAGACGTAGATGTACTTCTTTTTGTTTTAGGCCGGCGTCACACTAGCGAGTTTGATGCGAGTTAGTCACACGACTTTCTCGCATCAACACCCAGCACGGCCGCCCGCTCTCGGACCCGAGTGCGCAGCTGCATGTATTTCTATGCCGCCGCACACTCTGGTCCGAGAGCGGGCGGCCGTGCTGGGTGTTGATGCGAGAAAGTCGTGCGACTAACTCGCATCAAACTCGCTAGTGTGACGCCGGCCTTAAACTAGTTATGTCAGGTTGTGAATTTAGATTTTTGCCTTGTTGAATGATCCCGGTAACAGACAGTTCCTTGGTGAACACGGATGAAAAGTGCCTGTTTAATAACTCAGCCTTTTGCTTGTCCTCTCTAATTATCTTTTATGGGGCCGATACCATCTGTATTTTTCTTTTTGGCATTGATGTATTTATAAACATTTTGGGACTTATTTTAATGTCGCTGGCGATTTGTTTCTCTGTAGATAACACTGCAGCTTGATTTCTTTTTTACATTTCTTATTTAGATCTTTATACTCCTGAAATGCTTTTTCAGTATTCTCGGCCCTTTGTTTTTGTCTTATTAAACTTTGTACTGTCTTATTTATCCATTATGGTTTCTTTTTATTCCTTGACATTTTATTACCAGAGGGTATATGTGGAGCCCAGCTGTGACTGGATCCATATCTTCCAGAAGGATGTACTAAAGGAAGATCCCACTAGAGGTCACTATACACACACACCTCTCAGCTTACCTAAGAGACCAGTAGAGGGAGCTGTTTGTTAGGCACATAAAAAAAAAGTTCCAGTTTTACCTCAGACAGATCAGAACAGCAGTTACCTCAGACAAGCTGTGAGGGACAGAAGAGTTCTCCTCAGGACACGAGAGTGAGAGGATTCCTGTCAGAGTTCAGTCAGAGCTAAAAACAGACGGAGATTGATTGATCCTAGTCAGAGCTGAAGCTGAAGTGTAGCTCAGGAGGAAGCGTGTCGATGCTTAAGAGAGCGGCGAAGAGGCAGCACATTAACTGCCAGCGTGTGTGATCTTAATAGGACCCAGGTAGGCCGAAAGCAAGTGGAATTGGAGGGGCCAGTAAGCATTAATAGCTTTCCCCCCAGCAACGAATACCGGACGCCGGGTCCCGAGCCTATAAGGATCTCTACGACCTTTTAGGAGAACACCGGAGTTCCTGGAGGACTACAAGTCCCAGGAGTACCACAGAGTTGACACGTACAGGATCAGGGGAACAGAGTCTGCCTGATCAGCAATAAAAAGACCCTATTCTGCCATAGAGAAGGTCCCCCACCAAGTCAGCCAGGTACAGAACAGAGACTGAGTTAGACCTAGCTACAAGCAGGTCAGGACTTCATTAAATAACGACAGAGAACAGGAGGCCATACACCTACCAGTGGAGGAATCCGGACATACATCCTTCGCCCTGCCGTGTTCTGGGGAGTACCTGCCATTTCTGCAGTAAAGGTACCAAACTGACTTTTGTGTGTGACTCACTTATTGTCTCTGACGGCGGGATCCCCATCTGTCCTGCATCCTCATATTCCTATCCACCCTGGAAGGACACCGTCTTACTTGTAGAAGACCTACCATCTAGCTGCCCAACATCATCCCTTGCAGAGTATGTGCACAGCAGCGCTGGTCCCTCTGACCAGATACTACAAGTGGCGTCACGACAACTTACACGAACATTTCCATCATCCCCTGTAAATATTCCACATTACGGTGAGCGCCCAGGGCACGGACCGAGCTGGCTACCCGTGACATCCCCCATAGACTTCCATGGGCTCGGTGCCGAGTACCCCAAAGCCCTGGTATGTGCGCATCATCTTTAATTTGGCGTCACGAACAGGATTCTGAAGCTCGTGAAACGCGAGTCCTGTGTGCCTAATTTGAACTGTTTTTGTGCTTGAGAACTGCCAAAAATCATCAGAGACTGTATTGCCATTTTTGTAAAACAACAACCGCCATTTTATTGCCATATTCGCGCCCTGAGGCGCTGGTGAAGAAGGTGGGCGTGCACTCACCTAGTGGCGCGAAAATTAGTGGGCGTACCTGAAAAAAAAAAAAAGGCGCTGAGTCCTGAACACGCCCCCAGCGCTGACGCGGCGGCAGGTCCTGTGGAGAGCTTCAGTGAACGCCCTGACGTCAGAGCGCCAGCGACACAGGTCTCTCCACCGCTGTGCCGGCAGAGCTGCAGCCTTCAGAGAAGGTAGGCTACGATTAACTAAGGGGGCGCAGATATGTCACAGCAGCAAGCCGACAGCGCGGCCCAGGCCGACGACCCCAATGACTTACCACTTGGCGCTGCAGCGCAGGACGGAAATGTGGGCCCCTCACCTGGTCCTGTGGTCCCAATAGTACCGCTCACGCTGCCATACATGCCTGGAGCAAAGTGGCTCCCTCAGTACAGCGGCAAGCCAGACACCCTGTCAGGGTTCATGCGAAAAATATGCAGCATAATGGACATGTATCCTATGACAGAAAAGCAAAGAGCTGCAGTAGTAGTGGGACAATTAACTGGTGCTGCTGAGAGAGAGGTAGAGACTTGGACGGCTGCAGACCAGGAGTCAGTGTTTGCAATTTTCTTAAAGCTACAGACTATCTTTGAGGACCGCACTGAAACAGATCTCCGGATGAGGTTTTATCAATGTTCCCAGAAATCAGATGACAGCATTAGGGACTATGCCTGCCGACTACAAGGGGCCCTGCGAGCTCTTAAACAAGTAAACCCTATAAGTGTCACCGACGAAAATAAAATGTTAAAGGAACAATTTGTACGGGGATTGAGGTCCCCAAGCGGAAGGCAGGACTGTGCACTCGTGGTCCTTGGATCATCCTGATGCTACCTTTGACGCCCTTAAGGATATGGCTATAAAAGGACTGCGACCTCTGGAAACACCAGAGATGGCAACCCAGTGTCACCCGAGTGAAACCACCCTAAAGCCAGCAGCATCCACCTTTTCCCCGCTGGTTGCAGAAGCCAAAACGCAGGAGGCGCCCCCTACTGAGCTGGACTGTCTGCGCTCAGAAGTGCGCCAGTGTCACGGGTGTGTCGCGGCGAAGATCGTCGCGATTGCACACCCTGACTTCGCACAGCTGAGTTTCTGGTGCTGGGTGTTTTCGGCACTGAGGGAGTTAATTCTTTCTCTCTCGGTGCTGGACTGACCAGCCTCGCCCAGCTGCGATTGATGTTTTTTAATTAGCTTCCTTCATATACCTGCTGGTCTGCTGGGGAAGTTGTCGGTGAAAGCATTCATTCAGACCAGCAGAGCGGATCGTTTCTGAGAAGACTTAAGGGTATGCCACACTGAACAATATCGCTAACGGGATCGCTAAAAAACGTCACTATTTAGCGATCCCGTTAGCGATGTTGTTCAGTACGGCATCTGCCAGCGACGAGCTTCCTGCTGTGATCTCGCTCGTCGCTGGAATCGTTCCGGACCCTATTTTCTTGTCGGCGCTCCCGCTGGGTAAGTATATATCGCTAGTGTGGCACCTTTTCTTAGCGATTTAGCGGTACTTTTGTACCGCTAAAGCCGTTAAGAAGATCGCTAACGGCGATAGCGTCGTTAACTATATCGCTAAATGTGGCCGCACTTAGCGATATAGAAACAATCCCGCTAGCGATCGCATTAGTATGCGTCGTTATCGTGATCGCTAGCGGGATTGTTTAGTGTGGCAGTACCTTTAAGCTAAGAGTGCCTGTTGTGGTTTTTCCTCTCCTCGCTTATTGTTTATCTCCTTAACCTTTTGTGTTCCTCTGTAGTGGAAGTTTTGTATGCAAGGCAGTGTTTTCTTTACCCTTTGTCTGTCTCGTTTGTCTTAGACTGTGTGTAAGCTGTGACCTGCCCATTCCCTGTGGTGGTAATCAGGGTCCTTCTCAGGACTAGATTACAGTGGTCAGGGATCTACAGGAGACAGGGTTACGCTGGCGGCCTGGACCTCTGTACCATTAACAGTACCTCCAGGTAGAGGGACTAGTCAGGACCCCAGTTCAGGGTCAGCATAGACCCCGGTCCACCTCTATCCTGAGACAGCGTGACTAGTGTTGAGCGATACGATACTGCAAATATCGGATATCGGCCGATATTAGCTGTATCGGCCTTTCGATTCCGAATACCGATATTTTCGTCATATCGAATACCGGAATCGGATTTGTCACTGTCACTGTCAGTGTCCGTCGGTCGGGTCTGTCACTGTCAGTGTCCGTCGGTCGGGTCTGTCAGGAGTCAGCGGCACTTACCTGGCAGAAGATCTCCGGCGGTCACGGCCTGGACTGCTTCATGGCCGCCATCATCTTTCCCCGGCGGTCACATGCAGTTTCTCGCGATAACTGCAGTGACTGCTGGGTAATCCCGGCCGTAAAGCAGTCAGTCCGATGACGTCACCGCCGGGGAAGCTGGTAAGCAGCTGTGCTGCGCCGGGATGTCAGGCTCTGCCTGTCATTGCGATGTAGCAGAGCTGGATCGTCGTGGGACAGTCGTTACTATGGACTGCGTCGGACAGGTGGTATACTGTTGGTTTGTTTTTTTTCTTTTTTTACAGGAGATCGATGGCGTCGCAGGAATGAGAGTACAATAAAAGAAATGAAAACTGTGTTGTCTCTTTTATTTCATTAAAATACTTTTTTCTTGCTTTGTCTTTTTTTTTATGCATTTAATAACTTTGGGATTAATAATGGATCGGTGTCTTATTGACGCCTCTCCATTATTAACCGGGCTTATTGTCACCGTGCAATCAACGGTGACATTAACCCCTTATTACCCCACTAGCCACCGCTACAGGGCAGTGGGAAGAGCCGGGTAAAGTGCCACAATTGGCACATCTTTTGATGCGCCAAATGTGGGGCTGCTGTAGCCTGGTATTATCAGGCTGTTGAGGGCCAAAATCCATGGGCCTTGACAGTCTTTTAATACCAGGCCGCAGCAGTCTGCATTTTACTTGGCTGGTTAACAAAAATAGGGGGACCCCTACGCCGTTTTTTTTTCGAGGGGATCCCCTATTTTTGTTAACCAGCCAAGCTAAGCAGACTGCTGTGGCCTGGTATTATCAGGCTTGCAAGGTCCATGGATATTGGATCCTTACCTAAGCCTGGTGAAAAAAAACCAGGCCATCAGGGTCTTGTCTTCACTCTGGGCTGGTATAACAAGATATTATAAGGGGCCGACCCCTAACAGCCACCATTTTTATTCGAAGGGAACCCCTATTTTTGTTAATCAGTTCCCTCTGATGTCACTGATTGTGTCCCTGGCTGACCTGAAGTGAAAGTGGAAAGCAATCAATTAAGCTTTCCACTTCCTCTCCTGTCAGCCAGGAGAGGAACTCATTCATTTGGGGGTTTACTGTGAGACTGCAGCATTAGCTGCGGTCCCTGCAGTAAACATTAACCCTTTCTGAAGGATTACACCGTGGGACCTGACTGTGCATGGGATAGGTAAGAATAATTTTGCTTTTTTATTTTATTTTTATTACAGGAAATGGTTTTTGCAGTCAAATAAAAGATGGTCAAAAACATGTGTCTTTATTTCATTAAAATGATTTTTAATTAAAGTGTGTGTGTTTTATTTTTATTTCATGCAATAGGATTAATAATTGATAATTGTCTAATTGACAGCTCTCAATTATTAACCTGGCTTAAGGTCACCTTTCAATTGCAATGTGGCTTTAACCCCATATTAACCCATTCGCCACCGCTACAGGGCAATGGGAATAGACGGGCAAAGTGCCAAAAGGGCGAATATAATTATAGATTTGTCTTTTCTGGGGTGTCTGGGGGCAGATGTTAGTAGCCAGGGGGGGGCAAAAATAATGGTCCCTCTCTGGGCTATTATTATCTGCCCCCATTCGCTGGCTTTGTCTGTCTGGTTGCGAAAATAGGGCGGGAGCCCACGCATTTTTTTTAAACAATTTTACACCTCATATATATATATATATATATATATATATATATATATATATACATGTCATTGAATTTGTGACACATATATATATATTTATATTTATAGTTCATACACTTCTACATAGTATAATAGCCGCTAATTCAATTGCAGGCTTTTGTGAAAATGCAGAACCCGACATGAAATGACACTTGGTGTACATAGAGTTAACCATGTCTTTTCATGTAGTTTGATATCTGATTTGCACAAACAATTACATGAGTGTAAGTGTGCAAAATTTCACACCTGTAGGGGTTAATTAAAGGTGTAAATTCGTAGCAAAAAAGTCCGGTTTTTTTACAACGAATTTACACCTTTAATTAACCCTACAGGTGTGAAATTTTGCACACATAGACTGATGTAATTGTTTGTGCAAATCAGATAGCAAAGGACATGAAAAGACATGGTTAACCCTATGTACACCAAGTGTCATTTCATGTCGGGTGCTTCTGTCTTTTCACAGAAGCCGGCTTTACCCGGCAATTGAATCAGAGGATATTTTACTATTTAGAAGTGTATAAACTATACATATATGTATATATATATGTCACAATGACATGTATATATATATATATATATATATATATATATATATATGTATTCTATGTATGTATATTTAGTGTTTACAAGGAAATAAAGGTTTTTTTTAGTTGCGATATTTTGTTCCCATAGACTTACATTGGACTTCCGGTATCGAATCGGATATCGACGATATTTAGTGATATCGGCGATACCATTTCGATACGATATTTTTAGATATCGAGCAGTATCGCTCAAACACTAAGCGTGACACGTACACAGTATAGACCCACAATACATAGGATATTATGTCAGGTAAGACATTGCTGGCAGATACTATGTATACATGTTGATATTTTCTATTATATGAAATATAGAATGTTGTCACATTAGATATATGTTACTATCATAGAATATATCTGTTATACGTCGTGACAATTTCACTGACCACACTAAAAGATTCTCCCCAGCTACCATGGATCCAGTAGCCCAGTTAGCTCAGCAGTTGCAGAGTTTGTCCATGGAGCTGACGGATGTTAAGTCCAAGGTTTTGTACCCTCGGGAGCAAACCAGATCTGAACCTAAAGTAGCTCTCCCGGACAGGTTCACTGGTGGGCGGGACAAATTTTTTACCTTCCGGGGGGCATGTAAATTATATTTTCGGCTACGGCCTCGGTCTTCGGGGAGTGAAGATCAGAGGGTGGGAATTGTCATCTCGCTCTTACAAGGGGCCCCTCAATCCTGGGCGTTCTCTTTCCTCCGGACTCCCCGGCTCTCCAGTCAGTGGATCGATTTTTTACAGCCCTGGGTCTGGTATATGATGACCCGGATCGGGTCTCCCTTGCTGAAATGAAGTTACGTAAGATACAGCAGGGAGATCGTCCGGCGGAGGAATTTTCTTCTGAGTTCCGTAGATGGGCCACAGATACTCAGTGGAATGACCCAGCTCTTAGGAGCCAGTTTTGTCAAGGATTATCTGACAAATTAAAAGATGTGTTGGCTCAGTATGATTCTCCCCGTCACTGGAGGCCGCTATGGCCCTTGCTATTCGCATTGATAGACGGCTTCGGGAGAGGTGTGAGGTAACTCCGCCCCCTGTGATGACTCCACCTTCTACTATAGTCCCTTATATTGAGGTTCCCCTGGTTTGTTCTGAGGAGCCTATGCAGTTAGGAGGGACATTGTTTCGAGGGAGGGGATCGGCGGTGCGCCGCAAGACAGGAAAGTGTTACTTCTGCGGGAGAAAGGGACATTTTGTTGGGGGGTGTCCATCCCGTACTTTGCTGAGCAAGGAGTCGTCGGAAAACTGTTGATCCCAGGTTGTGTGGTGGACGACAATCTGGGAGTATGTATTTCGTCCCCAAGTCCGTCTCAGTTTCTCGTACCAGCGGAGGTGGTGGTAGGTACGAGAACTGAGAGGATTTCTGTTCTTCTGGATAGTGGGGCCGCGGCTAATCTGGTGGACGCTCGGTTTGCCCAGGTGCAAGGTATGCAACTGAGTGTATTGGCCAAACCTATCCCTATATTCTCTATTGACGCCAGGCCTCTCGGTCAAGGTAGCTTTGTGCAAGCCGTGCATAACATAGACCTTCGAGTGGGGGCAATACATAAAGAACTATTGTCTTGTTATGTGTTGGAGGGCCTTCCCACTCCTATTGTGTTGGGACTTCCTTGGTTAACTAAACATAACCCAGTTATTAATTGGCAATCCAGAGAGATAAGCCAGTGGGGTGAATTTTGCAATAGTAACTGCATGAACACGGTCATCGGTGCGGTCGTGCCTAGAACCTTACCTCCTTTTCTGGAGGACTTTGAGGATGTGTTTTCAGAGGAAGGGTGTCAAGAATTACCTCCTCATCGCGTGTATGACTGTGCTATAAAATTGCTTCCTGATGCTAAGTTACTAAAATCTAGGTTATATAACCTTTCTGGTCCTGAGAGGCAAGCTATGAAGGATTATATTTCGGAAAGTCTGGCCAAGGGGCATATTAGACCTTCATCTTCCCAGTGGCCGCGGGGTTCTACTTTGTGAAGAAAAAAGATGGAGGCCTACGCCCTTGCCTGGATTTCCGTGAGCTTAATCGGATTGCGGTCCGAGATCCGTATCCGCTCCCACTTATTCCTGATCTCTTCAATCAGATTGTGGGCGCCAAATGGTTCTCTAAGTTGGATCTCAGGGGGGCGTATAATCTGATTAGGATAAAGGAGGGGGATGAGTGGAAGACGGCGTTTAACACTCCGGAGGGACATTATGAGAACCTTGTCATGCCTTTCGGTCTGACTACTGCCCCGGCGGTGTTTCAACATTTTGTTAATGACATCTTTCGCCACCTAGTGGGACAGTTTGTTGTCATTTATCTAGATGACATCTTAATTTACTCGCCGGATCTTGTGTCTCATCAGGAGCATGTGAGACAGGTGTTGCAGATCTTGCGAGACAATAAACTGTACGCCAAATGGGAGAAGTGTGTATTCGCCGTACAAGAACTTCAGTTTTTAGGATTCCTGGTGTCAGCTTCCGGTTTCCGTATGGACCCTGGGAAAGTGAAGGCTGTGCTTGAATGGGATCGGCCAGAGGATCTTAAAGCACTGCAGCGTTTCCTGGGGTTTGCTAACTACTACCGGAAATTTATTCGTAATTTCTCATCCGTTGTCAAACCTCTCACTGACATGACAAAAAAAGGGACGGATTTTTCTAGGTGGTCTGACAAAGCTTGTCAAGCATTTTCCTCCTTGAAAAATGTTTTGCTTCAGCACCCATACTCATCCAACCTGATGCATCACAACCGTTCATTGTGGAGGTAGACGCATCTGACGTAGGAGTGGGTGCGGTATTATCTCAAGGTCCGTCCCTGGTAAATGGCATCCGTGCGCTTTCTTCTCTAAAAATTGTCGTCCGCCGAGAGGAATTATGATGTCGGCAATGGGAACTCTTGGCCATTAAGTTGGCTTTTGAAGAGTGGCGTCACTTTTTGGAAGGGGCAGTCCACCCGGTCACCGTCATTACTGATCACAAGAACCTGCTGTATTTAGAGTCTGCAAAAGTCTGAATTCCAGACAAGCTAGATGGTCGTTGTTTTTTACCAGGTTTAATTTTGTCGTCACATATCGTCCTGGGTCAAAAAATGTAAAGGCTGATGCCTTATCTCGTAGTTTCCCGGGGGCCGGGAAGACGGATGACCCGGTTCCTATTCTTCAGGAGGGAGTTGTGGTGTCGGCTGTATGCTCTGAGCTTGAGGAGGAGGTATTGGAGGCTCAGGGGGACGCCCCTGTAGGACCTCCAGGGAAACTGTTTGTTCCAGATCAGTTAAGACAAAAGGTTATCGAGGCACATCATAATTCTGCTTTGGCAGGACACCCAGGGAGTAAAGCAACTGTAGATCTCGTTTCTCGCCGGTTTTGGTGGCCTAACTTAAATAAAGAGGTGGTAACTTTTGTCGCGTCCTGTGGGGTATGTGCGCGCTCTAAGACCCCACATACCCGTCCGTCTGGGGCCCTTTTACCGTTGAAAATCCCGGAGCGTCCATGGACCCATCTGTCTATGGACTTCATTACGGACCTTCCTCTGTCTTCAGGTAAAACTGTCATACTAGTTGTAGTTGACAGGTTCAGCAAAATGGCACATTTTATTGCTCTTCCTGCTCTTCCTAATGCTAAAACTCTGGCGCAGGTGTTCATTGGGGAGATTGTGAGACTTCACGGGTTGCCTTCCGATGTGGTGTCGGATCGGGGGTCTCAGTTTGTGTCCAAATTCTGGAAGGCATTTTGTTCTCGTCGGGGGATGCAGTTGTCATTTTCTTCGGCTTTTCATCCGCAGACCAATGGTCAGACAGAGCGTCTGAATCAGAGCTTAGACACATATCTCCGGTGTTTTGTCTCAGAGAACCAAGAGGACTGGTCTTCTTTCTTGCCTCTGGCAGAGTTCGCTCTTAACAATAGGCGGAGCGAGTCCACTGGTAAGTCCCCGTTTTTTGAGGCATATGGTTTTCACCCCAGTTTTGTACTTTCAATGGGGGGGCTCTTCTGGGGTTCCTGAGGAGGAACGATTTTCGTCGTCACTTGCTTCAGTGTGGAGAGGAGTGCTTAATAATCTGAGACATGGGGAACCGATACAAACGTATGGCTGATAGGAGGAGAGTGTCTGGTCCGGACCTAAGTGTGAACGATCTGGTATGGTTGTCTACCAAGAATATAAAACTTAAGGTTCCCTCCTGGAAACTCGGTCCCAGATTCATCGGGCCATACAGGATCAGTTCGATAATTAATCCGGTGGCTTTCCGTCTTGACCTCCCTCCTACGTTTAAAATCCACAATGTGTTCCACAAATCGTTGCTTAAGAGGTACGTGGCACCAGTTATACCGTCACCTCTACCTCCTCCTCCTGTGGTGCTCAATGGTAATTTGGAGTTTCAGGTATCGAATATCATTGACTCACGTCTGAATCGCTGGTCCCTTCAGTACCTTGTTCATTGGAGGGGGTATGGTCCTGAGGAGAGGATGTGGGTTTCTGCGTCGGATATTAACGCAGACCGATTGGTTCGGGCCTTCCACACTACTCACCCAGATAGACCAGGCCCTGAGGGTCCAGAGGCCCCTCGTAGAAGGGGGGTACTGTCACGGGTGTGTCGCGGCGAAGATCGTCGCGATTACATACCCTGACTTCGCACAGCTGAGTTTCTGGTGCTGGGTGTTTTTCGGCACTGAGGGAGTTAATTCTTTCTCTCTCGGTGCTGGACTGACCAGCCTCGCCCAGCTGCGATTGATGTTTTGTTAATTAGCTTCCTTCATATACCTGCTGGTCTGCTGGGGAAGTTGTCGGTGAAAGCATTCATTCAGACCAGCAGAGTGGATCGTTTCTGAGAAGACTTAAGCTAAGAGTGCCTGTTGTGGTTTTTCCTCTCCTCGCTTATTGTTTATCTCCTTAACCTTTTGTGTTCCTCTGTAGTGGAAGTTTTGTATGCAAGGCAGTGTTTTCTTTACCCCTTGTCTGTCTCATTTGTCTTAGACTGTGTGTAAGCTGTGACCTGCCCATTCCCTGTGGTGGTAATCAGGGTCCTTCTCAGGACTAGATTACAGTGGTCAGGGATCTACAGGAGACAGGGTTACGCTGGCGGCCTGGACCTCTGTACCATTAACAGTACCTCCAGGTAGAGGGACTAGTCAGGACCCCAGTTCAGGGTCAGCATAGACCCCGGTCCACCTCTATCCTGAGACAGCGTGACACGTACACAGTATAGACCCACAATACATAGGATATTATGTCAGGTAAGACATTGCTGGCAGATACTATGTATACATGTTGATATTTTCTATTATATGAAATATAGAATGTTGTTAGATATATGTTACTATCATAGAATATATCTGTTATACGTCGTGACAGCCAGCTGACCAAAAACCTGGCCACTGTAATGAGTGCCCTGCAATTGCCGACGAAAGAAGAAGGAAAGATCTTGCTGGCTGACTGCCCGGAGGATGTCCCTTGGATGCGCCGGAGGAGAGGGAGGACGTCGCCCCGCCGGAGGAGGACAACGCCACCCCAGGAAGGACCCGCGACCAGCATCATCCTCGCCGAGAGATCATCTGCTACCGCTGCCACAAGGAAGGTCACCCAGCACGTCTGTGTCCTTTAACCCCTTCACCCCCAAGGGTGGTTTGCACGTTAATGACCGGGCCAATTTTTACAATTCCGACCACTGTCTCTTTATGAGGTTATAACTCTGGAACGCTTCAACGGATCTTCGCGATTCTGAGATTGTTTTCTCGTGACATATTGTACTTCACGTTAGAAGTAAAATTTCTTCGATATAACTTGCGTTTATTTTTGAAAAAAACGCAAATATGGCGAAAATTTTTAAAATTTTGCAATTTTCAAACTTTGAATTTTTATTCCCTTAAAACAGAGAAATATGTCACATAAAATAGTTAAGAAATAACATTTCCCACATGTCTACTTTACATCAGCACAATTTTGGAACCAAAATTTTTTTTTGTTAGGAAGTTATAAGGGTTAAAAGTTGACCAGCGATTTCTCATTTTTACAACAAAATTTACAAAGCCATTTTTTTTAGGGACCACCTCTCATTTGAAGTCACTTTGAGGGGTCTATATGGCAGAAAATACCCAAAAGTGACACCATTCTAAAAACTGCACCCCTCAAGGTACTCAAAACCACATTCAAGAAGATTATTAACCCTTCAGGTGCTTCACAGGAACTAAAGCAACGTGGAAGGAAAAAATGAATATTTAACTTTTTAGCCACAAAAATGATCTTTTACAAACTTTTTTTTTATTTTCACAAGGGTAAAAGGAGAAAATGGACAGATAAGGTTGTTATGCAATTTCTCCTGAGTACGCCAATACCCAATATGTGGGGGAAAACCACTGTTTGGGCACACGGCAGAGCTCGTAAGGGAAGGAGCGCCGTTTGACTTTTTCAAACTAAAATTGGTTGGAATTGAGATTGGACGCCATGTCGTGTTTGGAGAGCCCCTGATGCGCCTAAACAGTGGAAACCCCCACAAGTGACACCATTTTGGAAACTAGACCCCCTAAGGTACTTATCTAGATCTGTTGTGAGCACTTTGAACTCCCAAGTGTTTCACAAAAGCTTATAATGCCTGGGTGTGAAAAAAAAAAAAACAATTTTCCACAAAAATGATTTTTTAGTCCCAAATTTTTGAATTTTCCCAAGGAAATTGGACCCCAAAAGTTGTTGTCCAATTTGTCCTGAGTACGCTGATACCCCATATGTGGGGGGGGGGAACTGTTTGGGTGCACGGCAGGGCTTGGAAAGGAAGTAGTAACGTTTTGGAATGCAGACGTTGATGGGGGTCATGTTCCGTTTGCAGTGCCCCAGATGAGCCTAAACAGTGGAAACCCCGCACAAGTGACCCCATTTTGGAAACTATACCCCTAAGGAACTTATCTAGATCTTTGGTGAGCACTTTGAACCCCCAAGTGCTTCACACAAGTTTATAATGCCCGGGCATGAAAATAAAAAATCCTATTTTTTTTCCCACAAAAATTATCTCTTAGTCACTAATTTTTTATTTTCTCAAGGGTAACAGGAGAAATTGGACCACATAAGTTGTTGTCCAATTTGTCCTGAGTACGCTGATACCCCATATGTGGGTGGGAACCACTGTTTGGGCGCACGGCAGAGCTCGGAATGGAAGGAGCACCATTTGACTTTTTCCAACCAAAATTGGCTGGAATTGAGATTGGATGCCATGTTGCATTTGGAGAGCCCCTGATGTGCCTAAACAGTGGAAACCCCCCACAAATGACCCCATTTTGGAAACTAGACCCCCTAAGGAACTTTTCTAGATCTTTGGTGAGCAATTTGAACCCCCAAGTGCTTCACACAAGTTTATAACGTAGAGCCGTAAAATTTAAAAATCATATTTTTTCCACAAAAATGATCTTTTCACCCCAATTTTTATTTTTCCAAGGGTAATAAGACTCCAAAAGTTATTGTGCAATTTGTCCTGAGTGCGCGGATACCCCATATGTGGGGGTAAACCACTGTTTGGGTGCATGGCAGAGTTTGGAAGGGAAGGAGCGCCGTCTGACTTTTTCAACGCAGAATTGGCTGGACGCCATGTCGTGTTTGGAGAGCTCCTGATCTGCCTAAACAGTGGAAACCCCATAAATGACGCCATTTTGGAAACTAGACCCCCTCAAGGAACTTATCTAGATGTGTGGTGAGAACTTTTAACCCCCAGGTGTTTCACTAAAGTTTATAACGTACAGCCGTAAAATAAAAAATCCTTTTTTTTTTTACAAAAATGATTTTTTCGTCCCCAATATTTTATTTTCACAAGGGTAACAGAAGAAATTGGAACCCAAAAGTTGTTGTCCAATTTGTCCTGAGTACGCTGATACCCAATATGTGGGAGAAAACTACTGTATGGGCGCACGTCAGGGCTCGGAAGGGAAGTAGTGACGTTTTGGATTGCAGACTTTGATGGAATGGTCTGGGGGCGTCATGTCACATTTGGAGAGCCCCTGATGCACCTATACAGTGGAAACCCCCCACAAGTGACCCCATTTTGGCAAATAGACCCCACAAGGAACTTATCTAGATGTGTGGTGAGCACTTTGAACCCCGAAGTGCTTCACAGAAGTTTATAAGGTACAGCCGTAAAAATAAAAAATCCTTTTTTTTTTACAAAAATGATTTTTTTTGCCCCCAATATTTTATTTTCACAAGGGTAACAGGAGAAATTGGACCCCAAAAGTTGTTGTCCAATTTGTCCTGAGTACGCTGATACCCAATATGTGGGAGAAAACTACTGTATGGGCGCACGTCAGGGCTCGGAAGGGAAGTAGTGACGTTTTGGATTGCAGACTTTGATGGAATGGTCTGGGGGTGTCATGTCGCATTTGGAGAGCCCCTGATGCGCCTAAACAGTGGAAACCCCCCACAAGTGACCCCATTTTGGAAAATAGACCCCACAAGGAACTTGTCTAGATGTGTGGTGAGCACTTTGAACCCCGAAGTGCTTCACAGAAGTTTATAACGCACAGCCGTAAAAATAAAAAATCCTTTTTTTTTTTTGCAAAAATAATTTTTTTGCCCCAATATTTTATTTTTACAAGGGTAACAGGAGAAATTGGACCCCAAAAGTTGTTGTCCAATTTGTCCTGAGTACGCTGATATCCAATATGTGGGAGAAAACTACTGTATGGGTACACGTTGGGGCTCGGAAGGGAAGTAGTGACGTTTTGGATTGCAGACTTTGATGGAATGGTCTGGGGGCGTCATGTCGCATTTGGAGAGCCCCTGATGCGCCTAAACAGTGGAAATCTGTTATGTTTCGGTAGCTGAGGAGTGCAGGCAAAAAAGGAAATACACCAGAGCAGTTGGAATCTATGAGATTGCAGTACCCTGACTAACCACCGCAACTAGAGGCAGCCGTGGAGCGTTCCTACGTTGGTCCTAGACGCCTCGTCACAGCCTGAGAAACTAACTACACCTAAAGATAGAAATAGGAAAGCTATCTGCCCCGTAGCAGAACCCCAAAGATAATAGAAAGCCCCCAAACATGTAATGGCGGTTAGACAAGAGGAAATACTGACACAGAAAGAAAATAGTATGAGCAAACGCTGGGGCCCAAACTATCTAAATAGAAAAGGACAGGAAGGGTACTTACTGCAATCCCAGAAAACCCTGAAAAACACCAACTCTACTAATTTCAAAATCACCTGAGATCACACGACCTCTACCACCTAAATTAGTTCTCTGGTGTAACAAAAACAGCAGCCACTGAAAAAACTGGAAAAAGCAAAAGTACAAAACACAGTGGCTGAACTAAACTGAGAGGGCAAAAGCCCCCTGAGGGGACCCAGAAGGCCCCCACAGAAGTGCAGGACAAACTGCAAAAATATAGCAAAAACACAAAATAGAAATTGTCTTATCTGATAGCAGGAGATGCAGACACGACACAGCAGGCTACAAGGGAAACTGGAAAGAAGGATTCAGACCAGAACAATTGATCACCGGCAACCCTGATGGGAAAATGATTCCCTTAAATAAGACCAATCAGTAACACCTGATTCCCATTCCTCACAATCCTCACTAGTACCGCTTGTAACCACCAGAGGGAGCCTCTGCTCAGAACTCATTTCAAACCCATTCACAACAGTACCCCCCCCTTGAGGAGGGGTCACCGAACCCTCATTTGAGCAACCAGGTCGGTCAGGATGAGTTCTATGATACGCACGGATAAGTCTCCTAGCATGGATGTCCGAAGCAAACACCCAAGAATTATCTTCCTGACCATAACCTCTCCACTTAACCAAATACTGGAGTCTTCGTCTAGAAAAACGAGAATCCAATATTTTCTCAACCACATACTCCAGATTGCCCTCAACCAAAACAGGGTCAGGAGGCACAGCAGCAGGAACCACTGGCTCAACAAACCTCTTCAACAAGGACTTGTGGAACACGTTATGGATCTTAAATGTCCCTGAAAGAAGCAAACGAAAAGAAACAGGATTAATAATCTCCATGATCTTATAAGGTCCAATGAACCTAGGCTTAAATTTAGGAGATGCTACTCTCATAGGAATATTCTTTGAGGACAACCAGACCAAGTCCCCCACTTTAAACCGAGGACCATCAGTCCTATGCCGGTTAGCAAACCGCTGGGCCTTCTCCTGAGAGAGGGACAACCTCTCCACTACCTGGTCCCAAATCTGCTGCATACGCTCAACAACAGAGTCAACACCTGGACAGACAGAAGCCTCCGTCTGTCCTGAAGAAAATCGAGGGTGAAACCCAAAATTACAGAAAAACGGAGACATCAAAGTGGCAGAGCTAGCCCTATTATTAAGAGCAAACTCAGCCAAAGGCAAAAAAGAGACCCAGTCATCCTGATCAGCAGACACAAAGCATCTTAGATAAGTCTCCAATGTCTGGTTTGTTCTCTCAGTTTGACCATTGGTCTGAGGATGAAATGCCGAGGAGAAAGACAATTGAACACCCAGTTTAGAACAAAAAGTCCTCCAAAATCTGGAAACAAACTGGACTCCTCTGTCAGACACAATGTTCTCAGGAATGCCGTGTAAACGAACCACGTGCTGAAGGAACAATGGCACCAATTCAGAGGAGGAAGGCAACTTAGGTAATGGCACAAGATGTATCATTTTGGAAAACCTATCACAAATTACCCAGATGGTGGTCATTCTCTGAGAAACAGGAAGATCGGAAATGAAATCCATAGAGATATGGGTCCATGGTCTCTTGGGCACAGGCAATGGCATCAACAAACCACCAGAGCGAGAGCAAGGCTTGGAGCGAGAGCAAGTCCCGCAGGACTGCACAAATTCCCTGACATCGCGAGACAAGATAGGCCACCAAAAGGACCGACTAACCAAGTCTCTGGTACCAAAAATTCCAGGATGCCCAGCCAATGCGGAACAATGAATCTCAGACATCACACTCTTTTTCCATTGGTCCGGGACAAACAATTTTCCAACAGGGCAGCGCTCGGGTCTATCCTCCTGACACCCCTCCAGAGCAAGTCTCAAATTGGGCGAGATGGTGGAAAGAACTACACCCTCCTTCAAAATAACAGAGGGATCAGATAGCTCAGGAGAGTCCGCAAGGAAACTCCTTGAGAGGGCATCCGCCTTAACATTCTTAGTGCCAGGAAGAAAGGAAACCACAAAATTAAAACGTGTGAAAAACAAGGCCCACCTGGCCTGTCTAGGATTGAGTCGCTTGGCAGATTCCAAATAGACCAGATTCTTATGGTCCGTAAGGACCACCACCTGATGTTTGGCTCCCTCCAGCCAATGTCTCCACTCTTCAAAAGCCCACTTCATGGCCAATAACTCCCGATTACCCACGTCATAATTACGTTCAGTAGGAGAAAATTTTCGAGAGAAAAAGGCACAAGGGTTACTTTTAGAGGTCTCTGGATCTTTTTGGGACAAAACGGCACCTGCCCCAATTTCAGAGGCATCAACCTCCACCTGAAATGGCAGAGAAACATCAGGCTGCCGTAGAACAGGAGCAGAAGTGAATCTCTGCTTAAGTTCCTGAAACGCAGAGACTGCCTCAGGAGGCCAATTCACCACATCAGAACCCTTTCTGGTCAAATCAGTTAATGGTTTAACAATAACAGAGAAATTACCAATAAATTTACGATAAAAATTGGCAAAACCCAAAATCTCTGAAGAGCCTTTAATGAAGTAGGTTGGACCCAATCACAGATGGCCTGAACCTTGACCGGGTCCATTTCAATAACAGATGGGGACAAAATGAATCCCAGAAATGAGATCTTCTGTACGCCAAAAAGACACTTTGATCCCTTCACATACAGAGCATTCTCTCTCAAAATCTGGAATACAGTTCGAACATGTTTCACATGAGAGTCCCAGTCATTAGAAAAAATCAAGATATCATCCAAATAAACAATCAGAAACTTGTCCACAAAATCCCTGAAAATGTCATTCATGAAGGACTGGAAGACGGAAGGAGCATTAGTGAGCCCAAAGGGCATCACAAGGTACTCAAAATGCCCTTCAGGGGTGTTAAATGCCGTCTTCCATTCATCCCCGTGCTTAATGCGAATAAGGTTATACGCCCCCC
>JARQOD010000008.1:12702829-12838478 GCA_033576555.1 Oophaga sylvatica
CTCTTTTTCCCCGACCTGAGTGTCAACCGTGGTACCCTGGGACTTGTGCCCTCCAGAACTCCGGTGTTCTCCAAAAAGGTCGTAGAATCCTTAAGGCTTCGGAACCCGGCGTCCGGTATTTCGTTTGCGGGGGGGAAAGCTAAAAAATGCTACTGCCCCTCCATTCCATTTTGCTTTCGCCTACCGGGGTCCTATTAAATCACACACCTGGCATTAATGTCCCTCTTCGCCGCTCTCTTAAGCACACACGCTTCCTCCACTACACTTCCCGTTTTCAGCCTGACTGGATCAATCAATCTCCGCTGTTTTTTAGCTCTGACTGAACTCGACAGAATCCCTCACTCTCTGCCCTGGGGAAACTCTTTCTGTCCCTCACGCTTGCTGAGGTAACTGCTTTTTTCTGATCTTCTAGGTAAAACGGGAACTGTTTTTTTTATTGCCTAAAAACAGCTCCCTCAACTGGTCCTCTGGGTAACTGAGAGGTGTGTGTTAAGTGACCTTATGGATCTCCTTTAGTACACCCTTTCGGGAAATGGGGACCATCACGCTGGGTCCACAAACCCTCTGGTAATAAAATGTAAAGGAATAAAAAGAAACCAAAATTGGATAAATAAACAGACAAGTTTAATAAACAAAAACAAAGGGCCAAATACTGAAAAAGCATTCAGAGTAAAAGTTCAAATAAAAAGTAAAAAAGAAATAAAAGCTGCAGTGTTATCTACGAAAACAAATCGCCAGCACATTAAAAAACCCCCAAAAATGTTTAAAAATACATCAATCCCAAAAAGAAAAATCAGATTTTCCCCCATAAAAGTAATTAAAGGGCAACAAAAGGCAAATTTTAAACAGGGACTTTTCACCGGTTCACCAAGAACGTCTGTACCGGATCATTCAAAAAGGGGAAAAAAACTAAATTCCAACCGACATAACTAGTTTAAGGCCCCGTCACCTAGCGAGTTTTATGCGATTTAGTCGCACGACTTTCTGATCAACACCCAGCACGGCCGCCCGCTCTCGGACCGAGTGTGCGGGGGCATAAAATACAGCAGCTGCGCACCCGGGGCCAGAGCGGGCGGCCCGGGGGGGGTTAAGCAGAAAGGGCGTGTGACTACTCGCATCAAACCGCTTGGACGCCGGCCTAAAACAAAAAGAATACATCTACGTCTGAACAATTTAAACATTGACAAATCCTCCAGCCCAGATGGCATTCATCCATGAATAATGAGGGAATTGAGCTCAGTAATTGACAGACCTCTGTATCTCATATTCTTAGACGCTCTTGTAATAGGGTTGGTGCCAGAGGATTGCAGGAGGCTGATGTGGTATTGATATTTAAGAAAGGTAAGAAGGTGAATCCCGGCAACTACCGTCCGGTAAGTCTGACATCAGTAGTGTGTAACGTATACGAGGGCATCACAAGAGATGACCTGCAGAGATATAATGCAGAGAATAATATAATAACTGACAACTAGCACAGATTCCTGAAACATAGGTCGTGTCTAACCAACATGTTGGGTTTCTATGAGGAGGAAAGAGCAAATCTGGATGTTGGTAATGCAGCTGATGTGATTTATCTGGACTTCACAAAGTCATTTGATACTGTATCACATAACAGCCTTATACTGAAGCTCCAGAGAAGCAAGGACTGGGGGGAAACTATATGCAGATGGGGTAAGGATTGAAATTGGCTAAATGACAGGAAACAGTCATCATAAATACCGTATATACTCGTGTATAAGCCGAGATTTTCAGCACCTTTTTTCGTGCTGAAAATGCCCCCTCGGCTTATACACGAGTCATAGGGCAGAAACCAGCGGGGAGGGGATGCCTCGGCAGGAGCCGGTGGCTGGGATCATACTCACCCCTCCCCGTGCCATCGCTGAGCGTCCCTGCAATCCTGCGTTCTCCCCGTCTTCCTGCAGCTCTTCAGCACTGAGCGGTGACGTAATACCCGCTCATTAAGGTCATGTAATATGGACGCGACGCCACTCCATGGGCGTCGCCTCCATATTCATGGCCTTAATGAGCGGTATTACATCACCGCTCAGTGCTGGAGAGAGCTGCAGGATGACGGAGAGAACGCAGGATTGCAGGGACGCTCAGCGATGGCACGGGGAGGGGTGAGTATGATGGAGGAGAGGACAAGGAGCACAGAACAGGACGGGGGGGGAGAACGGTGGACAGGGGAAGCATAGAGGAGGACGGGGAAGCTGGAGCAGGACGGGAGAAGCATGGAGGAGGACAGGGGGGGGAGATCGGTGGACGGGGGAAGCATAGAGGAGGACGGGGAAGCATAGAGGAGGACGGGGGAGGATGGGGGAAGCATGGAGCAGGACGGGGGGGGAGATCGGTGGACGGGGGAAGCGTGGAGGAGGACGGGGGAAGCATGGAGCAGGACAGGGGAGGATTAAGGGCACAGCGGAGGACGGAGCAGGAGGGGGGAGTACAGAGGAGAATGGGGGAGCACAGAGCTGGATGGGGGAGCAAGGAGCAGGACGGGGGCAGCACAGAGCAGGAGGGCAGTTTATACACCCGGCTTATACATGAGTCAATAATTTTTCCCAGTTTTTTGTGGCAAAATTAGGGGGGTCGGCTTATACACGGGTCGGCTTATACACGAGTATATACGGTAGTATGTTCTCAAAATGGCATATAGTCAGTAGTGGGGACCACAGGAATCTGTACTGGGAGCAGTGGGGACCGCAGGGATCTGTACTGGGAGCAGTGGGGACCGCAGGGATCTGTACTGGGAGCAGTGGGGACCGCAGGGATCTGTACTGGCAGCAGTGTTGACAGCAGGGATCTGTAATGGGAGCAGTAGTGACTTTTCAGGGATCTAGTACTGGGAGCAGTGGTGTCATGACCACAAGGGTGGTCCAGTGGACGGCACAACAAACACCAACAATGGCATGGGAAAAGGGGGAAGAAGGCCCTAACAATAGGGAACGAGGGATGGGGCACCTCCTAAGTCAGCTTTTGCCTATCCCTAAGCTCCCCCAACGTCCTATGCGGGTCCTTCTTCCGGCAGTATCATGAAACTGGTCACTAGCTGTCACCTCAGTATACTCTGGCTAGTGCACTGGCCGGCAAGGACGCTAGCATCACCACTGCAGATAGTACAGCACAGGGGGTAGTGACAAGTACGAGACAGACAAGGTAAATACACAAGCTCCAGGAACCGCTGCCAAGCTCCACATTGCAGAAGATACAGAAACAGGACCCCGAACTCCACAGAAGTAGCTGATTCAGCGCTGACACCAGAGAGCTGCAACTCCAAGGCTGGTCTGCATAGAATAACTCTATCACCAACAGTCAGCTGATGCGTCATGTGACTATTTAAAGGATGGTGGGAGTGGTCACCACCCACATCACCTGACCTAGCAACTCAGCAGCTTGAAGCAAGGAAAACTGACAATAACCCCTGCTGGCACGGAATCAAAAATAACGTTTAAGTTAAAGCAGAGCCAGAGCTGTCACAAATCCAAAAATGGATCGTGACAAGTGGGACCACAGGGATCTGTACTGGGAGCAGTGGTGACCGCAGGGATCTGTACTGGGAGCAGTGGGGACTGCAGAGATCTGTACTGGGAGCAGTGGGGACTGCAGAGATCTGTACTGGGAGCAGTGGGACTGCAGAGATCTGTACTGGGAGCAGTGGGGACTGCAGAGATCTGTACTGGGAGCACTGGGCATCACAGGAATGTATACTGGGAGCAGTGGGGCCCGGAGGGATCTGTACTTGGAGCAGTGGGGATCACAGGGATCTGTGCTAGGACCGATTCTTTTTAACCTCTTTGTTAATGACCTTGTGGATGAGATGGAGAATAAAGTGTCAGTCTTTGCAGATGACACCAAACTATGAAGGATATTAAAATCTGACCTTGACCTTAAAATATTACAGAATGATCTGGATAAGACGTCTGATGGGCAAACACTTGGCAAATGAGGTTTAATGTAGATAAATGTAGAGTAATGCACCGAGGACAGAGTAATCCTATTGCTGCATATACTTTCGTGGTCAAAATTGTTGGTGCCCCTCGTTTGATGAAAAACCCACAATGGTGACAGAAATAACTTGAATCTGACAAAAGTAATAATAAATCAAAAATCTATGAAAATGAACAGATGAAAGTCAGACACTGCTTCTCAGCTTCCACAGAATTAAAAAAAAAATAAAACTCATGAAATCGGCCTGGACAGAAATGATGGTTCCTGTACTTAATATTTTGTTGCACAACCTTTTGAGGCAATCACTGCAATCAAACAATTGCTGTAACTGTCAATGAGACTTCTGCGCCTCTCGACAGGTATTTTGGCCACTCCTCAAGAGCAAACTGCTCCAGTTGTCTCGTGTGTGAAGGTTGCCTTTTCCAGACGGCATGTTTCAGCTCTTTCCAAAGATGCTCTATAGGATTTAGGTCAGGCCTCATAGAAGCCACTTCCGAATAGTCCAATGTTTTTGTTTTCCTTTTAGCCATTCTTGTTTTTTTTTAGCTTTGTGTTTTGGGTCACTATCCTGTTGCAAGACCCATAACCTGCGACTGAGACCAAGCTTTCTGACACTGGGCAGCACATTTCTCTCTAGGATCCCTTGATAGTCTTGAGATTTCCTTGTACCCTGCACAGATTCTAGACACCCTGTGCCAGAAGCAGCAAAGCAGCCCCAGAACATAACAGAGCCTCCTCCATGTTTCACAGTAGGGACAGTGTTCTTTTCTTGATGTGCTTCATTTTTCCATCTGTGAACATAGAGCTGATGTGCCTTGCCAAAAAGCTCAATTTTTGTCTCATCTGTCCATAGGACATTCTCCCAGAAGCTTTGTGGCTTGTCAACATGTAGTTTGGCAAATTCCAATCTGGCTTTTTAGGATTTTTTTTCAACAATAGTGTCCTCCTTGGTCATCTCCCATGAAGTCCACTTTGGCTCATACAACGACGGACGGTGTGATCTGACACTGATGTTCTTTGAGCTTGAAGTTCACCTTTAATCTGTTTAGAAGTTTTTCTGGACACTTTTGTTAGCATTCGTATTATCCGTCTCTTTGATTTGTCATCAATGTTCCTCCTGCAGCCACGTCTAGGGAGGTTGGCTAGAGTCCCATGAAGCTTAAATTTCTGAATAATATGTGCAACTGTAGTCACAGAAACTTCAAGCTGCTTGGAGATGGTCTTATAACTTTTACCTTTAACATGTTTGTCTATAATGTTCTTTCTAATCTCCTGAGACAACACTTTCCTTTGCTTCCTCTGGTCCATGTTGAGTGTGATACACACCATGTCACCAAACAGCACAGTGAGTATCTGTAGCCTCTATACAGGCCACTCACTGATTCCAAGATTGTAGACACCTGTGATGCTAATTAGTGGACACACCGCGATTTAACATGTCCCTTTTGTCACATTATTTTCAGGGGCACCATCATTTCTGTCCAGGCCTATTTCATGAGTTTTTTTTTTTTTTTAAATTCTGTGGAAGCTGAAAAGCAATGTCTGACTTTCATTTGTTCATTGGTATGGATGTGACATTCACCTGGAACCTCCCGCCCGGAGCTCACAGGTACTTTAACATTAATACATCAACTTGGGAGCAGTTTGACCTTTTGCTGGTGCTAAACAAAATTTATTTTGCACCTTCTATAATTCTTTTGTTCTCATGACGCCGTTATTGTCTCATTCTAGTGTGAGTTATAATTCTTTTGATACCAAGACTTCGCATTCAGTAAAGTATATATATTATTTTCACTTTTTTCACTGTTCGTTGTATTTGAATTCAGTATTATACCACTGAGACTTACAGTCCTTTTGCTTAACACCATAGAGAGCGTCTTTCTATTTTTCACCTTCTTTGAGACTTGGTTGTTGTGAGCACGTTGGGAGGCGACTTCGGAGCTGGGGCTCCCTCCGGTGGATGCTGAGGGTAATGAACCAATTGCTGAATGGCTTTCAGCTGGGTCCGAATGGTGATATAAGTGACCTGAACTCCCATCAGCCTTGCTGGTAATCAATTGTTCTTCCAGTTCTTGGTTGGAGCTCAGCTTGCATTCCTGCTTCCATTCAGATAAGTGACTTGCTGTGTTTTTTTTCCTCTGGTTGGTTTTTCCTTGCTGGTATGCTGCCTAGCAGTGGACTTCAGCCTAGTCCCCTTTTGGGGCCTGGCACTGCTTTTGTGCTCTGTTTGTGTTTGCACTTTTGCTCTGTTCCTGTGTCGCTTTTTATTTGCCGAGTTGCTGTGTGTTACACCAGAGATCTGATTTAGGTGGTAGAGATCGTGTGATCTCAGTTTTTTAGTTAATCAGAAGTGTTGGTATTTTTGTCAGGGTTTTTTGGGTTGCAGTCAGAATTCTTTCCTATACTTTTCTATCTAGACAGTCTTGGGCCCCAGCGTTTGCTCATTCTATTTTCTGTCTGTGTTCGTATTTTCTTCTTGTCTAACCGCCATTACATGTTTGGGGGCTTCCTATTTCTTTGGGGGTTCTGCTACGGGGCAGATAGCTTTCATCTTTCTGTCTTTAGGTGTAGTTATCTCTCCGGCTGTGACGAGGCATCTAGGATCACCCTAGGTACGCTCCACGGCTACTTCCAGTGTTGCGGTTAGTTTAGGGTTCTGCAACCCAGTAGTTTCCAGCCTCTCTGGTGTATTGCTACTTCAGATATTTTTGCTATTTCTCCTCAGTTACCGAAACATAACACTTGGTAGTACAAAATGTGTATGTATACCTGGATGAATTACATAATCTATTACAAATCCCGTTCATTATTATGGACTATTCTCTTATATCCAAGCATTTATGCATTTGATGTACCATTTGTGTTTTACTTTTTCTGTGACAACTAGACAGTTGGGTTTCATTTTATTTTATTTTATTCTGATATAAATTTTTTGCTATACTGTTTCAGAATCAGACATATCTTGATAAAGGCCTGACAGCCGAAACGTTGAATTTGTTGAATGAATCAACGATGAAGTGTCTACATTTCTAATTCTGAGTCTACTACCTTGTAAACAAGATTTCAATAAATTTTTGCAAGTTAATCTTTCTGTGTGCCGGATTTCATAAATATTTTTCATTTGTTTATTTTCATAGATTTTTGATTTAGTATTACTTTTGTCAGATTCAAGTTATTTCTGTGACCATTGTGGGTTTTTCTGTCATTAAACGAGGGGTATCAACAATTTTGACCACATGTGTACATTAAATGGGAGTATCCTCTGGACTACAGATCAGGAGACGGACGGGGGATTCTTGTTACAAGTAAGCTGAGCAGCAGTACTCAATGTCAGGCAGCAGCTGCAAAAGCAAACAAGATTTTAGGATGTATAAAAAGAGATATAAAATCCTGCAATCCCAATGTATTATTACCCCTTTATAACTCACTTGTGAGGCCTTTTTTAGAATATGGGATCCAGTTTTCGGCTCCACATTTTAAAAAGGATATTCAGAAATTAGAGTCCGTTCAAAGTCGGCATCTAGATTACTACAAGGAATGGAGGCCTCTCCTCTATTACACGGGATGGAGGCTTCTCCTCTATTACACGGGATGGAGGCCTCTCCTCTATTACACGGATGGAGGCTTCTCCTCTATTACACAGGATGGAGGCCTCTCCTCTATTACACGGGATGGAGGCCTCTCCTCTATTACACGGGATGGAGGCCTCTCCTCTATTACACGGAATGGAGGCCTCTCCTCTATTACAAGGGATAGAGGCCTCTCCTCTATTACACGGGATGGAGGCCTCTCCTCTATTACAGGGGATGGAGGCCTCTCCTCTATTACACGGGATGGAGGCCTCTCCTCTATTACACGGGATGGAGGCCTCTCCTCTATTACAGGGGATGGAGACCTCTCCTCTATTACAGGGGATGGAGGCCTCTCCTCTATTACAGGGGATGGAGGCCTCTCCTCAATTACACAGGATGGAGGCCTCTCCTCTATTACACGGGGCGGAGGCCTCTCCTCTATTACACGGGATGGAGGCCTCTCCTCTATTACAGGGGATGGAGGCCTCTCCTCTATTACAGGGGATGGAGGCCTCTCCTCTATTACACGGGATGGAGGCCTCTCCTCTATTACACGGGATGGAGACCTCTCCTCTATTACAGGGGATGGAGGCCTCTCCTCTATTACACGGGATGGAGGCCTCTCCTCTATTACACGGGGCGGAGGCCTCTCCTCTATTACACGGGATGGAGGCCTCTCCTCTATTACAGGGGATGGAGACCTCTCCTCTATTACAGGGGATGGAGGCCTCTCCTCTACTACACGGGATGGAGGCCTCTCCTCTATTACAGGGGATGGAGACCTCTCCTCTATTACACAGGATGGAGACCTCTCCTCTATTACACGGGATGGAGGCTTCTCCTCTATTACATGGGATGGAGGCCTCTCCTCTATTACACGGGATGGAGGCCTCTCCTCTATTACACGGGATGGAGACCTCTCCTCTATTACACGGGATGGAGGCCTCTCCTCTATTACACGGGATGGAGGCTTCTCCTCTATTACACGGGATGGAGGCCTCTCCTCTATTACACGGGATGGAGGCCTCTCCTCTATTACACGGGATGGAGGCCTCTCCTCTATTACACGGGATGGAGGCCTCTCCTCTATTACACGGGATTGAGGCCTCTCCTCTATTACACGGGATGGAGGCTTCTCCTCTATTACACGGGATGGAGGCCTCTCCTCTATTATAGGGGATGGAGGCCTCTCCTCTATTACACGGGATGGAGGCTTCTCCTCTATTACACGGGATGGAGGCCTCTCCTCTATTACACGGGATGGAGGCTTCTCCTCTATTACACAGGATGGAGGCCTCTCCTCTATTACACGGGATGGAGGCCTCTCCTATATTACACGGGATGGAGGCCTCTCCTCTATTACACGGGATGGAGTCCTCTCCTTTATTACACGGGATGGAGGCCTCTCCTCTATTACACAGGATGGAGGCCTCTCCTCTATTACACAGGATGGAGACCTCTCCTCTATTACACAGAATGGAGGCCTCTCCTCTATTACACGGGATGGAGGCCTCTCCTCTATTACAGGGGATGGAGGCCTCTCCTATATTACACGGGATGGAGGACTCTCCTATATTACAAGGGATGGAGGCCTCTCCTCTATTACACGGGATGGAGGCCTCTCCTCTATTACACGGGATGGAGGCCTCTCTATTACACGGTATGGAGGCCTCTCCTCTATTACAGGGGATGGAGGCCTCTCCTCTATTACAGGGGATGGAGGCCTCTCCTCTATTACACGGGATGGAGGCCTCTCCTCTATTACACGGGATGGAGTCCTCTTCTCTATTACACGGGATGGAGGCCTCTCCTCTATTACAGGGGATGGAGGTCTCTCCTCTATTACAGGGGATGGAGGCCTCTCCTCTATTACACTGGATGGAGGCTTCTCCTCTATTACACGGGATGGAGGCCTCTCCTCTATTACACGGGATGGAGGCCTCTCCTCTATTACACGGGATGGAGGCCTCTCCTCTATTACACGGGATGGAGGCCTCTCCTCTATTACACGGGATGGAGGCCTCTCCTCTATTACACGGGATGGAGGCCTCTCCTCTATTACACGGGATGGAGGCCTCTCCTCTATTACACGGGATGGAGGCCTCTCCTCTATTACACGGGATGGAGGCCTCTCCTCTATTACACGGGGTGGAGGCCTCTCCTCTATTACACGGGATGGAGGCCTCTCCTCTATTACAGGGGATGGAGGCCTCTCCTCTATTACACAGAATGGAGGCCTCTCCTCTATTACACAGGATGGAGGCCTCTCCTCTAATACACAGGATGGAGGCCTCTCCTCTATTACACGGGATGGAGGCCTCTCCTCTATTACACGGGATGGAGGCCTCTCCTCTATTACACGGGGTGGAGGCCTCTCCTCTATTACAGGGGATGGAGGCCTCTCCTCTATTACACAGGATGGAGGCCTCTCCTCTATTGCACAGGATGGAGGCCTCTCCTCTATTACACGGGATGGAGGCCTCTCCTCTATTACACGGGATGGAGGCCTCTCCTCTATTACACGGGATGGAGGCCTCTCCTCTATTACACGGGATGGAGGCCTCTCCTCTATTACACGGGATGGAGGCCTCTCCTCTATTACACAGGATGGATGCCTCTCCTCTAATACACGGGATGGAGGCCTCTCCTCTATTACACGGGATGGAGGCCTCTCCTCTATTACACGGGATGGAGGCCTCTCCTCTATTACACGGGGTGGAGGCCTCTCCTCTATTACACGGGATGGAGGCCTCTCCTCTATTACACAGGATGGAGGCCTCTCCTCTATTACACAGGATGGAGGCCTCTCCTCTAATACACGGGATGGAGGCTTCTCCTCTATTACACGGGATGGAGGCCTCTCCTCTATTACACGGGATGGAGGCCTCTCCTCTATTACACGGGATGGAGGCCTCTCCTCTATTACACGGGATGGAGGCCTCTCCTCTATTACACAGGATGGAGGCCTCTCCTCTAATACACGGGATGGAGGCCTCTCCTCTATTACACGGGATGGAGGCCTCTCCTCTATTACATGGGATGGAGGCCTCTCCTCTATTACACGGGATGGAGGCCTCTCCTCTATTACACGGGATGGAGACCTCTCCTCTATTACACGGGATGGAGGCCTCTCCTCTATTACACGGGATGGAGGCTTCTCCTCTATTACACGGGATGGAGGCCTCTCCTCTATTACACGGGATGGAGGCCTCTCCTCTATTACACGGGATGGAGGCCTCTCCTCTATTACACGGGATGGAGGCCTCTCCTCTATTACACGGGATGGAGGCCTCTCCTCTATTACACGGGATGGAGGCCTCTCCTCTATTACACAGGATGGAGGCCTCTCCTCTATTACACAGGATGGAGGCCTCTCCTCTAATACACGGGATGGAGGCTTCTCCTCTATTACACGGGATGGAGGCCTCTCCTCTATTACACGGGATGGAGGCCTCTCACTGGATAGAGGCTTCTCCTCTATTACACGGGATGGAGGCCTCTCCTCTATTACACGGGATGGAGGCCTCTCCTCTATTACACAGGATGGAGGCCTCTCCTTATTCCTTCCAAAGACCGTACTAAGGGCCAGGGAACACTCAATACGGGTGGAAGAAAGGCGATTCCGGCAGCTAAAGGGGAAAGGGTTCTTTACAGTTAGAGCAATCAGACTGTGGAGTGCCGATCACGAGAGGTAATAATGGCCGATACTATAACAGTTTTTAAAAAATGCTGGCCGATTTCCTTGACACACATAACATTGTGGGTTACAGATAAATTAATGACGAAATGTACAATTGGTGGAGAAAGGTTGAACTTGATGGACCGAGGTCTTTTTTCAACTTATGTAACTATGTATTCACTATATACCAGTATTATATATGTACTTTATGGCACTGCTATGTATTCACTATATACCAGTATTATATATGTACTTTATGGCACTGCTATGTATTCACTATATACCAGTATTATATATGCACTTTATGGCACTGCTATGTATTCACTATATACCAGTATTATATATGCACTTTATGGCACTGCTATGTATTCACTATATACCAGTATTATATATGCACTTTATGGCACTGCTATGTATTCACTATATACCAGTATTATATATGCACTTTATGGCTCTGCTATGTATTCACTATATACCAGTATTATATATGCACTTTATGGCACTGCTATGTATTCACTATATACCAGTATTATATATGCACTTTATGGCACTGCTATGTATTCACTATATACCAGTATTATATATGGACTTTATGGCTCTGCTATGTATTCACTATATACCAGTATTATATATGTACTTTATGGCACTGCTATGTATTCACTATATACCAGTATTATACATGCACTTTATGGCACTGCTATGTATTCACTATATACCAGTATTATATATGCACTTTATGGCACTGCTATGTATTCACTATATACCAGTATTATACATGCACTTTATGGCTCTGCTATATATTCACAATATACCAGTATTATATACACTATGCACTTTATGGCCTTATGGCTAGGATTGAAGCTTGTGGAGGGCAATTTGCATATTCCAGCTGCCTTGTGGGAAAAGCGAAGAGTCTACCTCAGCAAAAAGATTGTTGGGTACAGACGGGACCAGCTGCTTGGAGAGCATTGCCAAACTGAATTTTTGTCTCTAGTACATTATTGCAATAAAGCTTGGCTGATTGAGTAGATTACACAAGAAGGAAAAAAACACGGCAGATTACACAAGAAGGTTACACACAGTAGATTACACAAGAAGGAAGACAGACAGCAAGTCAGCAGGATCTAGGAGCAACATGGCAGATGTGACAACCTACATGTTGAGCTGCAACATGTGCTACATGTTCACAGATCGACCAGAAGAAGAATCCAAGTTCACCTGCTAGAAGTGTAGACTACTGGTCCTTGTAGAAGAAAAGGTGCGGGGTCTGGAAAAAAGAATTGCAACTTTGAAACTCATCAAAGAAAATGAAGACTTCCTAGACAAAACAGATACAGTAAAGATGTATATCTTTGTACCGTGTTAGCCAGTAGATAGAAAAATATTTAGAGTTGAGAGTCCTCAGTGGTTGATATCTTTTAATGGCTAACTGAAAAGATGGTAACAAATTGCAGCTTTCGAAACTACTCAGGTCTCTTCATCAGGATTTTGTATTAGTCTTTGCCTGATGAAGAGACCTGAGTAGTCTCGAAAGCTGCAATTTGTTACCATCTTTTCAGTTAGCCATTAAAAGGTATCAACCACTGAGGACTCTCAACTCTAAATATTTTTCTAGACAAAACAGAAGCATCTCTACTGGTCACAGAAGGTGAAGAAAGTGTCAGAGAACCTCCAAAAGCAGACGAGTGGGAGCATGTGACCAAAAGAAGCAAGAAGACCATGGAGACATCACCAACCACACAACTGAGAAACCGATACCAAGGCCTTGTGGAGGACAAAGATGGCACACCTAAGGATGAGGCACTACCAGCAAGCAAAGAAGGAAAGGGCAAACAGCAACACCCAGAAGTGACAACAAACAGTACAGTCAGGAATCAAAGAAGAGTGGTAGTGGTGGAAGACTCACTACTGAGAGGCACAGAAGCAGCCATCTGCAGACCGGACATAACATTAAGAGAAGTATGCTGCCTCCCAGGTGCGAAGATCAAGGAAGTGACCGATAGGATACCAAAGCTCATCAGTTCCAAGGACATCCACCCATTTCTTCTGATACATGTTGGCACCAATGAAAGAGCAAGGAAGGACCTACCGACAATCTGCAAGGACTTTGAAGAGTTGGGGAAGAAAGTAAAGGAACTGAATGCACAGGTAGCTTTTTTCATGGCATCAGGAGATGGAACAGGATCCTTGATGCGAACAACTGGCTAAGACGATGGTGCAGACAACAAGTATTCGGATTCCTGGACCACGGTGTGAATTACCTGTATGACGGATTCTTTGCCAGAGACTGACTACACCTCAACAAACCTGGAAAACACATTCACCAGAAGACTCGCTACACTCATCAGGAGGGAGTTAAAATAGAAGAAGAGGGGACGGGAAGAAAAATGTTAAACATGAACATGAAGCCAGAAAATATACTGATGAAGATTATGAGGTGTGGCAAAGAAGACCCAAGACAACAAGCTCGGAAGGGTGGTAAGAAAATTTCTAAAATAATCCACAGGGAGGAGATGGGAACAAAACAAAATCTTCTAACCTGCATGCTCGCAAATGCCAGAAGCCTGACAAAACAAGATGGAAGAACTAGAAGCAGAAATATCTACAGGTGACTATGACATAGTGGGAATAACCGAGACATGGTTAGATGAAAGCTATGACGGGGCAGTTACCTTACAGGGTTACAGTCTGTTTAGAAAGGATCGTAAAAATCGGAGAGGAGGGGGATTGTCTTTATGTAAAGTCTTGTCTAAAGTCCACTTTAAGGGAGGATATTAGCGAAGGGAATGAGGATGTCGAGTCCATATGGGTCGAAATACATGGAGGGAAAAATAGTAACAAAATTCTCATTGGGGTCTGTTACAAACCCCCAAATATAACAGAAATCATGGAAAGTCTGCTACTAAGGCAGATAGATGAAGCTTCAGCCCATAATGAGGTCCTTGTTATGGAGGACTTTAACTACCCGGATATTAACTGGGAAACAGAGACCTGTGAAACCCATAAAGGCCACAGGTTTCTGCTAATAACCAAGAAAAATTATCTTTCACAATTGGTGCAGAATCCACCAGAGGAGCATTACTTTACACCTAATACTATCTAATAGACCTGACAGAATAACAAATCTGCAGCTCGTCGGGCATCTAGGAAATAGCGACCACAATATTGTACAGTGTCACTTGTCTTTCGCTAGGGGGACTTGTCAGAGAGTCACAAAAACACTGAACTTTAGGAAGGCAAAGTTTCACCAGCTTAGAGATGCCCTTAATCTGGTTGACTGGGACAATGTCCTCAGAAATAAGAATACAGATAATAAATGGGAAATGTTTAAGAATATCCTAAATAGGCACCGTAAGCGGTTTATACCTTGTGGGAATAAAAGGACAAGTATTAGGAAAAACCCAATGTGGCTAAATGAAGAAGTAAGAGGGGCAATCAACAGTAAGAAGAAAGCATTTACACTACTAAAGCAGGATGGCACCGCTGAACTCCTAAAAAACTATAGGGAGAAAAATACTTTATCTAAAAAACTAATTAAAGCTGCCAAAAAGGAAACAGAGAAGCACATTGCTAAGGAGAGTAACACTAATCCCAAACTGTTCTTCACCTATATCAATAGTAGAAGAATCACAAGTGAAAGTGTAGACCCCTTAAAAAAATTGTGAGGAAGGAATGGTTGTGGATGACGAGGAAAAAGCTAATATATTAAACACCTTCATCCCCAAAGTATTCACGGTGGAAAATAAAATGCTAGGTGAAATGCCGAGAGAAAAAGAAAACCCTATATTGAGGGTATGTGCACACGTTGCGGAATTGCCATGGAAATTTCCGCGGCAATTCCGCACCTCCCTGCCGCGGGAAATCCGCATATCATAGGAATGCGTATTCCCGCTAATAACTAGCGTTTTACAAGTGATCTGACAGGTTGGTCACACGAGTCAAACAAGTGTTTGACTCGTGTGACCAACTTTTTACTATTGATGCCGCCTATGTCGCATCAATAGTAAAAAGATCTAATGTAAAAATAATAAAAAAAATAATAAATAGTGATATTCTCACCTTCAGGCGGCCCCCGCAGCTTTCCCGCCTCTCTGCGACGCTCCCGGCAAATTCCGTTCCCAGGAGTCCTTTGCGACAATCATCCCGATGACGTAGCATCACGCGAGACCGCTACGTCATCTGGGTGATCTGGCAAAGGACTCCTGGGAACGGAACTTGCCGGGAGCGTCGCAGAGAGGCGGGAAAGCTGCGGGGCCGCCGGAAGGTGAGAATATCATTATTTTTTATTTAAGGCTGTGTCACACGTTGCGGATTCCTAGCGGTTTTGCCGCGGTTTTTCGCGGCGGAAACACCGCGAAACCACGGCAAAACCGCATACACAATACAACTCATTATGGCCTATGGGATTCCACAATGCTGTGCACATGCTGCGGGTTTTTCCGCGGCGGAATCGCATCGCGGGAGAATCCGCAGCATGCTCATTCTTTTTTGCGGAACCGCAGCGATTCCGCCGCCATAGGAATGCATTGAACCAATTACTTTCCGAATGTGGCTGTGCCCACCATGCGCAAAGTAAGCGGTTCATGTGCGGATGGTACCCAGGGTCTGGAGGACAGGAGACTCTCATCCAGGCCCTGGGTACCATATCCCTGGTAAAACAATAATTAAAATAAAAAATAATGATATTCTCACCTTCCGGCGGCCCCCGCAGCTTTCCCGCCTCTCAGCGACGCTCCCGCCAATCGCGTTCCCAGGAGTCCTTTGCGAGATCACTCAGATGACGTAGCGGTCTCGCGTGATGCTACGTCATCGGGATGATTGTCGCAAAGGACTCCTGGGAACGGAACTTGCCGGGAGCGTCGCAGAGAGGCGGGAAAGCTGCGGGGGCCGCCGGAAGGTGAGAATATCACTATTTATTATTTTTTTTATTATTTTACATTAGATCTTTTTACTATTGATGCGACATAGGCGGTGTGATGAAACGGTGCACACACACGACGGCTGCTGCCGTCCGACCCAGTAAACTGCAGGGATTTATAATTATCCCACTTCCACTTAGGAACTTGCAGCTCTCTGGCGCCCCCCTTACCCTCAGGTCAGTCAGGGAACTGCACCTAGGATAATTAGTCGCCAGACGGGTCACTTGGATGTGTGCTGGCTATTGGGCACGCTGCAGTGAGGGAATTATAATTACTCCGAGCCGCAGCCGGGTAATACACTTATAAAACCCGCTCCGTCACCGCCAACGCCACCCCATAGGTCAACACTTTACACCCCTTCTTTATAGCTGCCACCAGCCACGGTTTACTTGGAACAATTTATCAAGAGGGTCCGTAGCAACCCCAAAACAGTAGCGTAGTACTTCAGGCGCGTGCAAATTCGTTTATAGAGCAGGAGAAACAAACTAATAAATTTATAGGTTTATTCCTTAAAAAGACAGGCAGTGCTTATACAATATAAAAAGATGAACAAACTGAGACAATATCGTTATGTACAAATGCAGTTATAAAATAAAATAGGATTAAAGATGAAAATCACTCACATGGTAGTTATAGGCAAGACTGGCTGGGGGAGGAGCCACACGTCATAGTTCATTTGCAGATCTCTTAGTCAAGAATCACAGCAAGGAATGAGAAAGGGGGGCTCGCCACAGGATTTATACCTGGGGCTGCTGACCTCACAAAAGGGGCTGGTTTTTCTGGCCACCTCCCAGGGACAGAAGTGTATGATTTGAGCTCTGAAATATCATAAGGTCCATCCCTCGTCCTGTGAGCCTAGCAGAATAACGGCAGACCTATCAATGATCTTACTTTAAAATGACAGTTAAAATGAGTCCAAACTTGGCTGAGCTAGTTCATGGGGAATCTGAGAATTCCATTTCTCGGGTTCTGTTGGAGTTACGGGTTCACCAGTACCACGGGAACGATGCCCATGGACACAGGCTTCAAAACAGTAACTTTCGTGTTTCTGACGCAAATCCCCACCGTGTTATAACCAAAACAGGATGAAGTCTCCAAAATGGCGGCTATGGTAGGGACAGCACATGTTGCTGACAATGAGGACCCCTGCGGTGAAGCGGGAAAACTTCCAGCACTGGTAGCTCAGGTTACACTGAGCTTGACTGCAGGTTGGGAGGGGGGAAGGGAAGCGTGAGCTGCAGAGAAAAGGAGGGAGGGGTAACTTTGCCCTGTGCTTGCAAACGGTGGGGGTTGTAGTACTATGGGGAAAGTTCTGGAAACAGCACAAGAAATGAAGCTTGCAGTATCATCACACCTCCCCCCTTAGAGGGCGCTACGGAGGCATGACCTCTCGGTAATCCGCCATGCGCACCTCAGCGGGTTTGCCACGTCGGGACAACCCATCAGCATTCCCATGATCACTGCCTTTCTTGTGTTGTACGGCAAAATCATACTGCTGCAGGGCAAGGCTCCAGCGTAGCAACCTACCATTGGTTCCGGACACTGTGTGCAGCCAGCTCAGAGGGTTGTGGTCGGTGACCACCTTGAAGGTGCGCCCGTACAGGTAGGGCTGCAAACGTTGCGGTGCCCAGACCATGGCCAGGCACTCCTTCTCGATGGTGGAGTATGCCACTTCCCTTGGCAGAAGTTTCCGGCTCAGGTACAACACGGGGTGCTCCTGGTTCCCCGAATCAACCTGGCTGAGTACAGCACCGAGGCCAAATTCGCTGGCGTCAGTCTGTACCAGGAAGGGCCGACTGCTGTCGACGGCTCTCAACACCGGAGAGCTGCACAGGGCTGTTTTCAAAGCTCGGAATGCCGCCTCACAGCCATCTGTCCAGCTGACTGTTTGGGGTAGACCGCCCTTGGTGAGGTCCGTCAAGGGTTTTGCAATGGCGCTATAGTTCGGTACGAAACGCCTATAGTACCCTGCAGTGCCCAGGAAGGACTTCACCTGCTTTTTGGTCCTGGGGGTGGGCCAGGACACGATCGCGTCCACTTTCTCGGGCTCTGGACTCATGGAACCCCCACCTACCCGGTGCCCCAGGTAGTGGACCTCCCTCATGCCCATCTGGCATTTTCCCGGCTTGATGGTCAGACCTGCCTGGTGAATACGCTTGAGCACCTCCTGGAGATGCTGAAGGTGTTCCTCCCAGGTGGAACTGAAGACGGCAATGTCGTCCAGGTACGCCACAGCGTACTCCTCCAGTCCCTGAAGCAGGTGGTTGACCATCCGCTGAAAAGTGGCAGGGGCATTCTTCATGCCGAAAGGCATGACCGTGGACTCGTACAGTCCAAAAGGGGTGATAAAGGCGGATTTCTCCTGCGCCGCAGGGCTCAGGGGAATCTGCCAGTATCCCCGGCTCAAATCCATGATGGATATGTACTTGGCATTCGCCAACCGCTCCAGCAGATCCTCGATGCGTGGCATTGGGTGCGCATCAGAGGTAGTGATGGCGTTGAGCCCCCTGTAGTCCACGCAGAACCGGGTGGTCCGATCCTTTTTTGGCACGAGAACTACAGGTGAGGCCCACGCGCTTTTGGACGGCCGGATCACCCCCAGCTGCAACATCTCCTGGATCTCCTGGCGCATAATCTGCTGCACTTCCTCAGAGATCCGATAAGGTGTCCGCCGTAACGGGGCGCGATTCCCGGTGTCCACCTCGTGGACTGCCAACTCGGTCCTTCCGGGTCAGTTCGTGAACTCGGCCCGGAAGGGTTCCAGAGTGGTCAGCAACTGCAACCGCTGGGAGACGGTTAGCGAGGCATTTACCTCCATGTCCTCAATGGACCCATTGGCATTAGCTTGGGCCAGCATGTCTAGGAGGGGATCCTCCTCCCCGTCCTCGGGCAGGTTGCAGACCGGTAGGACGCAGGCTTCACGTTTGTGATGGGCCTTCATCATGTTGACGTGAAAGGCCTTGCGCCTACCCCGAGTGTGGTCAAGCGTGACCACGTAGGTGACTGGGTTGAGCTGTTGGTGCACGACGTACGGGCCTTCCCAGGCTGCCTGAAGCTTATCCTTTGGTACGGGGACCAGCACCCACACCTTTTGACCCACCTGGTAGGTCCGCTCCCGGGCGTTCTGGTCGTACCAGTGCTTCTGGTCAGCCTGAGCCTGCTCATGTTGTCATGCACCAACTGCGTCAAGGTCTGCATCTTGTCGCGGAAGCGCATGACATAATCCACGATGGACACTTCCGTGGGGTTTGGCTCATCTTCCCAGGATTCTCTTATCAACCCAAGGGGTCCCCGGACTCGCCTACCATACAGGAGCTCGAAGGGGGAGAACCCCGTCGAGGCCTGCGGACTTCTCTGTAGGCAAACAGCAGTTGTGGGAGGTACCGCTCCCAATCGCGTCCCTGGGTCTCAACCAGCATGCGGAGCATCTGTTTGAGGGTACCGTTAAAGCGCTCACACAAACCATTGGTCTGTGGGTGATACGCACTCGATACCATACGCGTCACCTGCATTTTGCTGCAGAGAGCCTTCATTAGGCGAGACATAAATTGGGTCCCTTGATCGGTAAGCATCTCCCTGGGAAATCCTACCCGTGAAAAGATGGTCACCAGTGCATCCGCCACCTTATCTGCCCTAGTTGAGGACAGAGCTACTGCCTCCGGGTACCGGGTAGCGTAGTCTACCACGTAAGGATGTATTGCTTTCCAGAGCTGCTGGGGACGGCCAGCGGGCCCACAATGTCCACCGCGATCCTCTGGAAAGGCTCCTCTACCACTGGCAACGGGATCAGGGGAGCCTTAAGAGCAGGCCCCGCCTTCCCCACTCTTTGACAGGTGATACAGGAGCGGCAGTAGTTAGTCACATCTGTCCCCATCTTGGGCCAATAGAAGTGTTGAGACAGCCGTGCCTTAGTTTTGCTGATCCCCAAGTGTCCAGCGAGTGGAATCTCATGGGCAATCCTCAACAACTCACCTCGGAACTGGTGCGGGACGACCAGCTGTTTTTCCCTCAACCACTCCTTTTGGGAATCTCCGGGTACTGTCTCCCGGTACAACCTTCCTCGTTCCCAGAACACCCTCTCCTTATCAGTCACGGAGGTGGGCGTCTCGGCGAGGTGCCTCAAGTTCTCCAGGCTCGCATCTGAGTGCAGAGCGGCCTGGAACTCCTGGCTGGAGGCAGCCAGAAGTGACGTCAGGGTTCCTTCCTCACTGGGACCCTCTGGGACCGGCTCTGGGTCCACCTCTGGTTCAGTCTTCCTGTAGCGGAGGAGGGTCCAGATGGCAGGGGCTACCTGCGATCCGGGCACTCTGACTGCGGGTGACAGCAGCTACATATGCCGTCTCCCCGGGGATTTCTACAGACCCATCAGCCTGCGCTGCTATGGGCTCTACCTCCCCATCCACCCCCAACACTTCAGGAGCAGGCTACTTATGGGCCAGTTACCTTCCTCGGTGGCACTGGTCAGTGTCATGGCGTCACCTTCCTCACGGTCCCATGCACCTCCCCATTTCCTTGAGCACTGTCGCTTGCTCCTGCTAGGGGTTCCTCAGCCGTCTCACTCCGCAGAGCGACGGGCTGGAACGCTCCTGTACCTGTGGACACATCTACCCCCTCAGAGAAAGGGTTAACAGTTCAGATGGCACAGATACATCACTATCAACATCATTCCTAGGGAAAGAAAGGTTATCAGTTGCATAATCACTTTGCAAAGCATTGGCAGGTAACACATTCAGTTTCCCATCATCATCAACATCAACATCATGGTTAACGTTAACCTTATTATCAGATTGGGAAGGGGTGTCAGGGACATAGTACGCGACCATCCTCCCCAGATCAGTCCCCAATAAAACATCAGTGGGCAGGTTTCGGACACCCCCACTTCCTTCACCCCGCTCCCGGCACCCAGTCAATGAAAACTCGGGCTATCGGCAAGGGGTAGTGGACGCCCCCAATCCCGGTGACAGTTAAGGTTTTCCCCGGAATCAACTCTTCAGGGGCCGCCAGTTCGGGTCGGATGAGGGTTCGTCAGCCCCGGTGTCCTTGAGGCCTGTAGCAAGACGGGCCCCCACGCGGACGGGCTGCACGTTGTCATCAACCCTCCCCACCACACCACCCACCAAAAGAACAGAGGCGTTGGGCCCGGAGGCTTGGCTGGGGGGTTCTTCTGCCTCTCCGGACAGGTGGCGCTGATGTGCCAGTCCTTTTACAGGAGAAACACTGGCGGGGGTCTGATGTAGGCCGGGCGCTGGCAAAGGGGATAGTGCCTCCAGAGGTACGGCTGGCAGGGGCACTGGGGTTGGTTGCAGGCTTACCCCCTCCCCAGCGGGTGGTGACGGGCTTCCGCACCTCGGGTTTCCGGTTGGCCTCATAGCTGTCGGCGATCCGGGCTGTTGTGACCGCGTCCTCTGGTTCTCGGTCCAGGATGAACTGTCGGACCTCAGCTGGGCACAGATGCAGGAACTGGTCTTTGATCATCAGGTCTTTCAGCTCCTCATAGGTGTCAACTGACAGTCCATGGATCCACTGGTCAAAGTGGTTCCTGAGTCTTGCACCACATCACTATAACTGTCTGTGGGCCACGTTGGAGGTTCCGGAACTTCTTTCGGTATACCTCAGGGGTTAGCTGGTACTTGGCAATCAGGGCCTGCTTGATGGCCTCATAGTCACTGTCTTGATCTGGCGCGAGGGAAGCGAACGCCTCCAAAGCTTTGCCCTTTAGCCAGGGGGTCAAGTACCTGGCCCATTGGTCGGCAGGCAGCCGGTACTGTCTGCAGACTTTCTCAAAGGCCCGCAGAAAAGTGTCCAAGTCTCCGTCCCTTTCCAGCACGGGAAAGTGCTCCGGCCGGGGCTTCGGACTCTGAGAGCTGCTGGGTGTACCGCTCAGGGCTGTGGAGGGCGTTGCCCCTTGTCTGAGCAGCTCCAGTTCATGGGCTCTCTGAGCTTCCCGCTCGGCTCTCTCAGCCTCCCGCTCGGCCTCTCGCTGGGCTTGGCGCTCGGCTCGGGCCTCCTGCTGGTATTGCTGAATCAGCTTCAGGCGCTCCCCCCGGTCGTTGGTGGGGAGTTCCTCCAGGGCCGCCTGCAGGTAAGGGTCCAACCCGCCCTGGGTGTAAGCCTGCAGGGTTTGGGCCTCTGCTGCCGCCCCACCTTGGCTTGGGCCGGCTTCTGTGCCCTCCTCGCTCTCAGCGTGGTCCTGTGACATCAGGACCTTGATCAGTTGAGCTTTGGTTTGGCCCATGGGTCAAGGCCTCGGGAAATGCATATTCCAGCAAGAGTGTCCCTTTTCTGCAGTTTACACCACGCTTCTCCGATCCTCGCCATTGCCAAATAAAAGATAGGATAGAAAAACAAAGAAAGGGAGGGGTAACCGCAAGTAACACACAATTGTCTCAGGACTAATAAACACTGAGTCTGTTCTCCAAAACTTTAGTTGCAGGGTCGCTGAAGAACCGTGCAAGTTTTTTAGTGAATGGAATGATTGCTCAAACCAGATCACTAATGCTCTATAATCCCACCGCTCTGCCACCAATATGTGATGAAACGGTGCACACACACGACGGCTGCTGCCGTCCGACCCAGTAAACTGCAGGGATTTATAATTATCCCACTTCCACTTAGGAACTTGCAGCTCTCTGGCGCCCCCTTACCCTCAGGTCAGTCAGGGAACTGCACCTAGGATAATTAGTCGCCAGACGGGTCACTTGGATGTGTGCTGGCTATTGGGCACACTGCAGTGAGGGAATTATAATTACTCCGAGCCGCAGCCGGGTAATACACTTATAAAACCCGCTCCGTCACCGCCAACGCCACCCCATAGGTCAACACTTTACACCCCTTCTTTATAGCTGCCACCAGCCACGGTTTACTTGGAACAATTTATCAAGAGGGTCCGTAGCAACCCCAAAACAGTAGCGTAGTACTTCAGGCGCGTGCAAATTCGTTTATAGAGCAGGAGAAACAAACTAATAAATTTATAGGTTTATTCCTTAAAAAGACAGGCAGTGCTTATACAATATAAAAAGATGGAACAAACTGAGACAATATCGTTATGTACAAATGCAGTTATAAAATAAAATAGGATTAAAGATGAAAATCACTCACATGGTAGTTATAGGCAAGACTGGCTGGGGGAGGAGCCACACGTCATAGTTCATTTGCAGATCTCTTAGTCAAGACGTCACAGCAAGGAATGAGAAAGGGGGGCTCGCCACAGGATTTATACCTGGGGCTGCTGACCTCACAAAAGGGGCTGGTTTTTCTGGCCACCTCCCAGGGACAGAAGTGTATGATTTGAGCTCTGAAATATCATAAGGTCCATCCCTCGTCCTGTGAGCCTAGCAGAATAACGGCAGACCTATCAATGATCTTACTTTAAAATGACAGTTAAAATGAGTCCAAACTTGGCTGAGCTAGTTCATGGGGAATCCGAGAATTCCATTTCTCGGGTTCTGTTGGAGTTACGGGTTCACCAGTACCACGGGAATGATGCCCATGGACACAGGCTTCAAAACAGTAATTTTCGTGTTTCTGACGCAAATCCCCACCGTGTTATAACCAAAACAGGATGAAGTCTCCAAAATGGCGGCTATGGTAGGGACAGCACATGTTGCTGACAATGAGGACCCCTGCGGTGAAGCGGGAAAACTTCCAGCACTGGTAGCTCAGGTTACACTGAGCTTGACTGCAGGTTGGGAGGGGGGAAGGGAAGCGTGAGCTGCAGAGAAAAGGAGGGAGGGGTAACTTTGCCCTGTGCTTGCAAACGGTGGGGGTTGTAGTACTATGGGGAAAGTTCTGGAAACAGCACAAGAAATGAAGCTTGCAGTATCATCACAGGCGGCATCAATAGTAAAAAGTTGGTCACACGAGTCAAACACTTGTTTGACTCGTGTCACCAACCTGTCAGATCGCTTGCAAAACGCTAGTTTTTAGCGGGAATACGCATACCTATGATATGCGGATTTCCCGCGGCAGGGAGGTGCGGAATTGCCGCAGAAATTTCCATGGCAATTCCGCAACGTGTACACATAGCCTAATTATTGTTTTACCAGGGATATGGTACCCAGGGCATGAAGGAGAGTCTCCCCTCCTCCAGACCCTGGGTACCATCCGCACATGAACCGCTTACTTTGCGCATGGTGGGCACAGCCACATGCGGAAAGTAATTGGTTCAATGCATTCCTATGGCGGCGGAATCGCCGCGGTTCCGCAAAAAATGAATGATTGCATTTTCCGCCGCAAAAAACCGCGGCAAAACCGCTAGGAATCCGCAACGTGTGCACACAGCCTAAGAGTCACCAATCTAACCCAAGAAGAGGTGCGAAACCAGCTAAATAAGAGTAAAATAGATAAATCTCTGGGTCCGGATGGCATACACCCACGAGTACTAAGAGAACTAAGGAATGTAATCGACAAACCATTATTTCTTATATTTAGGGACTCTATAGTGATGGGGTCTGTTCCACAGGACTGGCACATAGCAAATGTGGTACCAATATTCAAAAAAGGCTCTAAAAGTGACCCTGGAAATTATAGGCCAGAAAGTCTAACCTCTATGGTTGGTGAAATATGTGAAGGGTTTCTGAGGGATGTTATTCTGGATTATCTCAATGAGAATAACTGTGTAACTCCATATCAGCATGGGTTTATGAGGAATCGCTCTAATCAGTTTTTATGAAGAAGTAAGAGCAGGGCCCTCATTCCTCTTGGTATCTACTTTGATCTGTGTTTATTGTTATGCTGTAATGTCTTCTATTGTCTGTACAAGTCCCCTCTATAATGTAAAGTGCTGCGGAATATGTTGGCGCTATAGAAATAAAATTATTATTATTATTAAGTAAGCTATAAACTGGACCAAGGTGAGTCTTTGGACGTGGTATATCTTGATTTTTCCAAAGTGTTTGATACCGCGCCACACAAGAGGTTGGTACAAAATGAGAATGCTGGGTCTGGGGGAAAATGTGTGTAAATGGGTAAGTTACTGGCTTAGTGATAGAAAGCAGAGGGTGGTTATAAATGGTATATTCTCTTACTGGGTCGCTGTTACCAGTGGGGACCGCAGTGGTCGGTGTGACCAGTGGGGACCCCAGGGGTCGGTGTTGGGACCTATTCTCTTCAACATATTTATTAACGATCTGGTAAAAGGTTTACACATTAAAATATCGATTTTTGCAGATGATACAAAACTATGTAAAGCAGTCAATACAAGAGAAGATAGAATATTGCTACAGATGTATCTGGATAAGTTGGAAACTTGGGTGAAAGGTGGCAGATGCGGTTTAACAATGATAAATGTAAGGTTATACACATGGGAAGAAGGAATCAATATCACCATTACACACTGAAAGGGAAACCACTGGGTAAATCTGACATGGAGAAGGACTTGGGGATCCTAGTTAATGATAAACTTACCTTCAGCAGCCAGTGCCAGGCAGCGGCTGCCAAGGCAAACAGGATCATGGGGTGCATTAAAAGAGGTCTGGATACACATGATGAGAGCATTATACTGCCTCTGTACAAATCCCTGGTTACACCGCACATGGACTACTGAGTACAGTTTTGGGAACCGCGTGCTCAGGAAGGATATAATGGAACTAGAGCGAGTACAAAGGAGGACAACAAAATTAATAAAGGGGATCGGGAACTACAATACCCAGAGAGATTAGCAAAATTAGGATTATTTAGTCTAGAAAAAAGACGACTGAGGGGCGATCTAATAATCTTGTATAAGTATATAAGGGGACAATACAAATATCTCTCCGAGGATCTGTTTATACCAAGGAAGGTGACGGTCACAAGGGGGCATTCTCTGTGTCTGGAGGAGAGAAGGTTTTTCCACCAACATAGAAGAGGATTCTTTACTGTTAGGGCAGTGATAATCTGGAATTTCTTGCCTGAGGAGGTGGTGATGGCGAACTCAGTCCAGGGGTTCAAGAGAGGCCTGGATGTCTTCCTGCAGGTAACAATATTGTATCTTACAGTTATTAGGTTCTTCAGAAGGACGTAGATCTGGGGATTTATTCTGATGGAATATAAACTGAACTGGATGGACAAATGTATTTTTTCGGCCTTGCTAACTATGTTACTATGATGGTGCAGCTATGTATTTACTATACACCATTATTATATATGCACTTTGTGCTGCGGCTTTACCACAATGCTGGCAGATGTCAGCATGTCTGACTTAGGTCTCATACTCACTGGCGCCGAAAACGGATGATATTCAGCCGAAAAAAAATCGGATTCAAATCTGACCAATGTTAGTCAATAGGTGACATCTCATTAGCGATTTTTTTCTCATCAGAAATTGGTGTGAGAATAAAATCGCAGCATGCTGCGATTTGATGCGATTTTGGCATGATAATCGCCAATGCAAGTCAATGGGTGCGAGAAATCATCGCACAGCACTCGCACCATGCAAGTGCTGTCCGATTTATACTCACCAGTCTCCTTTGAAAAGCCGGCAATTCATCCCCGGCTACTGTAAAATCACACTGACAGCTCACAAAACACTAGATACATACACATATAATACATATATATATACATGTCATTGTAACACATACATATATATATATATATTTATAGTTCATACACTTCTACATAGTATAATAGCCGCTAATTCAATTGCCTGCTTTTGTGAAATCACAGAAGCCGACATGAAATGATACATTGTTTACACACAGTTAACCATGTCATTTCATGTATTTTGATATATGGTTTTAACTTACAATTACATAAGTGTATGTGTGTGAAATTTCAGACATGTAGGGGTTAATTAAAGGTGTAAATTTGTTGAAAAAAAATGCGTGGGCTCCAGCTGTATTTTCTCCACCAGACAGACAAAGCAAGCGAGTGGGGGCAGATAATAATAGCCTAGGGAGGGTATATTTTTTTTGTGCCCCCCCCCTAGCTACTAACATCTGCCCCCAGACACCCCAGAAAAGGCAAATCTCTAATTAGATTCGCCCTTTCTGGCACTTTGCCCGTCTATTCCCATTGCCCTGTAGCGGTGGCGAATGGGTTAGTAAGGGGTTAAAGCCACCTTGCAATTGAAAGGTGACTTTAACCAGGTTAATAATTGAGAGCTGTCAATTAGACAACTATCAATTATTAATCCTATTGTATGAAAGAAAAATCAAACACACACACTTTAATAAAAAAGAAGTTTAATGAAATAATCAAACAGTTTTTGACCATATTTTATTTTCCTGCTAAAACCATTTCCTGTAATAAAAATAAAATAAAAAAGCAAAACTATTCTTACCTATCCGATGCACAGTCAGGTCCCACGCTGTAATCCATCAGAAAGGGTTAACAGGTTACAGCTAGCAGGGAGCTAATGCTGCCTGCTGAGCTGTTTCCCCCCGAATGAATAACTTCCTCTCCCGGCGAAAGGAGAGGAAGTGATTAATGAGTGAAGCTTAATTGATTTATTGCTACTTTCACTTCAGGTCAGGTCACCCTGACCTGACCTAAAGTGAAAGAGGGACGCAATCAATTAAGCTCCACTCATTAATCACATCCTCTCCTGTCGGCCGGAGATAAGCTCATTCATTCAGGAGCTTTCAGCTGAGCAGGCAGAATTACTTGCGCTGCTTAGCTGAAAGCTAGTTAACCCTTTGTGAAGGATTACAGCGTGGGACGTGACAGATCGCCAGATAGGTAAGAATAATGTTGTTTTATTATTTTTTCTTTATTATAGGAGATCAAGGGCTTCGCAGGGATTAAGAGTTAAATAAAAGATGGTCAAAAAAATGTGTTTTTATTTCATTAATATTATTTATTCTTAAAGTGTGTGTGTTTTTTTTATTTCCTTCAATAGGATTAATAAATGTCACGCTGTCTAATGATATGACTACAATGTCAGTAAACTATTTATACAGGAACCACACTATACAACATATAGTTTAGCAACATCAGAATGTAAGTATAAAATAGATTTACCTGACACAATATCAGCAGAACTTAGGGTTAATCTTGAGGACTAGATGTGCAGAAACAATATCAGTTGAACTCAGGGTTAATCTTGAGGACTTGATGAGCTGTAACAGGAAAGAGGAGGACCGGGGTCTAACCTGACCCTACACTGGGGTCCTAACTAATCCCTTACCTTGGAGGTACTGATAATGGTTCAGAGGTCCAAGTCTCCAGCTTAAAGGGTATGCCACACTGAACAATATCGCTAACGGGATCGCTAAAAAATGTCACTATTTAGCGATCCCGTTAGCGATGTTGTTCAGTGCGGCAGCTTCCAGCGACGAGCTTCCTGCTATGATCTCGCTCGTCGCTGGAATCGCTCCGGACCCTATTTTATCGTCGGCGCTCCCGCTGGGTAAGTATATATCGCTAGTGTGGCACCTTTTCTTAGCGATTTAGCGGTACTTTTGTACCGCTAAAGTCGTTAAGAAGATCGCTAACGGCGATAGCGTCGTTAACTATATCGCTAAACGTGGCCGCGATATAGAAACAATCCCGCTAGCGATCGCATTAGTATGCGTCGTTATCGTGATCGCTAGCGGGATTGTTTAGTGTGGCAGTACCTTAACCCTGTCTCCTATCAGACCCTGAACCCTGTAATCAGTCCTAAGAAGGATCCTGATTACCACCAAAGGGATAGGGGCTGATCTCAGCTAAATACACAGATTAGACATATAAGACAGACAGGATAGCACTCTCTTGCATACACACTCAAACACCGAAGGAACATAAAAGGTCTGGGAAATAAACTCTAAGCAAGTTAAGCTTAAAACAACTAAGGAGCTCTCAACTAGAGTCTATACAGATTCATTCCTATCTGTGGTCTGCATGAAGGGTTTCACTGGCAACTCCCAAAGCAGACAACCAGAAACTTAAGGAAACCAATCAACAAATAATCAATTGCAGCCGGGAGAAACTGCACCCAGTCCCAGCACCGAGCACAGACAGAATTAACTCCCTAGCTGCCAAACACAAAGAAACAGCAACTCAGCTGTGAGAAGTCAAAATGTGCAACCGCGACGATCTTCGTGGCAATGCACATATGACAGTACCCCCCCTTCTACGAGGGGCCTCCGGACCCTCAGGGCCAGGCCTGCCCGGGTGAGTTCTGTGGAAGGTCCGAACCAAACGATCTGCGTTAACATCAGACGCAGGGACCCACGTCCTCTCCTCTGGACCATACCCCTTCCAATGCACCAAGTACTGAATGGACCGGCGATTCAGGCGAGAGTCAATGATTTTTGATACTTGAAATTCCAAGTTACCATTGACCAACACTGGAGGAGGAGGTAGAGGTGACGGTATGACTGGTGCCACATACCTTTTAAGTAATGACTTGTGGAACACATTATGAATTTTAAAAGTAGAAGGGAGTTCCAGACGAAATGCCACAGGATTAATTTATGGAACTGATCCTGTACGGCCCGATGAATCTGGGACCCAGTTTCCAGGAGGGCACTTTAAGTTTTATATTCCTGGTAGATAACCATACCAGATCGTTCACATTCAGATCTGGACCAGAAACTCTCCTCCTATCAGCCATACGTTTGTAACGGTTCCCCATCGTACTCAAATTATTCAATACACCTCGCCACACAGAAGCAAGTGACGACGAGAAACGCTCCTCCTCAGGAACCCCAGAAGGACCCCCCCCATTGAAAGTACAAAACTGGGGATGAAAACCATATGCCCCAAAAAATGGGGACTTACCAGTGGACTCGCTCCGCCTGTTGTTAAGAGCGAACTCTGCCAGAGGCAAGAAAGATGACCAGTCCTCCTGGTTCTCCGAGACAAAACACCGGAGATATGTCTCTAAACTCTGATTCAGACGCTCTGTCTGACCATTGGTCTGTGGATGAAAAGCAGAGGAAAACGACAATTGCATCCCCCGACGTAAACAAAATGCCCTCCAAAATTTGGACACAAACTGAGACCCCTATCTGACACCACATCAGAAGGCAACCCATGAAGTCTCACGATCTCCCTAATCAACACCTGCGCCAGAGTTTTAGCATTAGGGAGTGCAGGAAGAGCAACGAAATGTGCCATCTTACTGAACCTGTCAACAACCACCAGTATGACAGTATTCCCTGACGACGGAGGAAGATCCGTAATGAAGTCCATAGATAAATGAGTCCATGGATGCTCCGGAAGTTTCAAGGGTAAAAGGGTCCCAGATGGACGGGTATGAGGAGTTTTAGAGCGAGCACACACCCCACATGACGCGACAAAAGTTATAACATCTTTATTAGCGTTAGGCCACCAAAATCGGCGAGAAAGGAGATCTAAAGTAGCCTTACTCCCTGGATGTCCTGCTAAAGCAGAATTATGATGTGCCTCAATAACCTTTTGTCTCAACTGATTCGGGACAAACAGTCTCCCTGGAGGTCCTGCAGGGGCGTCCCCCTGAGCCTCTAACACCTCCTCCTCAAGCTCAGAACATACAGCCGACACTACCACCCCCTCCTGAAGGATAGGAATCGGGTCATCCGTTTTCCCGGCCCCTGGGAAACTGCGAGACAAAGCATCAGCCTTTACATTCTTAGACCCCGGACGATAAGTGACGACAAAATTAAACCTGGTAAAAAACAACGACCATCGAGCTTGTCTGAAATTCAGACGCTTAGCGGATTCTAAATACAGCAGGTTCTTGTGATCAGTAATAACGGTGACCGGGTGGACTGCCCCCTCCAAAAAGTGACGCCATTCTTCAAAAGCCAATTTAATGGCCAAAAGTTCCCTATTGCCGATATCATAATTCCTTTCGGCGGACGACAATTTCTTAGAAAAGAAAGCGCACGGATGCCATTTACCAGGGGACGGACCCTGGGACAATATAGCACCCACCCCTACGTCAGACGCGTCCACCTCCACAATGAACGGCTGAGATACATCTGGTTGGATGAGAACGGGTGCCGAAGCAAAACATCTCTTTAAAGAGGAAAAGGCTTGGCAAGCTTTGTCCGACCACCTAGAAAAATCCGTCCCTTTTCTCGTCATGTCAGTGAGAGGTTTGACGACAGACGAGAAATTACAAATAAATTTCCGGTAGTAATTAGCAAACCCCAAAAAACGCTGCAGAGCCTTAAGATCCCCTGGCTGATCCCATTCAAGCACTGCTCTCACCTTTTCAGGGTCCATACGGAAACTGGAGGCTGACACCAAAAAACCCAAAAACTGAAGTTCCTGTACGGCAAAAACACACTTCTCCAGTTTGGCGTATAGTTTATTGTCTCGCAAGATCTGCAACACCTGTCTCACATGCTCCTGATGAGACACAAGATCTGGCGAGTAAATTAAAATGTCATCCAAATATACGACCACAAACAGCCCCACAAGGTGACGAAAAATGTCATTAACAAAATGTTGGAATACTGCTGGTGCAGTAGTCAGACCAAAAGGCATAACCAGGTTTTCATAATGTCCCTCCGGCGTGTTAAACGCCGTTTTCCACTCATCCCCCTCTTTTATTCTAATCAGATTATACGCCCCCCTGAGATCCAATTTAGAGAACCATTTGGCGCCAACAATTTGATTGAAGAGATCAGGAATAAGAGGGAGAGGATACGGATCTCGAACAGTAATACGATTAAGTTCGCGGAAATCCAAGCAAGGGCGTAGGCCTCCATCTTTTTCTTTCACAAAGAAGAACCCCGCGGCTACAGGGGAAGATGAAGGTCTAATATGCCCTTTGGCCAGACTTTCGGAAATATAATCTTTCATAGCCTGCCTCTCAGGACCAGAAAGATTATACAACCTAGCTTTAGGTAACTTAGCATCAGGAAGAAGTTTAATAGAGCAGTCATACACACGATGAGAAGGCAACTCCCGACACCCCTCCTCTGAAAAAACATCCCCAAAATCCTCCAAAAAAGGAGGCAATGTACTAGGTACGACCGCACTGATGACTGTGTTCATGCAGTTGCTTTTGCAAAACTCACCCCATTGGCTTATCTCTCTGGACTGCCAATTAATTACAGGTTATGTTTAACCAGCCAAGGAAGTCCCAACACAATGGGAGTAGGTAGACCCTCCAACACATAAGATAATTGTTCCCTATGTATTGCCCCTACCCGAAGGTCAATGTTATGAACCTCATGAACAAAGCTACCTTGGCCGAGAGGCCTGGCGTCAATGGAAAAAATAGGGATCGGTTTGACCAATACACTAAGATGCATACCTTGAGCCTTAGCAAACTGAGCGTCAACCAGATTAGCCCCGGACCCACTATCAAGAAGAACAGAAAATCTCTCCACTCTCGTACCAACCACCACCTCCACTGGTACAAGAAACTGAGAAGAACTAGCGGACGAAATACATACTCCCAGGTTGTCGTCCACCACACAACCTGGGATTAACAGTTTTCCGGCGACTTTTTACTTAACAAGACACGGGATGGACATTCTCCAACAAAATGTCCCTCTTTCCCGCAGAAAAAACACCTTCTAGTCCTGCGGCGTGCCGCCAATCCCCTACTACGAAAAGATGTCCCTCCCAACTGCATAGGCTCATCCGAACAGACAAGGGGAACCTCAACATAAGGGACTTTAGTAGTAGGTGGAGTAACAACAGGGAGTGGAGTTACCTCACCCCTCTCCCGAAGCCGTCTATCAGTACGGATAGCTAGGGCCATAGCAGCCTCCAGAGAAGGAGGAGACTCATACTGAGCCAAAACGTCTTTTAATTTGTCAGAAAGCCCATGACAAAACTGGCTCCTAAGAGCTGGGTCATTCCACTGAGTATCCGTGGCCCATCTACAAAACTCAGAAGCAAATTCCTCCGCAGGACGATCTCCCTGCTGTATCTTGCGTAATTTAGTCTCAGCAAGAGAGACCCGATCTGGGTCATCATATACCAATCCCAGAGCAGTAAAAAATTGATCTACAGACTGTAGAGCCGGGGATCCCGGAGGAAGGGAAAATGCCCAGGATTGAGGGTCCCCTTGAAGAAGTGAGATAACAATTCCCACTCTCTGCTCATCACTCCCTGATGATCGTGGCCGAAGCCGAAAATATAATTTACATGCCTCCGGAAGGTAAAAAATTTGTCTCGCCCACCAGTGAACCTATCTGGAAGAGCTACTTTAGGTTCAACTCTGGTTTGCTCCAGGGGAGACAAAACTTTGGACTTAATGTCCATCAGCTCCATGGATAATCCCTGCAACTGCAGAGCCAGCTGGGCTACTGGATCCATGGTAACTAGAGATAATTTTTTATGGCCAGTGAAAATGTCACGCTGTCTAATGATATGACTACAATGTCAGTAAACTATTTATACAGGAACCACACTCTATACAACATATAGTTTAGCAACATCAGAATATAAGTATAAAATAGATTTACCTGACACAATATCAGTTGAACTCAGGGTTAATCTTGAGGACTTGATGAGCTGTAACAGGAAAGAGGAGGACCGGGGTCTAACCTGACCCTACACTGGGGTCCTAACTAATCCCTTACCTTGGAGGTACTGATAATGGTTCAGAGGTCCAAGTCTCCAGCCTAACCCTGTCTCCTATCAGACCCTGAACCCTGTAATCAGTCCTAAGAAGGATCCTGATTACCACCAAAGGGATAGGGGCTGATCTCAGCTAAATACACAGATTAGACATATAAGACAGACAGGATAGCACTCTCTTGCATACACACTCAAACACCGAAGGAACATAAAAGGTCTGGGAAATAAACTCTAAGCAAGTTAAGCTTAAAACAACTAAGGAGCTCTCAACTAGAGTCTATACAGATTCATTCCTATCTGTGGTCTGCATGAAGGGTTTCACTGGCAACTCCCAAAGCAGACAACCAGAAACTTAAAGGAAACCAATCAACAAATAATCAATTGCAGCCGGGAGAAACTGCACCCAGTCCCAGCACCGAGCACAGACAGAATTAACTCCCTAGCTGCCAAACACAAAGAAACAGCAACTCAGCTGTGAGAAGTCAAAATGTGCAACCGCGACGATCTTCGTGGCAATGCACACATGACAATAATTGATAGTTGTCTAATTGACAGCTCTCAATTATTAACCTGGCTTAAAGTCACCTTTCAATTGCAAGGTGGCTTTAACCCCTTATTAACCCATTTGCCACCGCTACAGGGCAATGGGAATAGACGGGCAAAGTGCCAGAAAGGGCGAATCTAATTAGAGATTTGCCTTTTCTGGGGTGTCTGGGGGCACATGTTAGTAGCCAGGGGGGGGCACAAAAAAAATGTACCCTCCCTAGGCTATTATTTGCCCCCACTCGCTTGCTTTGTCTGTCTGGTGGAGAAAATACAGCGGGAGCCCACGCATTTTTTTTAACAAATTTACACCTTTAATTAACCCCTACATGTCTGAAATTTTGCACACATACACTTATGTAATTGTAAGTTAAAAACATATATCAAAATACATGAAATGACATGGTTAACTGTGTGTAAACAATGTATCATTTCATGTCGGCTTCTGTGATTTCACAAAAGCCGGCAATTGAATTAGCGGCTATTACAGTATGTAGAAGTGTAAGAACTATAAATATATATATATATATATATAATATATGTCACAATGACATGTATATATATATATATATGTATTCTATGTGTATATGTATTGTTTCTATTCTTTATTAAAGCTGTCAGTGTGATTTTACAGTATAGCTGGGGATGAATTAGCGGCTATTATACTATGTAGAAGTGTATGACCTATATATATATATTATATATATATAATTATTTGCTTTTTGTGTACATTTTTTTTTTACAATGTGATTTTTACGTGACTTTTTACATAGAGATAACTGCTCTATGTAAAACTTCATGTTAAAATCGCATTGCATACAGATGGAAAACTGATGGAAAACTGATGGAAAACACATGACAAACGCATGGTGCGATTTAAAATCGCATGACATTTTACTAGAATCGTACCGTTTTTTCCGTCCAGAAAACGGACCGATTTTTTCCAGCCAGTGAGTATGAGCCCATAGAGCGTATTTCGGACAGATCAGTGACAGACATCTCTCTATAGAGACTTCTCTGGAGACCATAGGATGGTTCCACTTAAGAATTCATGTCCTTCTACCTCCATCTAGTGTTCAGTCAGCTGTAGTGCACATCTCACATGGTCATTCTGTGATCATTCTATCTGCTGGCTAACACGGTACGAAGATACACATCTTTCCTATGGTCATTTTGGACATTTTCTGTCATATTAGCAGCAGCTGATGACGGATTTACACCTGTGGGGTCCGCACTGCCCAGGTGTCATCATGTACAGAGCTTTTCGCTGAACTTTATCCTCTTTGATGGAGCTGTCAATCAAGATATCAGTGTGGTCAGGGTTGAACCTAGCCTCTCTGCTGCCTGAGGCGAACTGCAAAACGGCGCCCCCCCATTGTAAAATCAGTACAAATAAATCTGGTTTACTCTTACTAGCCTAACGTGACGCACATGTGAAATACATACACTTTTAGGCTATGTGCACACGTTCAGGATTATTTGAATTTTTTTTGCGTTTTTTCACGGGAAAAAATGCGTCAAAAATGCATGATTTATGCATCCTATCATTTAGAATGAATTCCGCAATTTTTGTGCACATGATACGTTTTTTTCCGCGAAAAAAACGCATCTCGGAAAAAGAACCAACATGTTCATTAATTTCGCGGAATTCTAGCGTTTTTCCCGCTATATTATTGATCTAGAAAGTTCAGGGAAAAATCGCGGTAAAAACGCGCAAAATCCGTGCAAAAAAACGCACCAAAAACCGTGAAAAAAACGTGCGTTTTTACCACGGAAAATTTTCCACGCAGATTTTGCTAAATCCACAGGTAAATGACCTGCGTTTTACCTGCGGATTTGCCGCGGTTTTGTGCGGATTTCCCCTGCGTTTTGAGACCTGCGGATTCCTATTTAGAGCAGGTCTCAAAACGCTGCGGAACTGCACAAAAGAAGTGACATGCTGCGGATTTAAATCCACACCAAATACGCGCGGAAAAGTCCGCAGCATGTATACTGCGTTTTTTGATTTCCATTGAATATAATGCTACTGTACATCACTTGCAGTTCTGCTGCGGATCTGCAGCAGATTCCGCAACGTGTGCACAGACCCTTAGGGCCTGTGCACACATTGTGGATTCTTAGCGTTTTTGCTGCATTTTTTTCACGGCGGAAACGCTTACACAACACAACTCATTATGGCCTATGGGATTCCGCAATGCTGTGCACATGCTGCGTGTTTTTCCACGGCGGAATCGCATCGCGGGAGAATCCGCAGCATGCTCATTCTTTTTTGCGGAATCGCAGCAATTCCGCCATAGGAATGCATTGAACCACTTATTTTCCGCATATGGCTGTGCCCAGCATGTGCAAAGTAAGCGGTTCATGTGCGGATGGTACCCAGGGTCTGGAGGACAGGAGACTCTCCTCCAGGCCCTGGGTACCATATCCTTGTTAAAATAATAATTAAAATAAAAATAATGATATTCTCACCTTCCGTCATCGGGGTGATTTGTCGCAAAGGACGCCTGGGAACAGGATTGGCCGGGAGCGTCGCTGTGAGGCGGAAGGCTGCGGGGGCCGCTGGAAGGTGAGAATATCACGATTTTTTTTTTTTTTTATTATTTTTACATTAGATTTTTTTGCTATTGATGCGGCATAGGCGGCATCAATAGTAAAAAGTTACTCACACTTGTCAAACACTATGTCTGACTCGTGTGACCAACCTGTCAATCAGTTTTCCAAGCGATGCTACAGATCACTAGGAAAACGGTAGCATTCTGCAAGCTAATTACGCTTGCAAAACGCTAGCTTCTGGCGGGAATACGCATACCTATAATATGCGTATTTCCCGCGGCAGGGAGGTGCGGGATTGCCGCGGAAATTTACCACGGCAATTCCGCAACGTGTGCACAGACCCTTAAATAGGAATATGTTTGAAACAACGATTTTTATATTTGTTAACGTTCTGTATAAGTAGTACACCTTGTAAACACATGGCTCCACTCCGCAAACCTTGTACACATGCGGCTTTGGACCATACACCTCATACACATGCGGTTCCGCTCCGTACACACGCGGCTCCACTCCGTACACCCCGTACACACATGGCTCTGCTCCGCTCCGTACACACACGGCTCAAGCAAGGAGCCCTGTGTGTACGGAACTGAGCGGCTCAGCTCCGTACACTCGTACACACAAGGCTCTGCTCCGTATGCCTCGTACACACACGGCTCCGCTCCGTACGCCTCGTACACACACGGCTCCGCTCCGTACGCCTCATACACACACGGCTCGCTCCGTACGCTTACACATAGCTCGCTCCGTACAGCTCGTACACACACGGCCCCTGCACTCCTCCGTACCCCTCGTCACACTCACAGCGCTCCACTCCTGTACACACTACGTCACACTACACACGGCTCCACCTGTATCACACCTCGTACACACCAACCCGGTGTCCGTCCTGTACATCCACACTGTAAATTACCCCTCCTGTATCCCCACACACTTAACTTACCCTGTCACTCCAGCACCAGTGTACAACCAGGACAGCCAAGTACCCTGCACACAGGCGAAGACGCCTGACCAAATGATGTGACCACTGACTCCTCCCCCTCCTGTGACCTCATCACAGGTCCTGCTGGCACATAAGAGAACAGCACAGCAACGGGACTCCTGGCTGCCAGAAGGTGAAGTTGAAAGGTGGGAGGGTGAGGAAGGGGTGCATGGGGGGCGTGGCTGCTTCTCACTGCAGGACACATAGCACAGTGCGCAGGAGTGTAAGACTCAGCAGGGATTAAGGAGAGCCGGCACCACATCACGTGTTCTGAGTTCTGCTCTGCCGCCCCCTAACTGCCGCCGTGAGTCGCCCTCCAGAGCAATGGGAACTCGGATCTGAGCTTATAGACTTCTATGGGGATGTCACGGCAACACAGCTCAGTCCGTGGCTCTTGCGCTCACCCATTAATGTGGGATATTTACAGGGAAATTGAATGTTGGTATGGGGATTCATGACGCCACCTGTGGTACCTGGTCAGGGTGACCAGCGCTGCGGTGCAGATCCACTGAAGGGTTGGTGTTGTGCAGCTTTAGGTGTTAAGCCTCCCACAGGTGAGGTTGAGTCCTTCAAGGCAGATAGTTATATGGGGAAGCAGGACAGGCAGGGACCCGGCAGTTAGGGGTAAGAAGAGGGACACACACACAAGTCACTTTGGTACCTTTACTGAAGATGTTGCAGGCACTCCCCGGAGCACTGTAGGGTGAAGGGTGCACATCCAGTTTCCTCCACTGAGTAGGTGTGTGGCCTTCTGTTCCTTGCCTTTTTGTGATAAAGTCCTGGCCTGCGTGTAGCTGGGCCTAACTTGGTCTCCGTCCTGCACCTGGCTGACCTTGTGATTAGACCTTCTCTCTGAAAGGACAGGGTCTCCTATGGCGGATCCTGCCGGACTCCGTCCTCCTGATCCTGCTACGTATCAGCTCTGTGGTACTCCTGGGACTTGTAGTCCTCGAGGAACTCTGGTGTTCTCCTAATGGGTCGGACCCCGGTGTCCGGTCAATACTTGCTGAGGTAAGCTGTAAAGGCTTTTCTTCCTCCATTACTGCTCTTTCCACTCGCCTTCGGCCTACCCGGGCCCTCACACGATCACACACACTGGCAGTTGGTGGGCTGCCTCTTCGCCGCTCTCAGAGCGTCGGCACGCTCTCTCACTGAGCTGCACTCACTCCTCTCAGCTCTGACTAGACTGGAGTGGATTTTACTCCACTTTACTAGCCTCCACTCTACTGAACTGCAGGCTGCAGACTTCAGTCTGGCTGAACTCCAGTCTCTCAAATCTGGACTGAACTGAACTCACTTTCCTGTCTTCACCCTCCTTTTATATATGACTATACAGCTCCCTCTGGTGGTCTTAGGGATGGGTGAAGGTGTATGAATGTATATAGTGACCTCTAGTGGTGAATTCCTTCTGCGCACCCTTCTGGGAGATATGAATCCAGTCGCAGCTGGGCTCCACATTCCCCCCTAGTAGAACTCAGCACTCCGGGGCTGAAATACAAAACATATAACAATAAACATTGTACAATTTAACTCTTCCCTTACTGGAGGTGAGGATCTTGAACTGTTGCAGAAATAATAAATAAATATATACATGTATAATAACAATTAGGAATGAGCAATCTGAAAAGTCCTAGTCTCTTTTGGAAAAGATTGCTCTGAGGGGTAATGGGAACAAGTAAAAATAATGTCCGTTTACTTGTTTTGGGTATCAAAAAGGAAAAACAGATTAATAAATAACGGTATGTTAAGGCATAATATAAGCAACAATATACATTTATGCACAATGACTCTAGACAATTATTTACATTTATTAGATATCTATTCTCTGTACCTAACAGGTAATTGTCCCCTTGTAATGCGTACTGACCTATGCAGTGCAGTGATAGGTGAGGTGTCAGTTAATCTATCTGTTCTATGTGCAAGAGAATTGTAGAATTGCCTTAACCTCCCTACTGGGCTGGCAAGTATACTGTGAACTTGGTGAACAGGTTCTGTCTCGACAGGGGATCCATCTTCCTGAGATTCAACTTCTTGAGATTCTACTTCTTGGGGTTCTGCTGGAGTAGGTTCCTCCGGAACTGACTCTACTGAAACAACCGGCTCAACTGGATGTAGAGGTTCTCCTTGTGGTTGATAGAATTGGAGTACGGGAATGATTACAGCTTCTCCAATTCGGGGAAAATCCGGGGGGAAATCTCCTAAGTCTGTTTGTATGACTGCTTCATCACGCTCTTGTTGACAACAGGTTCTTCGTCTTGAAGTTTTAACGGATCCGGACACAACTTTAGGTGATCTCTGGATACAGTTGTAGTCGTTCTTCCTCCATCTTTACTAATTATACACGTTTTCTTGTTGTCAAACCTTGAATTCTGTACAATGTAGGGCTCTCTTTCCCATTGATCGTCGAGTTTGTGCATCCTCCTCTTTCTTTTCAGCACGACTTCACCAGGTGCGAAAGGTTCAGCTGGCGCACTTTTGTTGTAGTGATCCTCTTGTTTGTCCCTTACTCGATTGAGACTATCTTCAACGCAGGCCTGTACTTTTCTGTACTGTTCCTGTCTGTTTGTGTCCCAGTCCTCAGTAGTCACATCTGCTTCTGGTTCTACAACACCAAGCTCCAGATCCATGGGCAGTTTTCCTGGTCTTGCCCCCATGAGATAGGCTGGGGTGCAATTGGTGGAACTCACAGGTATGCGATTGTACAGATCTACCAAGTCAGGTAGTAGGTCTGGCCACCGATTCCTCTCCTCGAGTGGTACAGTCTTCAGCAGATCAATGGCGATGTGGTTCATCTTTTCACAGAGACCATTGGTTTGGGGTGGTACGGTGTGGTTCTTATCTTCTTACATCCGTACAGATGGCACAACTCTTTGAACAATTCGGCCTCGAAGGCTGAGCCTTGATCAGTCAGCACTTGTTCAGGATATCCATGGGGTCTGCAGAAATACGCTTGGAACGTCTTTGCTGCTGTCTCTGCCGTCAGATCTTTGACAGGGGCGACCACCAGGAACCTTGGAGTAGTGATCCACCATGGTCAGGACATAGGAGTATCCTGACCGGCTGGGTGACAACTTGACATGGTCCAGGGCCACGATCTCCAAGGGACGAGTCGTCTTGATGGTTTGCAGGGGTGCCTTCTGGCTGCTGTAGTCTTTTCTTCTGAGGCCACAGGGTCCACAGTTCTGGCACCACCTCTCAATGGAGCTGCGCATTCCCACCCAGTAGAAACGACACTTCAACAGGGTCTCCAGCTTCTTCAGCCAAAGTGCCCCGCTTGATCGTGGTAGGCTTCCAACACCATCTGGACGTCCGTTCTGGGGACTACTATCTGCCATACCTTCTCATGGGTCTTTGGATTGACGTACCTCCGGCACAGCTTCTCATGATAGATAAACAGCCGTCTTCTCTCATTCCACAGCTGCTTTGATTGTAGAGACGCACCCTTCTCCAAGGAGGAACCTTCTTGAGTTATCAGCTCCTTGATACGGTTGACAACTGGATCGCTGTCCTGAGTCTCCTTCCAGCTGTGGTGAGGTAAAGGATTTAACGTCTTACCACGCAGCCTCCTGCAGGCTTGTTGCTCGTGGATCATCCCATTCCTGTGAAAGGCAGGTAGTTCAATCTCTTCCAGATCATCCACTTCTTCCTCTGTGTCCGATTCATGAGGCATCCTGGATAGGGCATGAGCGTTGGCATTCTTGCGACTGTCCCACCAGGAGGTCTTGCAGAGGCGCTGCTTTCTTAGTGTAGTCCTTTACAAACCTCCGGTAGTATCCTGTCAGTCCCAGGAACTGTCGCACCTCTTTGAGGTTCTTCGGATTTCTGGATGGCGGTGACCTTCTCGGGGTCTGGCGCTACTCCTTCTGAGCTGACAATATGTCCCAGATATTGTACCTTTTGTTTGAGCAGGTGGCACTTTGAAGGCTTCAGTTTCATCCCATACTTGGACAGTGACTCGAATACTTCCGCCAGGTGCTTCAAGTCATCTTCATACGTCTTGGAGTACACAATTACGTCGTCCAGGTACAGTAACACAGTTTCGAAGTTGAGATGTCCCAGGCAGCTCTCCATCACTCTCTGGAACGTTCCAGGGGCACTGCTGAGTCCAAACGCCACCTGTGGTACCTGGTCAGGGTGACCAGCGCTGCGGTGCAGATCCACTGAAGGGTTGGTGTTGTGCAGCTTTAGGTGTTAAGCCTCCCACAGGTGAGGCTGAGTCCTTCAGGGCAGATAGTTATATGGAGAAGCAGGACAGGCAGGGACCCGGCAGTTAGGGGTAAGAAGAGGGACACACACACAAGTCACTTTGGTACCTTTACTGAAGATGTTGCAGGCACTCCCCGGAGCACTGTAGGGTGAAGGGTGCACATCCAGATTCCTCCACTGAGTAGGTGTGTAGCCTTCTGTTCCTTGCCTTTTTGTGATAAAGTCCTGGCCTGCGTGTAGCTGGGCCTAACTTGGTCTCCGTCCTGCACCTGGCTGACCTTGTGATTAGACCTTCTCTCTGAAAGGACAGGGTTTCCTATGGCGGATCCTGCCGGACTTCGTCCTCCTGATCCTGCTACGTATCAACTCTGTGGTACTCCTGGGACTTGTAGTCCTCCAGGAACTCCGGTGTTCTCCTAATGGGTCGTGGAGATCCCTATATGCTCGGACCCCGGTGTCCGGTCAATACTTGCTGAGGTAAGCTGTAAAGGCTTTTCTTCCTCCGTTACTGCTCTTTCCACTCGCCTTCAGCCTACCCGGGCCCTCACATGATCACACACACTGGCAGTGGGTGGGCTGCCTCTTCGCCGCTCTCAGAGCATCGGCACGCTCTCTCACTAAGCTGCACTCACTCCTCTCAGCTCTGACTAGACTGGAGTGGATTTTACTCCACTTTACTAGCCTCCACTCTACTGAACTGCAGGCTGCAGACTTCAGTCTGGCTGAACTCCAGTCTCTCAAATCTGGACTGAACTGAACTCACTTTCCTGTCTTCACCCTCCTTTTATATATGACTATACAGCTCCCTCTGGTGGTCTTAGGGATGGGTGAAGGTGTATGAATGTATATAGTGACCTCTAGTGGTGAATTCCTTCTGCGCACCCTTCTGGGAAATATGAATCCAGTCGCAGCTGGGCTCCACAGCCGCCTGAGACAGAAGGCTCAACTCATTATAGGTGCGCCACTGAGTGTGGTATCCCACAAAGTGGCAGTTGTGGTCAGACATCTTGAGAAGAAGAAGCCATTTTGTAGGTGAAGGAATTACCTACCTTCTCCCTGCTGGCTTTGCTTAAAAAAGGGGACTGACACGATAAGGGGTCATATGAAGACGATAATAGTCTTCATATGAGGAAGACTACCACTGCATCTCTAGGAGGAAGAATTACCTCAGGGCAGAAACAGAGCACCGTGCTGAAGAAGAAATATTCAGACTTAATAAAAACAGAGGTTACTAAGATCTGCCTGTCTGCAGGTACACAGCAATCATCAACCGTGAGGGTAAATCCTGTACCTCATTATCCTGCTGTTTGTAAATAATAATTTGCCCCATTACCTTCAGTAAAAAGACTTCTGTTCCAAATTCTTACGGCTGCTTTATGACTGGGGCTCAAATGCACCAACTACTACCACCATCATCATCTTCTGCCTAGAGGCAGTTACTGTGCAAACATTGTATTATGGAGTTTCCTGTGTGTATTTGAGAAGGAAAGACTCTTCTCTTGACAGAAAGCTTGGCCACCGTAAGATACATCATACCCTGCCAGGAGTACAACCCTCAGCCATATACCACATGAGAACGGCACATCAGCATTTAACAGGTTGGAAAAGGGCAAAGCTGTCGCATCCGTCGTCCATCGAACCTCCAGCAACATGAATCCACGGTGCCAATGGCATTGTCCCCCAAAGGCCCCTATGTCTACCATGCTTGTACACTACTGTATGAGGCCCAGACGGTGGCAGCGCCATGGCACTGACAATTTTACAGTTCTCTGCAGTATTACAATATTGTACAAGTGATCCTGAGAATCTGAATGGACTCCAAAATGATGATGATAAAATATCAGCTCGTGTAACATGAGCATCAGAGTGAACAATGTTATCCAGGCCAGCGCATCCCGCGCTGTAATCAGACGTCACAAGAACGAAGGTCACTGAATGCGGCTGCTCAGATCAGCTTTTTTATATGGACCGAGTGTAATGTATGTAGTACAGTTCATATAGCGTCTTGTGCTTGGGTGCGATGAAAACACAGGAGTCACAGGTTTGATATAGAAAAGTCCTGTATTACTTCATACAAGTTGGCAGAAATAGTCACACAGTTTGCAGACACAGAAACAGGAGACACAGCAGGCCAGAGTAATCCAAGCTCAGCAATCACTCTCCAATACAGATTCAGGATATTCTTCTCTGTTACCATAAGTCCATGCAAACGTGGGTCTTTCAAAGAGCAGGGTTCAGAGTCCACAAGTGCTTCAGAGTTCCTCAGTAGGAATAGCTGGAGTACAAGGTCCAAGGCTTACAGGAGTCAAGTCACAGGTTCACTGCAGGCTAGATTCTGAAGCACTGATTGCTCAGCTGTGGCTGCTTAAGAAGCAAAGGAGAGAATCAGGGCGGGAACATGCAAGCTGGAAACTCCATTTTGACTGAGGGCAAGATAGCTGCAGCAAGACAGAAAGTAAAATGGCTGACGAACAAACTGAGTTTCAGGAATATATACATAGAACCTTACATTACTCCCCCCTTAAGGACAACCTCCGGATGACCTCAGACCAGGCTTGTGTGGGTACCTCTGATGAAACTGACGGAGCAAGCGAGGAGCATTAACGTTATTGACCGTTCCCATGAGTTGTCCTCCACTGGGTAGCCCTGCCATTTAATCAGATATTGTAACTGATTTTCATACAACCTGGAATCTAAAATCCTTTCCACCACAAATTCTTCCTGACCATCGACTAGCACTGGGTCAGGGCAAGGAGAGGAACGTCCAGGAAACGTATTGGGTGTCGCAGCCTTTAGTAGGGATACATGAAAGACAGGGTGGATTCTCATAGTTCTGGGCAGTTGAAGACGACAAGCAACGGCACTTATAATTTTACTGATTTTATAGGGTCCAATGTACTTATGTCCCAACTTAGACGATGGAATCCTTAACTTAAGATTTCTAGTTGACAGCCAGACCAAGTCTCCTACCTTGAAAGCTGGTGCAGGTTTACGAAATTTATCTGCTGCTTTCTTGTACCTTTCTTGAGCCGATTCCAGATTTTCCTTTAGAAGATCCATATTCTTCTGTAAAGACGTGATTCTTTCAGCCACTGCTGGTAAAGGCGTTTCTATGGGAAATCGTGGTAGAATGTTAGGATGATAACCTAGATTAGAGTAAAAAGGAGACTGTTTAGTGGAGGCACTCTGAGAGTTGTTATACGAGAACTCAGCTAATGGAAGTAGATCCACCCAATCATCCTGTAGGTGGCAGATAAAGCAGCGGAGATACTGCTCCAGGGTTTGATTGGTTCGTTCGGTCTGTCCATTAGTCTGGGGATGAAAAGCAGAAGAAAGGTTTACTTTAATGTCCAATGCTGCACAGAAATTTTGCCAAAACCTAGAAGTGAATTGCACCCCTCGATCCGAAATAACCTCATCCGGTACTCCATGTAAGCGAAACACATCTTTAATCATCAAATCTGATGTCTGTTTTGCAGTGGGTAAGCCGACACAAGGGATAAAATGAGCTGCCTTTGTTAGACGGTCAACCACCACTAGAATGGTGTTCTTCCCCTGAGAGGTTGGTAACTCCACAATGAAGTCCATAGAAATGGATCCCCACGGGCAGGACGGGGTGGGAAGAGGCTGTAACAGACCAGTTGGTGAGGAGCGAGGTATTTTGCATCTTGCACAGACCTCACATGAAGTGACATAATTCAAAACATCCTTCCTGCAAGTGGGCCACCAAAAGAAACGAGAAAGAAATTCCTGTGTCTTTAGAATTCCTCTATGCCCAGCTATCTTGGAATCGTGAATGAGTTGCAATACTCTTAATCTGACTGTTTCAGGAATATACAGACGTTGTCCCTGAATCCACACACCATTCTTAAAGACAAGACTTACGTCCCTTGGGGGTTGTGCCAAAAAGGAATCCGCATGGTATGCTTCCTTGATGTCCTTAAGTAGGTCTTGATTATGAATTACTCCTAGGAATCTAGAGTCAGGAAGAATAGTCTTAGGAGGAGTAATTGGACGTGTCTCTGCTGAGTAAATCCTAGAGAGTGCATCAGCCTTTCCATTGCGCGATCCTGGTCTATAAGAGATGATAAAATTAAATTGGTTTAAGAAAAGATTCCAGCGAGCCTGGCGAGGAGTCAGGCACTTAGCCGACCTGATAAACTCAAGGTTACGATGGTCTGTCAGGACGACTATTTGCTGTGCAGCTCCCTGAAGAAGGTGTCTCCATTCTTTGAAGGCGGCAATAATGGCCAACAACTCTCTATTGCCCACATCGTAGTTCCTCTCAGCCGAAGACAACTGCTGGGAAAAGAAGGCACAGGGATGCAAGACATTCTTCTCACCTGTTCTCTGAGAGAGTATAGCTCCAACGGCACAGTCTGAAGCATCCACCTCTATTATAAAGGCAAGCTCGGGGTTGGGATGTACTAGGTTAGGTGCAGTGGTAAATTTATCTTTTAGACGGGAAAATGCTTCCTGGGCTTGGGGAGTCCAGGAAAACCTAGACTCTTTCCGGGTAAGTTGAGTGATAGGTGACACTACCTCAGAGAAATTTCTAATGAAACGTCTATAGAAGTTGGCAAACCCGATGAAGCGCTGTACCTCCTTCACATTTCTAGGACTTGGCCAATCCTTGATGGCTTGGGTTTTGCTTCCATCCATACTAATTCCTTGTGTAGACAGTACATACCCCAGAAATTGAATTTCGGTCCTATGGAATTCACACTTTTCAAGTTTGATGTAAAGATGATTTTGTCTTAGACGTTCCAAGACCATTCTCACATGTCCATGATGTTCCTCTGTGGAGTTAGAAAAAATTAGAATATCATCCAAATAAATTACCACGAATGTATCTAGGAGATCCCTGAAGATGTCATTCACCAAGTGTTGGAAAGTGGCTGGGGCGGTACTCAGACCAAAAGGCATAACTAGATATTCAAAGTGTCCATAGCGTGACCTGAATGCAGTCTTCCATTCATCCCCAGGTCTAATACGGACTAAGTTATAGGCCCCACGAAGATCTAGTTTAGAAAAAATTTGGCATGTCGCACTCTCTCCAATAACTCAGGGATTAAAGGCAATGGATAACGGTTTCTAATAGTAACCTTATTGAGTTCCCTATAGTCTACGCATGGTCTCAGAGATCCATCTTTCTTCTTTACAAAGAAGATGGGTGCACCTGCAGGAGATGAAGAGGGGCGTATGAAGCCCTTGGCTAGATTTTCATCTATGTAATCCTTTAAAGCCTTTAGCTCGGGCCCCGCAGGGGGTAGATCTTACCAAAAGGTATCTCTGCTCCAGGCAATAATTCAATTGGACAATCATATGGACGGTGAGGAGGAAGCTGGTCAGCGTTCTTCTTGTCACATAAATCCACATAGTCCTGGTATACAGCTGGTAGTTCAGGGACTGACATGATTCCTTTAGGAACAGAGCAAGCTGAAACTTTTGGACTCATTTGTTTCTCTGGAAAGTGTAATTCCTTGGTCTCCCAGTTAATGGTAGGATTCTGAGCCTGCAGCCATGGTAGCCCTAGAATAATGGGAAAGTGGGGAGAAGAGATAAGCATAAAGGACAGTTTCTCTTGATGATCTTTACCCATAAGAACCCTCAAAGGCTCTGTTTCCTGATCCACTGGTCCAGAGGTCAGCAGGGAGCCATCCACAGTTTCCATCTGTACTGGAGTAGCCTTCTTCACTGAACGTATTCCCTGTTTCAGAGCAAAGGAGACATCCATAAAATTTCCACTTGCCCCTGAGTCGATCATAGCAGAGCTAGACACCCAAGCTGAGTCAACCCAGAGTTTGATGGAAAGAAAGCAATGAGAATTGTTTTTCTTACAACTCAGCTGGGACATCGCTGAGGAAACTTGAAAAATGGCAGCGTTTACACAGTCAACGTCCTCAGAGGTAACGGAGTTTAAGTCCGAGAAATCAAGATCTGTTGCTGCAGATCTCTCTGGAGCCTGAGGCTCGGACCTGACAGATCCCCTCTCGCAACACTCACAATGAATGAGTGCTGCAGTAGTCTTACGAGAACGGCTGGGGCAGTTTATAATGAAGTGCCCTGACTTACCACAATAGAAACATAGATTCTCCTTAAAACGATGTTCCTTGCGTGCATCACTAACCCGTCGTTGTAAAGAGTCTACCTGCATGGGTTCAGGTTCAGGTTCCCGTGTAATCCTACTCAAAGGTTCCTTAGCTGGAGAGGAAGGTAGGAAAAGGTTAGTACGATTGCTTTCGAACCATCTCTCTTGCCTGCGTTCAGTCAGACGAGTATCAATACGGATGCAGTAGTTAATAAAGTCACCTAACGCAGTGGGAGGGTCGGCACGAGCAAGTTCATCCTTAATCAGTGGAGATAACCCCTTTCGAAAAATAGATTTTTTGGCGGAACTGTCCCAGGTGGTATCAAGGGCCCATCTCCTGAAATCCAAGGCATATTCAGCTACCGAGTGCTTACCTTGGCGCAAAGCTAACATGGCTGCTTCAGCTGTTGCACCTCGATTGGGGTCATCAAACACCTGCCCCATGGCTGAAATAAAATCATCAAGGTGATTCAAACAATCATCCTCAGTCTCAATCAGAGGGTTTGCCCACATTAAAGCCTTGTTGGTAAGCAACATAATTATAGTAAGCACCTTAGATCGTTCAGTGGGAAATTGTGAAGCATGTGCAGAAAAAAAAAGATTGCATTGATTAATAAATCCCCTGAATTTCTCACGTTCACCGCCAAAACGAAAAGGGGGCAACTTGGGAATCCCAGCACTCGGGGCTACGGCAGGAGCCTGGACTCGCCCCTCTAGAACCTCAATCCTGGCTCGCAAATCCTGGGTAGTCTGTCCAACCACTTGCAAATTGTGATTATTGAGGTCCTGTAGATTTGTAAAACGGGTCTTTATATTCTGCAAATCTGCAAGGATATTATCAGTCACTCCGCAAAGTTCCTTTATGCGGGCCTCCATTTTCCAGATCTTTTAAGACAGGATTACTGGAAGAAGAGGAGAGAAAAAAAAAACAATAGTGTTCACCTGTGGCAACACTGTGGTAACACTGCAAAAAGAAAAAACTTAAGGGAATTGCTCACCTGGAATGGTTGTGAGAAGTCACAACCACTGTCATCACAGAAAGTACAACCGGACGTCTGATATCCACAGTACAGCAGACACAGCCTTCCAGACCCAGCAGACACTAACGTTTTGGCTTCAGAATCTTGTAATGTATGTAGTACAGTTCATATAGCGTCCTGTGCTTGGGTGCGATGAAAACACAGGAGTCACAGGTTTGATATAGAAAAGTCCTGTATTACTTCATACAAGTTGGCAGAAATAGTCACACAGTTTGCAGACACAGAAACAGGAGACACAGCAGGCCAGAGTAATCCAAGCTCAGCAATCACTCTCCAATACAGATTCAGGATCTTCTTCTCTGTTACCATAAGTCCATGCAAACGTGGGTCTTTCAAAGAGCAGGGTTCAGAGTCCACAAGTGCTTCAGAGTTCCTCAGTAGGAATAGCTGGAGTACAAGGTCCAAGGCTTACAGGAGTCAAGTCACAGGTTCACTGCAGGCTAGATTCTGAAGCACTGATTGCTCAGCTGTGGCTGCTTAAGAAGCAAAGGAGAGAATCAGGGCGGGAACATGCAAGCTGGAAACTCCATTTTGACTGAGGGCAAGATAGCTGCAGCAAGACAGAAAGTAAAATGGCTGACGAACAAACTGAGTTTCAGGAATATATACATAGAACCTTACACCGAGAGTCAATGTGAAGTATAGCCGCAGTTGGCATCATCCTTTTTCCATATGTCGGATCAGACTATTGAAGTCTACGGGTGCGAACCAAACATCAGATCCCAAATAGATCAACTACATTGCATGTGATTCATACGAACACATTGCAGTTCTGAACACAGGAAATTGTATTTGGTTTTGTCCATTTTATTGGCTGCTGAAGTCTAAAAACAGACATTGTACGGACGTAGAGAACGGAAACGTGGAGGGAAATCAGTGTCTTGTTCTTGTTGAAAGTCGCACGATTTTTCAAGGGCTCATCTGAACTCGGCCTGATGCCGTGTAAAACAGACCGTGTTTTGCTGATTGTAACTGTTCTGCCTCCATTTTGCCTTTTGTTTTTTTCACATCCCCTTTTTTCTTCAACTAAAGCAGGTAAAAAAACTCTCTGAACTTTTTTTTTTATCTATTGACAGTCAGCAATGAATCAGTTTTTAATGGATCCCCAAAAACTTTAATGGCTGAGTCTGACCAGCAAAATGGATGAGGATAGGATGAGATCGGAGTCTCAAAAACCCAGGCTTGGACTGGCCCACAGGAGAGCAGTAGAATCCTCCGGTGGACCGCTGTGCAGCAGTGGGCCGGGCCACCATCCTCTTATATGAGCAGAACTTGGCACAATATACTTGAATCACTATGTACAGACAATGGCGACATCTTATTCATCTAACAATCTACCCAATCCATTGTTATATCAATCTGTGATTGAGGATAATGTCACATTTACATGTACAGCCCTGGAGTTGGTTACTGGTCTGCCCTTGGCAGCCCAGTCCGTCCCTGACAGACCCAAAATGGATTGTTGAATGGATGTGTGTGTGAGTGTTGATGGTGGTGTTCCACTCTCTGACATCCCCAATTGATGAAATTTAAAGAAATATGTTTTACATGTATTTCACGGTGATGTGTGTTATTAGGGAGTGATCCTCCTGGGGCTGTAGCTTCCTGTTGGTAGTATAGACAGGGTTAACTGTAAAGGCCGGCCCAGGTTAAGGAAGAAGATTGGGGAATTGGGGGTTGGTGACAGGAAAAGAAAGTTCAGTTATTAAGTAAGTTCCGACAAGGAGAGAAGTAAGGACACCCCTCTGGTCCAAGTGATCTTCACGGGAGTGTGTGTGTGAACGAGGAGAACAGAGAAGCAGAGAAGAAAAACGACTAAAGAAAGGAGCTCAAGTGGTGGCCGTGGAACACCTCTAGCATGCAAGATGAGGAATGGAACTTTCGTCCAGCAACTTTGTGAGAGTATTCATGCCTAGAGTCGCTCGATTTGCATATTCCAGTGCCAAGTTGTCAGGATTCAGAGTAAGACACTAAATAAATAGTCCATTTTTGGATAAATTGATCCAGAATCCTCCCTCTTTGATTAGGGAACCCGGTGGCAGGATTCCCAGATGAGGTCAGCATGGACCAAGTGCTCCAGACAATGAGATCTGTAGGCAAAAATGAGTTTGGACATCGTATTTATCCTTGAAGCCACTGGGGCTCCATACATGGCACCTTCTGTAAGGATTTTGCCTCTTTTCCTCTCTCGTTCAGGTTCAGTTTTGCTCCAAATGATTAGGTATCACTCTCTCAGTGTTTGTTTCTGTAGGAGACAATGCCATAAGAGGGACAATCCTGCAATTTTGATGGGACCAAAGGACCTCAAACCTTCATTCTTTAGTTGCCCAGTCAGATGGGGTCTTCCATAGACGGCTTCATGTTTGGTATTGGCTTTCACAATTCCTCCACTCAGTGTGTCTGAGACTCAGTGATGGAAAGATCTGTCAACCTATCCTGTGCTGGGGTATGTGAGACGTTGGTGCTTGATTGACAGCTCAGTTGACCTATCTGAGACTGAGAGGTGGAGAGATTTCTTCAGATTTTCCCTGTTCTTAGTAATTGCCCTGCTATTTAGGTGAGCTGTCTGGCCCAGATCACTGCCAGTCAAGGCTTCTGCTCTCTGATGTGTGTTTGCCTGAGTCCTGTACTGTGAGTTCTGATCTAGTGCTGTCTGACCTTTGGACCGTGTTCTGACAAAACGTTTGTTTTTGCCCCTTTGATTAGATCTGCTATTTCTCTGGTATGCTGACCCCGGATTGTGACCTGACTTACGCCTTCATCTTTTCCCTTAGTTTCCTATGTGCTCTTTTGGCTCTGATCCCGGAACATCTTACTTCTCTGCCTCAGGGCCTGACCGTGAGCAGTGACTAGCATCACACTGTCTTTTAATAAAGTTAATTTTCTCTTGTCTTTAGGCAATGGTACTAGAATTATGGAAAATCTCATACTGTATGATTTTTTGGAGGTAGAAAAATTTGCCGAGTTTTTCAGACGGAAGCATCTTCAGGAAACTGTCCCTTTTTATGGCATTTTTAAAGGAGTTTTTCTTTTTTCTGAAGACTTTTTTTAAGAATGTTTGTTTGTTTTTTCTTGAAGCATTCTTTGCTTCCATCTGATTGGCAGTTCATTGTTTGAAGCAGATTCCATCAGGCTTTGCAGAAGTGACATGCACTTTCTTTTCACTAGAATAAAAAACACCTAACAATTTCAACATATGAACTGCAATGTGTATTTCCCATATGTTCATGTGTTTGTGCTGAAAAAAAATAAAAACCATTTAAAAAATACACATTTTGCAACAATTTCCACACAGAAAAAGCAACAAAAAATTTACAGTCTTGTACATTAGATGTGCACTACAGGGAAGCTTTCAGCAGGCAGATACGAAGAGCTTTTATGTGATTCTTGGTGCAGAATCTGGGCCAAAACCACATCAAGAAACTCTGTGTGAACATACAGTCATCGCCGAAAGTGTTGATGACACCCTTGAAATTGTTCCAGAAAATGAAGTATTTCTCCCAGAAAATTATTGCAATTACCCACGTTTTGTTATACACACGTTTATTTCCTTTTTGTGCATTGGAACAACACAAAAAAAACAGAGAAAAAAAGGCAAATTAGACATAATTTCACACAAAACTCCAAAAATGGGCAGTACAAAATTGTTGTCACCTTTCCAAAATTGTGGGTAAATAACTTTCTTTCAAGCATGTGATGCTCATTCAAACTCACCTGTAGCAAGTAATAGCTGTGGACAATATGAAAATCACATCTGCCACCACATAAAAGGGGAGAAGTTGTAGCTAATCTCACCGGGCGTGGATGGCATAGAAAAATTGATGCAATGCAGGATAGTCCGGATGGTGGATAAGCAGCCCCAATCAAGTTCTCAGGGTGTATCAGTCAGTGTCAGTGCAAACTACCAGTTGACACTTGAATGAAATAAAACGCTATGGCAGGAGACCCAGGAGGACCCCAATGCTGACACAGAGACATAAAAAAGCTAGACTCCAGCTTTCCAAAAAGTACGTAAGAAAGCCAAAATCCTTCTAGGAAAGCGTCTTGTGGACAGATGAGACCAAGATAAAGCTTTTGATGAAACATCATTCTACTGTTTACTGAAAACTGAGTGAGGCCTATAAAGAAAAGAACACAATACCTACAGTCAAATATGATGGAGGTTCAGAGATGTTTTCAGGTTGTTTTTCTGCCTTTGGCACTGAGTGCCATGACTGCCTGCAAGGTATCAGGTATCATGAAATCTGAAGAATACCAAAGGATTTTGTGTCGCAATGTAGAACCCAGTGTCAGAAAGCTGGGTTTGTGTCCTAGGTCATGGGTCTTTCAGCAGACCAATGACCCCATACATACTTCAGAAGCACCCAGAAATGGATGGAAACAAAGCCCTGGAGAGTTCTGAAGTGGCAGCAATGAGTCCGGATCTAAGTCCCATTGATCACCTGGGGAGAGATCTTAAAATTGTTGTTAGGATGAGACGACTTCACATATGAGAGACCGGGAGCAGTTTACAAAAGAAGAGTGGTCCAGAATTACAGTTGAGAGGTGTAAGAAGCTTGTAGATGGTTATAGGAAGCGATTGATTGCAGTTATTTATTCCAAAGGGTGCAACCAAATATTAAGTTGAGGGTGCCAACAATTTTGTCCAGACCATTTTTGGAGTTTTGGGTAAAATTATGTCCAATTTGCCTTTTTTTCTTTCTTTTTTGTATTGTTCCAATACACACAAAGGAAATAAACCTGTGTATAATGAAACGTGGGGAATTTTCTGTGAGAAATACTTCATTTTCTTGAACAATTTCATGGGTGCCAACACATTTGGACATGACTGTATCAGAGATGGAATTTGAAGCTTATGGGCCACAAATTGTCCAACAGGACTCCCCAATCAACACTGGTCTCTTTCACAAAATTTTCCATGTTGAACTGTAATTGTAAAAAACAAGACTGTGCATCGCAAGGGGCGTGCGGCTGCCACTCGGGAACGGCCGTTCACCCGACCGCAGCAGACACCCGTTGCCTAGCACATACATATAATCTATATAACTCCACATCAGTGCGAATGAGCGGATGTTACAATGACAGAAAATGCAGGAATATGTCACAACTACTCAGAAAAACTGAATCAATCTTATGTACATAAGTATCGATGTTTCAAAAGAAAGAACATATGCAAACTTATTGGGACATGAAGAGGGCGAAATATGATGACATCCATGATGAAAAAATGACATAAAACGAGGAAAGTCATTTCCATGTGAGTAATGTCCATATAGAATATTCCTGAGAGGAAGACACAAGGTAGGTTTGATGAAAATAAACTTTTATCATCAAGGATTTCGTCTTCCGTCTTTTTTTCTTTTTCTTCATAAATCCATAAATTTCTGTGAGAAGCTGAATACAAGCTATCTTTTATCAATATCATCCCGCAACATCTAAAGCCGGAAACAACTTAATAAAAACATAAAAATGTGGAAATAAGAGATGGGAGGAGAAGAAGAGAAAGTGAATATAAAATGAATATTAAAATACGCACAAAGGGAATGATGGATAAAAAGATAAATATCTACCCACATCTATATATTATAGATATGATGCAAATCCTAAGGACTCATACAAGCCATGTCACCACATGTCACCACATGTCTTGAATGAGTCCTTAGGATTTGCATCATATCTATAATATAGATATATATAGGGGCGCGTTCTAGGAGGCACTCACACCATCCTCTTCCCACCCCGGGATTTTCCAGGTACAGTTATTATTTCAGTATGATTTATATGGCGGCATAGGATAGATCTTGATCCCTTCATCCTATGCTTAGTGGCAGCACTTTTGGCGCAAATGCTTCATTCTATACTGCAGTGTTCTATATTGTTTAATATTGTACATTAGGAATTGGCTTTTTTGCTTCATTTTATTATCACTGACACTATTGGTATATATATGATTTGGTATATTATTTTTTTTATACACTGTGTATTTTTTGATTGCACTGTAGTTGATTATTATTTATTTTATCACACTTCATATATATCACACATTTGTATTTGTGTTTCATTCCGTTTATTATCAATTTTTCATTGCATGTATAGCTGGTGCATTGTGCCACAGGTGTTCTTGCCACTAGACATTTCGTGTTATGTACATTGTGTGGTGTAATGACCCCTGATGCAGCTAGGGGCACTGTGTATGGCCCTCGGGATATGCATGGAGACATGTGATGGATGGATGTTATGTATCACAGAGGTGGGTGGCCCTGTGATTGAAGCCTGAGCATGTTTTGTTCAGCAGATCTACTGCTGAGAGTTGTGCTATATATTGGAGGCTTCCAGGTGACTAGGAGAGCTGGATGGGTCCAGTCACCTACAAACCCACCCAAGGGGCTTGTGTCTAAATACCTGGGATAAAACCTGTATGTAATGGTGTGGCTGAAGGACCTGTGGTGAGGTCATGACCATGTGACATAACCATGTGATTCCTGACCTCACCTGTGGGTGGAGTTACACCTATGTAATGGAGTGTGTTTTGCACCTGTGTGAGAGTGTGTGGGAGTCTGCCAGCGTGGACAGGCTTCCATGTGTCCAAGGCAGGACATTACAGAGAGGTCTCTGTGACTGAAGAGCGAGGCTCCAGGCAGGAGCTGAAGCATTGTAAAGTGTATTGTATGTTACCATATGGATTATGATGCAATAAACCTAAAGACTTTTTGCATAAGAAAGTGTCTCCTGATTTACCTCTGAAGCAGCCGAGTGAGGAAAACCTTACAATTGATATAGATCTAGTATTCATGTGCCTGGTAATGTGGACATAAATCCCGGTTATTGGGTATTGTAGGGTGTTTGGCTTCCTTTTTAACATCATTTTATATTCTGTATGTGCAATTTTTATGTTGTATTTTCAATAAAATTTATATATTGTGTCCAATCCTGCCTTGGTGGTGTTTTTTCGTTGTCTTTCCCCCTTTTTCTCATGCACTTGGGTGTTTGTCTTAATTATTTGGATGGTCATCCATCCGTACTTTGAGGTGGGATTTCAATTAGAGGTGTCAAAATAATTTTTCATTTTTATGAGTTTGATTACACGATTTTCTATCTTGATTAGTTTACACCGTATTGTATCCCATTTCTGTTGTTCTCATTGCCTCCTGTATGACACTGACCAATCATAAACAGGCAACAACATAGAAGTGTACAAGGACCTGTGATGATGTCATCAGGGTCACATGACCTGAGTCCACAGATCCTGCCAGCCGGATTGTGCCGGAGTGTGCAGCCTAAATAAGCACTGAAGATCTATTTTACAGCACAGAAATGTGGCGTTATTATCTCCAGTTTATATTTCAAGGCGAAAATTTAAAAAAAAAAAAAAACTTTTTATTCTGCTCTACACTTACAGGTGCCTCTCACACAATTAGAATATCATCAAAAAGTTAATATATTTCAGTTCTATAGAGTCATTACACACAGAGTGATCTATTCTATAGTCACTACACACAGAGTGATCTATTCTATAGTCACTACACACAGAGTGATCTATTCTATAGAGTCATTACACACAGAGTGATCTATTCTATAGTCATTACACACAGAGTGATCTATTCTATAGAGTCATTACACACAGAGTGATCTATTCTATAGTCATTACACACAGAGTGATCTATTCTATAGAGACATTACACAGAGTGATCTATTCTGTAGAGTCATTACACACAGAGTGATCTATTCTATAGTCATTACACACAGAGTGATCTATTCTATAGAGTCATTACACACAGAGTGATCTATTCTATAGTCATTACACACAGAGTGATCTATTCTATAGAGTCATTACACACAGAGTGATCTATTCTATAGTCATTACACACAGAGTGATCTATTCTATAGAGACATTACACAGAGTGATCTATTCTATAGAGTCATTACACACAGAGTGATCTATTCTATAGAGATATTACACACAGAGTGATCTATTCTATAGAGACATTACACACAGTGATCTATTCTATAGAGACATTACACACAGAGTGATCTATTCTATAGAGACATTACACACAGAGTGATCTATTCTATAGAGTCATTACACAGAGTGATCTATTCTATAGAGTCATTACACACAGAGTGATCTATTCTATAGAGTCATTACACACATAGTTATCTATTCTATAGAGACATTACACAGAGTGATCTATTCTATAGAGTCATTACACACAGAGTGATCTATTCTATAGAGTCATTACACACAGAGTGATCTATTCTATAGAGACATTACACACAGAGTAATCTATTCTATAGAGACATTACACACAGAGTGATCTATTCTATAGAGACATTACACACAGAGTGATCTATTCTATAGAGACATTACACACAGAGTGATCTATTCTATAGAGACATTACACACAGAGTGATCTATTCTATAGAGACATTACACACAGAGTGATCTATTCTATAGAGTCATTACACACAGAGTGATCTATTCTATAGAGTCATTACACAGAGTGATCTATTCTATAGAGTCATTACACACAGAGTGATCTATTCTATAGAGTCATTACACACAGAGTGATCTATTCTATAGAGTCATTACACACAGAGTGATCTATTCTATAGAGTCATTACACACAGAGTGATCTATTCTATAGAGACATTACACACAGAGTGATCTATTCTATAGTCATTACACACAGAGTGATCTATTCTATAGAGTCATTACACACAGAGTGATCTATTCTATAGAGTCATTACACACAGAGTGATCTATTCTATAGTCATTACACACAGTGATCTATTCTATAGAGTCATTACACACAGAGTGATCTATTCTATAGAGACATTACACACAGAGTGATCTATTCTATAGAGACATTACACACAGAGTGATCTATTCTATAGTCATTACACACAGAGTGATCTATTCTATAGAGACATTACACACAGAGTGATCTATTCTATAGAGTCATTACACACAGTGATCTATAGAGTCATTACACACAGAGTGATCTATTCTATAGAGGACATTACACACAGAGTGATCTATTCTATAGAGTCATTACACACAGAGTGATCTATTCTATAGAGTCATTACTAGTGTTGAGCGATACGATACCGCAAGTATCGGGTATCGGCCGATATTAGCTCTATCGGCCTTTCGATACTTAGTTTCGATATTTTCGTCTTATCGAATACCGGAATCGGACGTTCCCATAATTCTTTGAGAGGCAATGTGATTTTATTCAGCCAATGAGGAATCCTAAGAAGTGTGGGCACATCCTGTACTGCTGCGGTCATGTTAACTAATGGCATGGCTGTGATTGGATGCTGAAATGATGTCAGAATGCACTATAAAAGGCGCCGCCGCCATTTTAGCGTCACTGTGCTGTGAATTCAGATAGGGACAGAACACTGCTCTGCTGACTCTGAGGGACAGTTAGAGATTGCGATTTAGTGTACTGTGCTGTAGGCAGGCTAGCACCAACCGCTGTGTAAAGCTTCCTTTTGCCTGCAGTGTTGTTTTAACAGCTCTGCAAGGTGTGTGTGAGTGCAGGTGACGCTGCAGTTTGCTCTGCATGCAACGCTGTCTGTAGGCATCTGCACCTGTCACTCACAGACTCTTTTTTTTTTCTTCAGTGTAATTCTTGCAGCTCCATGCAATTTAACTATTAGTGTGACGCGCTTCCATCCGTATCCAATACATTGGTTGCAAACACTATAGAAGTAGACAAAGGAGTAGCCTTTCACAGATTGTGAACAGTTGTGTTTCAGTGTTCACTTCAGTCTGTGTTTTTATTTTTTGAGTGCACATCACGCTCCAGTTACTTGTTCAAGCACTGCTGCTTGTACTCTGCTGAGCGTGTCTCAGTGCCTCATCCTTTTCATTTATCTCCAATTGGTTCTGCTCCATTCCATTTAAAATATAATCTATTAGTGTGACGCGCTTCCATCCGTATCCAATACATTGGTTGCAAACACTATAGAAGTAGACAAAGGAGTAGCCTTTCACAGATTGTGAACAGTTGTGTTTCAGTGTTCACTTCAGTCTGTGTTTTTTATTTTTTGAGTGCACATCACGCTCCAGTTACTTGTTCAAGCACTGCTGCTTGTACTCTGCTGAGCGTGTCTCAGTGCCTCATCCTTTTCATTTATCTCCAATTGGTTCTGCTCCATTCCATTTAAAATATAATCTATTAGTGTGACGCGCTTCCATCCGTATCCAATACATTGGTTGCAAACACTATAGAAGTAGACAAAGGAGTAGCCTTTCACAGATTGTGAACAGTTGTGTTTCAGTGTTCACTTCAGTCTGTGTTTTTTATTTTTTGAGTGCACATCACGCTCCAGTTACTTGTTCAAGCACTGCTGCTTGTACTCTGCTGAGCGTGTCTCAGTGCCTCATCCTTTTCATTTATCTCCAATTGGTTCTGCTCCATTCCATTTAAAATATAATCTATTAGTGTGACGCGCTTCCATCCGTATCCAATACATTGGTTGCAAACACTATAGAAGTAGACAAAGGAGTAGCCTTTCACAGATTGTGAACAGTTGTGTTTCAGTGTTCACTTCAGTCTCTGCGTAATAACCACACTTAGGCCTTATAACTTTTCTGACTTTCTTTATCAATCTACCAAGATGAAGAAGTCAGTGAGTAAGGCACGTGGTCGTGGCCGTGGAGTTTCAGCAGGGAGAGGACGTGGGGATTCTGTGGCTGCTGCCGCCCTCAGTGACACAGCATCCACCAGTTTTACCCATGAGCGTTCCTTTATGCGCACTTTGGTAGGAGCTCGGCGTGCCCCCCTGCTGCGGAAAGAACAAATTGAAGCCGTTGTTGGTTGGATGGCAGCCAATGCATCGACTTCAATTCCTTCCACCTCCTCTCAGGAACACAACACTGTTGAGCAACCATCTGTCTGTTCACCGCCTGTCAAATTGCCCAGGCAGTCAGAGAGTTCTGTACAGGAGCCAGCTGAGTCTCTGCTTCTGTTCTCAGAATCTGTTGGCTCGCAAACACGGGCACAGACAAGCAGCATTCTGCAATTTGAAGAAGAGGGAGTATGCAGTGATGCGCAACAGCTGTGTCTCTCTCAATCTGAAGAGGCGGGTGAGCCAGTGCCGATGGACAGCACACCGCAGAACGCATCTTATGATGATGATGAGACTCAGGTGCCAGGCTTTGTGGAGCATGGTGCTGCCCAGACCATCCAACAGCAGCAGGTGTTGGAAGAGGGTAGTGGAGATGATGAAGTCCGAGACCCAACATGGCGTGAGCAACAGGAAGGTGGTGGGAGCAGCTCTGAGGAAGAGATTGTCCCAACGGTACAAAGAGGAGGGAGAGGTAGGCTGCAGACTCGCTTGCCTGTAGCCTCCAGTTTGGCACCTGTTGGGAGCAGTTCTCTTAGAAATGTCAAAATTGGCGCTCCCATGACTTGCACTGCGTGGTCCTTTTTTGACAGACTTGTAGATGATATTTGCTATGTTCAATGCAAGCTGTGTAAGCAAAAAGTTAAAAGAGGTAAAAATATCAGTAACCTGAATACCACAAATATGTGGAAACATGTACGGACAAAGCACGTAGCTGAGTTACAAAGACACACTGGAGATGTAGGCCAACCTACAGCAGCACCTACATCTTCAGGTCGTGTTCGAGCCTCTACCTCCAGCTCACACACACCTGGTTCGGCTTCCTCACAGGATCTCCATGGAAGAACCTCAGTCACTGTTGTCCATAGACAAACTGTTATTCCACCCACAGCAGCAAGTTCACAGTCATCGTCACACTCCCAGAACAAAAAACAGCCATCGGTACCACAGGCATGGGATAAAAGACGGCCATACTCGGCAAACCATCCACGAGCACAGGCTCTGAATGCTGGCATTGCAAAACTCCTGTCCCTTGAAATGCTGTCATTCAGGCTGGTGGAGACTGACAGTTTCAGGAACTTTATGGCATTGGCAGTCCCACAATATAATGTGCCAAGCCGATTTTATTTCAGCAGGCAAGCTGTCCCTGCTCTGCAAAAACATGTCGAGGGAAGCATTAAACATGCGCTACTAAAAGCCGTCAGTAGCAGGGTCCACCTGACCACCGATGCGTGGACCAGTACCCATGGCCAGGGACGATACCTTTCCCTCACTGCCCATTGGGTCAATGTTGTGGAGCCGGGTACAGATCTTGCCAGTGGCGTTGTACGTGTTCTGCCAACTCCAAGGATTGCAGGAATCCAGTCTGTACACATTGATTCCTCCTCCTACTCCAGTTCCTCAGAATCATCGCTGCACGAGCCGTCACGGTATACCTCCACATGGACCCGTGAACGCTTACCTGTTGCGACCGATATGAGCACAGCCATGGACAAACGTCAACAGGCCGTCCTGAAATTAATTTCCATGGGGTATCGAAGACACACAGCGCAGGAGCTCTGGGATGCCATCAAGCAGGAGAGCGACGTGTGGTTTTTGTCAGCTAATCTCCAGCCAGGCTTGGTAGTGTGTGACAATGGCCGAAATCTGGTGGCAGCTCTGGGCCTTGGCAACCTCACTCACATACCATGTCTGGCACATGTGCTCAACTTGGTCGTGCAGAGTTTTTTGAGGGACTATCCGGATCTTGATGCACTGCTGCACAAGGTCCGCCTAGAGTGCGCTCTCTTGCGACGTTCCAGCATGGCCAGATCGCGCATTGCAGCTCTGCAAGTCAGATTTTGCCTTCCTGAACATCGCATCATATGTGACGTACCCACCAGGTGGAATTCCACGTTACATATGTTGGAGCGGTTGTGTGAGCAGCAGCCAGCAGTAATGGAGTATCAGCTGCAACAGGCGCAATCAACTCGCAATTTGCACCGTTCACACTTCACCACTACTGAGTGGGCCTCTATGAAGGACATCTGCGACGTTTTGCGTGCGTTTGATGTCTCAACGCGGATGGCGAGTGCAGATGATGCACTAGTCAGCATGACTGTCCCCCTTATCTGCCTGCTTCAGAAATCACTGAAAGCACTAAAGGAAGAGGTTTTGGAAGAGGTGGAGGATGAGGAGTCACAAATTCAATTACCTTCAGGACAGTCAGCGCAACGTGGTTCCTCACAAAGGGCTGGGCAGGGCTCACTTTGTGAGGAGGATGAGGAGGAGGAGGAGTCAATGGAGGAGGAAGAAATCCCTACAGAGGGAGGTACACAACGCTCTAGTCAGTATGTAGAGCGAGGGTGGGGTGATGCAGAGGAGGCAGACATGACGCCTCTTCCAGAGGACAGCCTTTGTTGGCCAGTTGGGAGTCTGCAGCACATGGTTGATTTCATGCTTCAGTGCCTGAGAAACGACCGCCGCATCGCCCACATTCTCACCACGTCAGATTATTGGGTGTACACCCTCCTAGACCCTCGCTACCGAGACAACTTACAAACCCTCATCACACCGGTGAACCGGGACCGTAAAATGCAGGAGTACCAAGACACACTGGTGCAATCCATACTGTTGTACATTCCAGCCGAGAGAGCTGCTGCTGCTGCTACTGCTTTACAAAGCAGCTCTGTGCGTCGAGGCAGTGTAGACACCTCTACAACAAGAGGGAGCAGAAGCAGCGCCTCTGCACAGGGCAAGAGCTGTATGTTACAAATGTGGCAAAGTTTTGTGACAGCGCCAGCAAGGTCTACACCATCCGAGACGGCTCCAGTCACCAGGAAGAAACGTTTCCGTAAGATGGTGACAGACTACTTGGCTTTCCCTCTAAGTGTACTCCCAGATGCCTCTTCCCCTTTCAAATTTTGGGTCTCTAAGTTGGATACATGGCCAGAGCTTAGCCAGTATGCATTGGAGGTGCTGGCTTGCCCTGCTGCCAGTGTATTATCTGAGCGTGTCTTTAGTGCTGCAGGTGGTGTAGTAACAGACCATCGCATGCGACTATCCTCAGAGAATGTAGACCGGCTTACTTTTCTGAAAATGAACAAGGCATGGATCTCACCTGAATTTGCCTGCCCGTTTTCAGATTAAATAACTGTTTGGCAACGTTTTCCATGTCTCCTGTTATGTTCATCTTTCTACCACCTGAACTCTACTCCCTGGGCTACAACACCGCCATTTGTTGCTCGTAAGTAATTGGCAGGGGTACTGACTCCTGGCCAGCCTGGTTACAGCACGACAGCTGTTTCCTGGGAGTGTGAACATCAATTATCCTCCAATAAGTTGTGCTGTCGTGTTGCATTCGGGTTAGCCGACTCTATGGTGCCTGCAGTTTAGGTGATTCCTATGTGTGCTGTGGGATATGTAAATAAAGGCGGTTTCCATTGTGACAATAGGACAAGCACCCACTGTAGGACTGTGTGATTCGGTAACTGCGGACGGCTTGCGTCCTGTCAACTTACATTTTCATGGGTGCGTTCTTCTACCCGTCCGGGGTCCAGTACCGTCAACTGGTTTCTCCGCAGTGCCTTTGGCCTAGGTGCCTCCATCTCCGTATCCGAGTTCCACCAACGTCTGCTGGTCCTTGGTAGTGCTTTGGAGCACAGGTACCTCCTGCTTAGTAACCGTGTCACAGTAACGTCAGCTGGTACTCGGTTGTGACATTGCCTCTTTTCCTTCTGCTACCCGTCCAGGGTGCAGTACCGTCAACTGGTTCTCCCCAGTGCCTTTGGCCTAGGTGCCTCCATCTCCGTATCCGAGTTCCACCAACATCTGCTGGTCCTTGGTAGTGCTTTGGAGCACAGGTACCTCCTGCTTAGTAACCGTGTCACAGTAACGTCAGCTGGTACTCGGTTGTGACATTGCCTCTTTTCCTTCTGCTGCCCCTCCGGGTTCCAGCACAGTCAGCTGGTTCTCGTTACTTCCATTGTCTCTTGCTCCATCTGATACCCGTCAGGGTTCCAGTAACGTCAGCTGGTTCTCGGAAATTAGACGACCTTAAAGACCACCCAGAAGAAGATGACGACAACAAGGACGACGAGCATGAAGCCAACCAGCCTGAACACCATCACAAAGAAAAAATAAAAGATTACCCAGAAGAAGATCACCAACAGGACAAAGAAGGTTAAGACAAACTACAAGATACAGAACAAGAGACAGAAGAACAATAAGCAGAAGATCAAAAAGCAGAAGAACATGAAGTATAAGACCAAAATGAAGAGCAAAATATATGCTCTAAATTCTAAGCAGAAGAAGACTAAGCAGTGTATGGGGGTGAGTCCGTTCCTCCTCGTGGTGCCCCTGGAAAATGCCTGCTGCTGCAGGCTAAACTGAACACGGACAAATACTGTTGTAATTTAAATCTTTTGTGACAGCAAGAACGGAAGAATGAAAAATTCATACTTTTACAGATTACAAGTACAGGAATCTCTGTCACAAATAAGAATATGATGAAGAAGATGAAGAATTTGAATATGAAGAAGATTAATTAGTTTAATAATAACAATATGAGTAATGTAAACAAAAACATGAATAGCAAGAAGTTTAAGAAGAAGATTAAGAAGGTGAAGATGAAGAATAATTTGATGAGAAAGATGATGCTGCTGCTGAAGATTATGAAGGAGAAAGTGTGGCACTGGCAAAAGTTAAAAAGGTGAAGAGCATGGAAGTTGTGAAACATACATATTTGCCAAAATAGAAAAAAGGTTAACAACATTGTCAATTTGTTAGTCAATCCAAACGTATTTCCAAAAAAATATATATTCATGCTATTCCAATGCATTGGGTTAAACATGTATGCCTTTATTGTCTCCTCAACCTTCCCCAATACATTCTACATTAGTCTTTGTTGTTTTCCTTCATGTACAATTAACCAACAAGGCAAGAATGGTTTTTTTTAATTCGATATTTTGTTCCCATAGACTTACATGGGACTTCCGGTATCGGAATCGGATATCGACGATATTTAGTGATATCGGCGATACCATTCCGATCCGATATTTTTAGATATCGAGCACTATCGCTCAACACTAGTCATTACACACAGAGTGATCTATTCTATAGAGTCATTACACACAGAGTGATCTATTCTATAGAGTCATTACACACAGAGTGATCTATTCTATAGAGACATTACACACAGAGTGATCTATTCTATAGAATCATTACACACAGAGTGATCTATTCTATAGAGACATTACACACAGAGTGATCTATTTATAGAGTCATTACACACAGAGTGATCTATTCTATAGAGACATTACACAGAGTGATCTATTCTATAGAGTCATTACACACAGAGTGATCTATTCTATAGAGTCATTACATAATGAATAGATCACTCTGTGTGTAATGACTCTATAGAATAGATCACTCTGTGTGTAATGACTCTATAGAATAGATCACTCTGTGTGTAATGACTCTATAGAATAGATCACTCTGTGTAATGACTCTATAGAATAGATCACTCTGTGTGTAATGACTCTATAGAATAGATCACTCTGTGTGTAATGACTCTATAGAATAGATCACTCTGTGTGTAATGACTCTATAGAATAGATCACTCTGTGTGTAATGACTCTATAGAATAGATCACTCTGTGTGTAATGTCTCTATAGAATAGATCACTCTGTGTGTAATGTCTCTATAGAATAGATCACTCTGTGTGTAATGACTCTATAGAATAGATCACTCTGTGTGTAATGACTCTATAGAATAGATCACTCTGTGTGTAATGACTCTATAGAATAGATCACTCTGTGTGTAATGACTCTATAGAATAGATCACTCTGTGTAATGACTCTATAGAATAGATCACTCTGTGTAATGACTCTATAGAATAGATCACTCTGTGTGTAATGACTCTATAGAATAGATCACTCTGTGTGTAATGACTCTATAGAATAGATCACTCTGTGTGTAATGACTCTATAGAATAGATCACTCTGTGTGTAATGACTCTATAGAGTAGATCACTCTGTGTGTAATGACTCTATAGAATAGATCACTCTGTGTAATGACTCTATAGAATAGATCACTCTGTGTGTAATGTCTCTATAGAATAGATCACTCTGTGTGTAATGTCTCTATAGAATAGATCACTCTGTGTGTAATGTCGCTATAGAATAGATCACTCTGTGTGTAATGACTCTATAGAATAGATCACTCTGTGTGTAATGACTCTATAGAATAGATCACTCTGTGTGTAATGACTCTATAGAATAGATCACTCTGTGTGTAATGACTCTATAGAATAGATCACTCTGTGTGTAATGACTCTATAGAATAGATCACTCTGTGTGTAATGACTATAGAATAGATCACTCTGTGTGTAATGACTCTATAGAATAGATCACTCTGTGTGTAATGTCTCTATAGAATAGATCACTCTGTGTGTAATGACTCTATAGAATAGATAAATCTGTGTTAGGACTCTATTGAATAGATCCTTCTCTGTGTTTGTAAGGTCATCCTGATAGAATAGGCAATTATGTGTATTGTCTCTTTGGTGATATTAGATCTCTATGTGTGTTTTGTACTCGATATGAAGGTTTTGTTCAATCTCGTGGTGTTTTTGATCGCTATTGATTTGTTCTTCTCTGTGCGGTGTTTATGACTCTTTAGTTTAGTTCTATCTGTGTGTTATATGCTTCGTTTGTAATAGGATATCTCTGTGTGTAATGTGCGCTTTTGATTAGTTACACTATGTGTGTATATTGATATATTGAATTAGATACTCATGTGTGGTTTGGTCTCTTTAGTTTTTGTTTCCTCTATGTGTGGTGTTAATGACTCTATAGGAATAGTTCAATCTGTGTGTTATATGAACTCTATAGATATAGATCACTCTGTGGGTAATGACTCTTTTGTTATAGATCTCTTTGCTGTGTATTGTCTCTTTAGAAGTTGATCTATCTGTGTGGAATGACTCTATTGTTTTGGATCTCTCTGTGTGTTGTTAGGACTCTTATTGGAATAGATCACCTCTCGTGTGTTATGAATCTATTGAGTTGATCTCTTCTGTGGGGTTTGTCTCTTTAGAATTAGATCACTCTCTGTGTTGTTATGCGATTGTGTTAGTTCACTCTTGTGTGGTTGTTAAATGTACTCGATAGAATTGATATATCTGTGTGTTATGATATACTTTTGTATTTAGATCTCTCTGTTGTTTTGAACGATATTTGATTTGATAACTTGTGTATGGTTAATATATGAATTAGTTCCTCTCGCGTGTGTTTGGACTCTAGTGTTTTAGATCACTCTCTGGGGGTTATGATTCTATTGAATTGATAACATATCTGTGTGTAATGTCTCTCAGAATAGATCTCTCTGGGTGTATTGTCTCATATAGAGTAGTGACATCGTGTGTTAATGTACTATTTAGATGAGGTTCTCCTCTGTGGAATGTCTCTTTGATATAGTTGTAACTCTGTGGGTATGGGTATCGTTTTTGTATAGTTATATCGGGGTGTTTTGTCTATTTTGTGTTGTTTGTCTTGTATACGCGGTGTGTTTGGTCGCTATTGTATTTGATACTCGACCTGTGTGTATTGAAATCTTTTGTATTGGATCACTTCATGGGGTCTGTTTTGACTCACTGTTGTTAGTTATCTCTGTGGGTAATGTATCTAGTAGATAGATCTATCTTTAGTGTGTTATGATCTCTATTGATTTTAGTCTCTCTGTGTGTTATTTGACTATTTTGAAGAGATTTCTAGATTGTTGGGTTTGGGTACTACTTTTGTTTAGTTGCACTTGTAGTGTTTTGGTTGTTGATTTGTTCAAGAGGGGTGGGATGGATCTCTTGAGTTGTGTGCTCTTTCTGGGTGTTATTGTCGTTGTAGCTTTTGAGACACTCGGTGGGTTTGGTCATCTATTTTGATATTGCTGCAATATGTGGGGGTTTGTCTCTATTGTAATAGTTTCACTATGTGTTTTGTGCCTCCTTTTTGTTTAGTAGCATCTAGGTGTGTTTATGTAATCTGCTTGTAGGTATTGTTTTAAGCTGGGGATGTGTCAGGTTGTATTGTGAAATTAGGGTGTGGGTTGGGCTAAGTGAGTTGTGGCTGACATACGATGGGGGTTTTGGGAGACGTGTCGTTGTGTGATCGCGGTAGGGGGTTTGGGGATAGTGTGTCCTGGGTGATAGCACGTGTGGGTTAGGGAGATGTGGGTTGTGTGATAGGAGAGGGGGGGTTTGTGTGTGGTAAGAGTGTGTTTTGTTGATAGCTGGGTGGTTGGTTGGGCGAGGAGTGTGTTGTGTGATAGCAGGGGGTTGGTGGGGGCGCTAGAGCTGGTCCGGGTGATAGAGGGGGGGACGTACGGTCAGCCTTCAAGTCGAGTATCGTGGACCTTCACCGCCCATCATGAGGTTTGGCGGGCACGAATCTGTTTACTGTGTGGTGTGCTCGATGTTGGCTTGGTTGGCTGCGTATTCCATCACGCTCCTAGTGCTTATTCACGCGGTCATTCCTTGGTACTGTTGTGCCCAAATCCTCTGGCGTCCGCAGGTGCGGTTGGCCGCTGGGGTGGGCGTGTGGTGTGGTTGTTTGGGGTTTATGTGTGGTATGGTAGTGTGTGTGTGTGGTTAGTGTGATACGCGGGGGTGGTTGTTTTGGTGTGTAGTCGTGTTGTTGTGACTAGGGGGGGGTTCTTGGGTAGAGTGTGTTGGTGTGATAGATGGGCGGGTGGGGTCTTTCTTGGTTACGCCTGGTTTTATTCGGGGGTTTCTGGGGGGGAGTTTTTGGGTAGCAGTCGTGTTGTGTGATAGATCGGTGGGGGGGGGTGGTCTTTTATTTTCATTCTCTTTTTGTGGGGGGGGCTAGCTTTTCTTTGCTCCTTTTAACTATTGGTTTGCGTTCTTTCTTGGTAGCGTGTGTTGGTGTGATCGATGGGTCGTTTTTGGTAGAGCTCGGAGTTGTGTGGATCGAGGTGGTTTGGTAGAGTGTGTTGTGCGTGATAGGGGGGGGCTATTTAGGTTTGGTTGGGCGGTCTGTGGTTTGTTCGGGCACTCGTTCGGCGGTTTTTTGGTAGCGTGTGTTGTCGTGATAGATGGGGGGGGGGGGATTGTTCTTTTGGGGTTATATTTGGGTTTTGCTTGCTATTTTGTTTTCTTGATACTTATTATTCCCTTGGCGCTTGGGGGGGGTATTGGGTTTGTATTGGCTTTAAATTCTTTCCTTCTTCTTGTAGTTGGGGGTTTTGTTATGGGGGGGGGTGTATGGTTTATTCGTTTTTTGCGTTTGGAATACGTGATTGCGGGTGTAGTTTAGCATTACGGTGGTAGGTCAAGAGTGTGGTGTGTGATACGGGGGGGGTTTTGTTCCGTGTGGGGGTAGGGTCCCTTTCCTTGGGTTTATTGGTCTTCTCTTTTTTTACTTTGCTTTTTTTGTGCTTGTTATTTATTTTTGTTCTTGGTCGAGTTGGTGTTGTGCTATACATAAGTAGCGGGGTGGTACTGGAGGCGCTGGGGGTCGCGGGATGGTTTGTCGGTGTGTTGTGTGATCGAGGAGGGGTTTCCGTTATGTTTTGTTGCTGTTTTTGTTGGTCGAGTGTGTAGTGTGTACTCGATGAGGGTTTTTTATTCTATTTGATCTTCCATTTGGGGGGGGGATTTTGTCTTTGTTTTTTGTTTTTAATTGTTTTTCTGTTAATATTTTTTTTTTTTTAGGTTTTTTTGGTCTGTCGTGTTTTGTTCTATGCGCGTGTGTTTTGGTCTATTTTTGTTTTGGTTCTAGCCGGCGGGGGGTTGTATTTTTTTCCTTTCTCTTGTAACATTCTATTGTCTCGTGTGTTTTGACGATCTCGCTGGGGTGGTTTGTTTTTTTTTGGTACGACTTGGTGGTTTTTTTGATCACTATGGGTGTAAGGTCATATATTTGTATTGTTCTCTATGTGTGTTTCTATGAATTTTTGTTTTGTAGATTATGTGTGTCACATGTCGAGTTGTGAAGTGTTATCGACAGGGGGGGTTAGGTTCTGACGCGTGTTTGATGTGCTCGGATGTGTGTTATGGGATACGATTGGGAATGTGGTGCACATCTCGATGTGGGGTTTTGATAGATTGTGTTGTTGTTGTGTGATAGAGGGGGGGTTGGTACAGTGTGTTGTGGAGTGATTAGAGGGGGGGTTGCGTAGTGTCGTGTGTTTTTTTGTGTTGTGCTGATAGAGGGGCCAGGGGGTATGTTGTTGTATGTTGTAGGATTGGAATCTCTTGATTGGGTCGAGTCGTGTGGTGTGATGAGGGGGGGGGGTACCTTCTAGCGTCTGCCTCCGTGCAATACTTTTTTTCGTTGTTTTTTTATTGGTAGTTAACTATTCTCTTGGTTTGTTTTGGGTTGATTTTGTGTTGAGCTTTTGATGGGCGCTTTTTTACCAGCTTGGACTTTTGTTGTGTATCAGTTGTTATTTTTGTATGAGGTATCTAGAGTGTTAGTGTTGCTATCGGGGGGGTTTTTGGCGCTATTGATCTTGTGTGACGCGGGGGTGGTTTTGATGTTTTTGGACAGAGCTGTTTGTTGTGTGATCGATGGTGGGGTTTGGTGTGTTAGGTTTGTTGTGGTTGATCGAGGGGGTTCGTGGTAGAGTGTGTTTGAGTCGGATGGGGCTATTGGCCTATGCGGGGAGGCGGTGGCCGGGGCGGCGGGGGCGGGTGGGGGTGGTACGGGGGGGGGGTTGGCGGGGTGTTGCTTGGCAGGGCTGGTAGAGGGTGTTTGTGTGATAGAGCCGCGGGGGGTTGTTTCTTATTTGGTAGCGTGTCGTTGTGGTGCGATGATAGAGAGGGGCGGGTTTTTCCTTTAGGGGGGGTTCCTTTGGTTGTCTGTCTTGGAGGGTGTTTTTTCTTCTCACTTTTCTTTACATTTATTTCTCTTTTTATTTGTTGTTTTTTGTTTTTGTTTCATTTTTTGGTGGGTATACTTTTTTTGCTTTTGGGAGTAGGTTTTTTTTTGTTTTTTATTTGTATATTAAATTTATTTTATATGATATTTATAATCTTATATTTTAAATCATTAAAATTAAATATTTATTATATTTCTCTAATCATTTAATTTTTTATATTTTTATTATAAATTTAAATATCTTTTGATTTTAATTATTTGAATATTTTGTATTTGATCTTATCTGTGTGTAATGCAAATAAATTGGACATCTATAGTTAGTATTTGGTTTGATAACTCTTGTGTGTGATTAATGTCTATTTTGAGTTGATCTCTTAGGTGTGTTATGAAACTATTGGTGTGATCTTGATCTATAGGGGGATGGGCGTATGGTGGGTCTTGTGTGACCCGATATATTGTATGAGTTCTCTCATGGTGGGTGGTGATTTTTTGTGGGGCGACGTTTGTATAGGCATCTCTGTGGGCGAGTTTTTTTGCCCTTTTTTTCTTTGTTTCTCTTCAATTGTGTATCTGTTATCTCAGTGGGTCCCTTTCCGGAGATTGATTAGATTCTAGCCGGGGGTTTTGTATGGTCGTCGAGAGTTTGTTCTCTGGCGGGGTGGTGTTGTTCGATTCACGGTGTGTTTTGATCACTCTGTGTGGTTTCTTGGTCAGTCTATGTGATTAGATGCTATAGGTGGGGTCTAATTCTTATTTTATGTATCGATAGTTGTGATCATCTCTATGTGTGTTTTGTCTAGTTAGTTGTGTGCAAAGCTGGGGGGGTTTGACTTGGCGTTGTGTTTGAGCACTGGTGTGGTAGGAATCGTGAGTTTTGTTCTCTGTGTGGGGTTGGGCTCGATTGTTTTGGTGTGATCGCGGGGGGGTTGGTAGAGATGAGTGTGTGACAAAGTCTTGGGGTTAGTGGGGGTGTGAGTGGTGGTAGCGCGTTGTGTTGTGTGATAGCTGGGGTTGGTAGAGGTGTAGTTGGGGACTGCTCGCGGGGGGGTTGGGCGCGGGTGTGTTTTGTGTTCGAGGGGGTTGGGGGGGAAGAGTGTGGTTTGTGTGATCGAGGGGGGTGGGGGTCTTTTGGGAGGCGATGTGTTTTGTGTGATGCTGCATCCGGCCGTTGTCGGGCTAGCTGGGGGCTGGGGGGGATAGTTGTGGGAGACAGTGCGATTGTGTGTTGTGTGCTCGTGTGTGGTTGGGCCTGAGTGTGTTTGGTGCTACCAGGGGGGGAAATTGGGGCCCAGCCCCGCTGTTGTGTGGTCGTAGATAGAGGGGGTGGGCAGAGGGTTTGGTCACGACTCATTGTGTTAGTGTGATAGAGGGGGGGTTGGGAGAGAGGAGGCGTTGTGTTTGTGAGCTCGCGGGGTGTTGGGGGGTGGCAAAGAGATCTGTCTGTTGGTGTGTGGGTTGTGTGATAGACGGCGGGGGCGGGGGGTTCGGCGTTTATTTGGGTAGGGGTCTTGGAGTGTTTTTGTCTGGACCTTTGGAGCAGGGTTGCGGTGGGGGGGAGGTGCTGTGGGTGGGTTGCGTGGTAGGGGTAGCGGCGGGGTGTTCGCTTTGGTGTCTGCATATGGGCTTTACCGCCTGTTGGCTTGTGTTGGGGTTCGGGGTTGGGGTCGGGCGTGGTTTGATTGGGTTTTGGATTGGGAGGTGTCTGTTATTGAGGTGAGGGGCTGGGTTTTGTTTCTACTTTTTGTTTGTTGGCCTGGGGGGGGTCTTGTTGTATTTGGTTTTGGTCCTGAACTGGCCCCCCCCCCCCCCCCCCCCCACCCCCCCCCCCCCCCCCCCCCCCCCTGGTTCGCGCTGTGCGTTGGTGTGGTTGTGGAGTGGGTTCGGTTTGTGGTGTTTTGGGGGTGGTGTGTTGCATGATTTGGTGGTGGGGTGTTGTCAGGGTCCGCAGTGTGTTGTGTTATAGATGGGCGGGTATTGGGGGGATTGAGAGGGGGTGGCGTGGGGGTGGACTGTGTTGTGGCTAGGGGGGGGGTTGGTAGAGTGTGTTGGTGTGATACGAGGGGGGGGCATGGGGGTGTATTTTTAGGGGGCGGGGGTGGGGGTAATATATTGTTGCTTGTTATGTTTTCGTTGATTGTTGGTTCCGTTAGTTCAGATTCGTTGTCTGTCGCTACGTGGGGGGTAGTTCGTCTTGGGTCGACATTTGGTTTTGGTATGCTTGTACCGTGTCCTCATCAAGTTCTCTTTTCTTTACTCTTTTGCACTCACTTTGGGTCATTGTTCGGGGATGTTGATTGTATCGGTTATATGTTTTACACTTTACTAGTTTCGTTTGCATTGGCGTGGGGGGGTTTTTTCAATTTGGTTTCTGTTATGATTTATTTGCTTGGGTTATTGTTCTCCGGGCTTTTATTTGTAGGGGGGGTTGTTTATTTCCCTTGGCGTTGCTTGGCATCTTACTTGGTGTAGTTCCTCTTTTAGTTTTATCTGTTTGATATTGGTTTTTGTTGTTGTGTTTGTTATTTCTTTGTTCGTATTTTTCTTTTTTCCCTTGGATGTTTTGCATGGTTCTTTCCTTTTTTTAAGTTTTGTTGTCCTTATGTTTTTGTGTCTTTTTATTTTGTACTTTTTGATTGATTTGTATTCTTTGTTATAATCATGTTGTATAGTGTGTTGTGGTTCAGACATCTATTATAAGTAGGCAGTGTACTTTGTGTGGTGTGTCTTTTATGTCTCTTTGTGATTCTTAGATTCTCTATGTGTGTTTTGTCTCTTCTAGTTGTGTTAGTTTTCAACTCTGGGTATTTTGTCTCTTTTAGTATTCTTGTTCCTCTATGTGGGTCAATCTTATATTGTGGAATAGTGTAGTATTGTGTTAGTTGTGTTATCTACGGAGAGGCGAGGTGTAAAAGGTTTTTTGTGTGGATCTCTGTTGTGGGTGTGACCATTAAATTTTTCTTTTATAGCCTAAGATATGCTGGGTTGGGGGTTCTTTGGTAGAGTGTGTTTGTGTGATAGCTGGGGTTGGGGTCATAGTGTGTTTTTTTGTTCTTCGAAGGGTGTGGGTTGGGTGTTTTCTTTTTTGCTCTTATACTATGACGATTTATATGAGGAAATTGTGATCTTATGCTGGCTTTGTGGTCTGTGGTGGGGGGGTCGCGAGTGATGTGTGATAGACGGTTTTGTGTGATTGTATCTCTTTTGTTTTGCTGCTATCGTAAGGGGTGCGGATTTTTTGGTTTTATCTCATATTATTATTTTTTCTTGGTTTGTGGGGGGGCTTTTTATACGCCCCCGTTTATTGTTTTTTAATATTTTGATTATGTTGCTATTTTTTTTTACTAGGTGGAGTTAATTTTTCTATTTTTTTATTTCTTTTTTTAATCTGCATAGGTTGTGATTATTTTCCTTGGTAGCGTTGTGTTTTTGTAATATCTATGGGTGTTTAGGTCATTAATTTGTTTTGATCTCTTCGGTGTGTTAAGGCTATTTAAGTGTAGTTCAATCTGTGTGTATGTCTCGTTGTGTTTGTGTGCACCTCGGTCGTTTGTATTTTGAATATTTTGTATAGTTATCTCTCTGTTGCTGGTTGGGTAGGGGTGTTTATGTATGTCTTTTACTTATATTTTTTATTGTCTCTGTGGAATAGAGATACACTCTTGTTTGTGAGGTGTTTTTTTTTCATATGGTTTCTTTATGGATCTTTTGAATAGTTCTCTCTGTGTGTATGGTCGCTATTGTGATTATATTAGTGTTCTCATTGGGTTGTGGGTTATTTGGACTCAAATATGAATAGATCACGAGTGTGTAATGAATCTTTAGATATTGTTCACTGCTGGGTGTATGTGTAGTTTAAATATGAATTAATATATTATGACTGTTTATTTTTTAAATTTATCTAAAATATTTTAATATATTTTTTTAATTCAATTACGAAATAATATTTACTAATAATGATACCTTATATATCTTGACTCTGATTGATTTTATATTAGCATTCTCTCTGTGTGTTATGGTTGCTAATTGGTATTTATTAGACAACATCTGTGTGTAATGAACTCCTATAGTTTAGTTCACTCTGTGTGGTATGGATCCTATAGAATTAAAATAACTCTGTGTGTATAATGACTCTATTAGAATAGTTTCACTATGTGTGTTATGAATATATAGATGTAGGAGTAATTCACTTCTCTGGTGTGTGGTTAATGACTCTATAGTTTAGTGGGTTCTTATCCACTCTGTGTTATTATCTTTTTTTTGTGGTGTTTGGTGGCTGAGTTTTTGTGTACTCTATAGAACGTTGATCACTATGTGTGTTTTGGTAACCTACATATTATAATCAAAATAAAATCATTGACTCGATTTTAGAGTATAGATCTCTCGGTGTGTTATTATTTAACTTTTATTATTTTATAATTCAAATGACTCTATAGAGAGTAGGTTAACTCTGTGGTGTCTATTATAATGGACTTCATCTATAGTTTAGTGCTCTCTGTGTATTTGGTTGACTTATAGAATAGATCACTCCACTCTGTGTGTACTATCTTTATTTTTATTCGGTGTGTTATTTCTTATAAATTATTTAAAATTAGTCAATGTCTCGTTAGTTATATTTTGATAACTCACTTGTGGTGGGGTTATCTAAAAAGTAATGTTTTTTAAATTTATATTTATTTATTTTTTTACTTTATTTGTCATCTATAGATTAGTAATAGATCTCTTGTGTGTAATGTAGCATATAGACTAAAATAGATACTCTGTGTGTGTAATGACCCTCTATAGTATAGTTCACTCGGTGTGGTAATGACCTCCTCTCTCTTATTATAGTATAGTATTAGATCACTCTGTGTGTAATATGACTCTATAGAGAATAGATTCACTCTGTGTGTAATGGATCCCAAACTTTAATTGACTCTAATAGAATTAGATCACTCTGTGTTGTTTAATTGACTCTTATAGAATAGATCACTCTGTGTGTAATGTATTATTGATTAGAATTGATCACTCTGTGGGTATATGGAATCCTATAGGAAGAATAGATAACTACTTGCGTGTAAAATGTCTCATTTTGAAATAGATCAATTCATGTGGGTAATGAAATCTTACTAATAGAAGTAAGATTCACTCGTTGTAATTTTTTGCTCGATTTTATTAGGATTAGATTCACTCCCCTGTGTAATTTTGTCTCTTTAGACATAGATCACGCTGTGTGTTATTGTCTCTTTAGAATAGTTAAACTCGGTGTTGTTAATTGACGCTATAGAATAGATCACTCTCGTTGTGGTTATTAATGTTCTCCTATTGAAATATTGATCACTCTAGTGGGTGTTGTTTATTGGCCTCTTTTCTTCTTTTCCCTATAGAAGGATCAATCTGTGTAATGGTTATTGTTCTATTCTTAGATTAGTTATCAATCTGTGTGTCAAATATATATGATATGACTCTATAGATTTAGATCAATACTTGTGTGTAATGGCCTCTATAGAATTAGAATAGATCACTCTGTGTAATCCCGCCCCTTGTGGTTTGTTGGGGACTCTATATAGAAATTGAAATAAATAGACATAGTTCACTCTGTGTGTAATTCCTTTAATGACTCTAGAGAATAGATCTTTTCTCGTGTCTAATTATTTGTGTTTCTATAGAATAGCATCACTGTGTGTAATGGACTCTATAGAATTATGATAACTCTGTGTGTAACAAAAAAAAAAATAATTACAAAATGACATTCTCCCCTATTGAATATGAATCACTCTTCGTGTGTTTTTAAAGATATGAATTGAAGAATCAAAAAATGGACTTCCTTATAGAAATTGATCTCTATGTGTGTAATGACTCTATAGGGGGAATAGATCATCTCTGTGTAATGACCTCTATAGATAGGATCAACTTTGTTGTGTATATGAACTCTATAGAATAGGATTCACTTCTGTGTGTGTAATTATAACCAAATTTTTGTTTTTTTTTTGTTAATTTTATTTGTGTTCGATAAATATAACTAAAATAATATTAATTAATAATATTTAAATTGATAGTAAAAAAAAAAAGAAAATATAATTTAAATAAAAAATATATTTAAATAATGTAAATGACTCTATAGATTAGATCTCTCTGTGTAATGGACTCGCTTTGAATTGTAGCTCTCTGTCGTGTAATGTACCTCTAATAGAATATGTTCACTCTGTGTTAATGAATCTAAGATTTGATCACTCTGTTGTGTAATGTGCTCTATAGAATAGATCACTCTCTCTGGGTGTTGTATCCTATATTCCTAAAAAAAAATTGTAAATCTATGTATTATAACATTTAATTTTTTATTATTTATTCTTAATATTTTATTATTTTATAAAAATGTTTTTATTCCTTAGGTTATTTTAGCAATTGATTATTTTGGTACTGTTTATTATTATAAAAAAAATATTGACTCTATATTATTATAGGATTAGAGATCACTCTGTGTGTATTAATTAATAAAAAATAGTAAATGACTCTATATGGATTTGTTCACTCATGTGTTAATGTTTAAATGACTCTTTAGTGTAGTATCAACTCATGTGTGTTGGTTAATGGAATCTATTGAAGAAATTAGTGTGATCACTATGTGTTTTGTTTTTTGTTGATGATTTTTTTTTCCGTGAGTTGGTGTTTGGTCTCTTTGAATAGATCACTCTCTTGTGGGGTGCTTTTTCATGTTAGGTTTTTGGGTAATAAATTGAATAATAATAATCAATGTAATTAAAATATTATAAATAAAATGTTCTATAGAATAGATTAAGATCTACTCTTGGTGTTTAGGGGTTGTTCCTTAATGAATTCTATTTTATATATTTTTAATGTTTGTGTTTATTTAATTTTTTATTTTTTGTTTGGGCTAAGAATTTGATCACCCCTTTTGTGAAATTTGACCCTTTGATAGATCAACGTGTGTTTTTTAAACTTTTATAAAATTTTTGTTCACTCTGTTTTGGGGTAATGAATTATTTGATTGTTTTTGTTTATCCCGTGTGGAATATTAAAAATGATTTTTTATGTTTTTATTTTTAAAATTTGATCATTTCTGTTTTTAATTTTGACTTTTTTTTAAATTTTAAAAAAATTTTTTTTTTTTTTTAAATAGTTATTTTGAATCTTATTTTAGATCCTTTTGTTTTTTTTATTTTTATAGGGGGGACCTCTTGTGTTTTTAAAATTTTTGATCTTTCTTTTTTAGACTTATAGATTTGATCCTCTGTGTGTAATGCTCTATTGATTTGATTAAACCTTTTTGGTTTTTTGTTTTTTTTAATTTGTTATGCTTTTATTAGATTTTGTTTATCTGTGTTAATGACTCTTTTAGAATTTGATCACTCTGTGTTTTTTTAATGACTTTTAGAAAAGAAAAACACTCTTTTTGTGTTTTAAAAAAGACTTTTATAGATTTTAAAAATCACTCTTTTTTTTAATTTACTTAAAAGGAAAAATCACCTTGTGGTTATACTCATATAGAATGAAACAAATCTTTTTTTTAATGACCCTATAGAATTTGATTTACTCTGGTTTTTTTAAAAGCCTCTATAGGGAAAAATCACTCTGGTGAATGACCCCCCTAAGATTTGATCACTCTGGTGTAATGGGCTCTTTTAGAAAAAAGATCACTCTTTTTGTGTTTAAAGCTCTATAGAATAGATACTCTGTGTGATTTACTTATAGAAAGATCACTCTGTGTGTAATGCTCTATAGAATAGTTTACTCTGTGTGTTATGGGCCTATAGATTTGTTTTTCCTCTGTGGGAATGACTCTAAATTAAAACTCTGTGTGTAAAGTTCTATTTAAAGATCCTCTTTTGTAATGCCTCTATAGAATAGATCACTCGTGTGATTTTAATCTATAGAATAGATCACTCTGGGGTGTAATGTCTCTATAGAATAGATCACTCTGTGTGTAATGAATGTATAGAATAGATCACTCTGTGTGTAATGTCTTATAGAATAGATAACTCTGTGTGTAATGCTCTATAGAATAGATCATCTTGTGTAATGTCTCTATAGAATAGATCACTCTGTGTGTAATGTCTCTATAGAATAGATCACTCTGTGTGTAATGTCCTATAGAATAGATCACTCTGTGTGTAATGTCTCTATAGAATAGATCACTCTGTGTGTAATGACTCTATAGATAGATCACTCTGTGTGTAATGACTCTATAGAATAGATCACTCTGTGTGTAATGACTCTATAGAATAGATCACTCTGTGTGTAATGTCTCTATAGAATAGATCACTCTGTGTGTAATGTCTCTATAGAATAGATCACTCTGTGTGTAATGACTCTATAGAATAGATCACTCTGTGTGTAATGTCTCTATAGAATAGTATCACTCTTGTGTTAATGTCTCTATAGAATAGATCACTCTGTGTGTAATGTCTCTATAGAATAGATCACTCTGTGTGTATGTCTCTATAGAATAGATCACTCTGTGTGTAATGACTCTATAGAATAGATCACTCTTTTGTAATGACTCTATAGAATAGATCACTCTGTGTGTAATGACTCTATAGAATAGATCACTCTGTGTAATGTCTCTATTGAATAGATCACTCTGTGTGTAATTTGTACTCTATAGAATAGATCACTCTGTGTGTAATGACTCTATAGAATAGATCACTCTGTGTGTAATGTCTCTATAGAATAGATCACTCTGTGTGTAATGTCGCTATAGAATAGATCACTCTGTGTTGTAATGTCTCTATAGAATAGATCACTCTGTGTGTAATGTCGCTATAGAATAGATCACTCTGTGTGTAATGTCTCTATAGAATAGATCACTCTGTGTGTATTGATCTATAGAATAGATCACTCTGTGTAATGACTCTATAGAATAGATCACTCTGTGTGTAATGTTTTCTTTTAGAATAGATCACTCTGTGTGTAATGACTATAAAAATAGATCACTCTGTGTGTAATTGCTCTATAGAATAGATCACTCTGTGTGTAATGATCTATAGAATAGATCACTCTGTGTGTAATGACTCTATAGAATAGATCACTCTGTGTAATGCTCTATAGAATAGATCACTCTGTGTGTAATGTCTCTATAGAATAGATCACTCTGTGTGTAATGACTCTATAGAATAGATCACTCTGTGTGTAATGACTCTATAGAATAGATCACTCTGTGTAATGTCTCTATAGAATAGATCACTCTGTGTGTAATGCTCTATAGAATAGATCACTCTGTGTAATGTCTCTATAGAATAGATCACTTGTGTGTAATGTCCTATAGAATAGATCACTCTGTGTGTAATGTCTATAGAATAGATCACTCTGTGTGTAATGCTCTATAGAATAGATCACTCTGTGTGTAATGACTCTATAGAATAGATCACTTGTGTAATGCTCTATAGAATAGATCACTCTGTGTGTAATGCTCTATAGAATAGATCACTCTGTGTGTAATGCTCTATAGAATAGATCACTCTGTGTGTAATGACTCTATAGAATAGATCACTCTGTGTGTAATGACTCTATAGAATAGATCACTCTGGTGTAATGTCTCTATAGAATAGATCACTCTGTGTGTAATGCTCTATAGAATAGATCACTCTGTGTGTAATGACTCTATAGAATAGATCACTCTGTGTGTAATGACTCTATAGAATAGATCACTCTGTGTGTAATGTCTCTATAGAATAGATCACTCTGTGTGTAATGACTCTATAGAATAGATCACTCTGTGTGTAATGACTCTATAGAATAGATCACTCTGTGTGTAATGACTCTATAGAATAGATCACTCTGTGTGTAATGTCTCTATAGAATAGATCACTCTGTGTGTAATGCTCTATAGAATAGATCACTCTGTGTGTAATGCTCTATAGAATAGATCACTCTGTGTGTAATGACTCTATAGAATAGATCACTCTGTGTGTAATGCTCTATAGAATAGATCACTCTGTGTGTATGACTCTATAGAATAGATCACTCTGTTGTAATGCTCTATAGAATAGATCACTCTGTGTGTAATGACTCTATAGAATAGATCACTCTGGTGTGTAATGTACTCTATAGAATAGATCACTCTGTGTGTAATGACTCTATAGAATAGATCACTCGTGTGTAATGTCTCTATAGAATAGATCACTCTGTGTGTAATGACTCTATAGAATAGATCACTCGTGTGTAATGTCTCTATAGAATAGATCACTCTGTGTGTAATGCTCTATAGAATAGATCACTCTGTGTGTAATGACTTATAGAATAGATCACTCTGTGTGTAATGTCTCTATAGAATAGATCACTCTGTGTGTAATGACTCTATAGAATAGATCACTCTGTGTGTAATGTCTCTATAAATAGATCACTCTGTGTGTAATGACTCTATAGAATAGATCACTCTGTGTAATGTCTCTATAGAATAGATCACTCTGTGTGTATGCTCTATAGAATAGATCACTCTGTGTGTAATGACTCTATAGAATAGATCACTCTGTGTGTAATGCTCTATAGAATAGATCACTCTGTGTGTAATGACTCTATAGAATAGATCACTCTGTGTGTAATGTCTCTATAGAATAGATCCTCTGTGTTAATGACTCTATAGAATAGATCACTCTGTGTGTAATGACTCTATAGAATAGATCACTCTGTGTAATGCTCTATAGAATAATCACTCTGTGTGTAATGACTCTATAGAATAGATCACTCTGTGTAATGACTCTATAGAATAGATCACTCTGTGTGTAATGACTCTATAGAATAGATCACTCTGTGTGTAATGACTCTATAGAATAGATCACTCTGTGTGTAATGACTCTATAGAATAGATCACTCTGTGTGTAATGACTCTATAGATAGATCACTCTGTGTGTAATGACTCTATAGAATAGATCACTCTGTGTAATGACTCTATAGAATAGATCACTCTGTGTGTAATGTCTCTATAGAATAGATCACTCTGTGTGTAATGACTCTATAGAATAGATCACTCTGTGTGTAATGACTCTATAGAATAGATCACTCTGTGTGTAATGACTATAGAATAGATCACTCTGTGTGTAATGACTCTATAGAATAGATCACTCTGTGTGTAATGTCTCTATAGAATAGATCACTCTGTGTGTAATGACTCTATAGAATAGATCACTCTGTGTGTAATGACTCTATAGAATAGATCACTCTGTGTGTAATGACTCTATAGAATAGATCACTCTGTGTGTAATGACTCTATAGAATAGATCACTCTGTGTAATGTCTCTGTGACGAACGGTGCCGCGGTCCGCCACACGGTAGCCCGGGGGTCACGGCTTGTGATCCCACGCTGCCACCAAATGTGATGGAACGTGCACACACACGACGGCTGCTGCCGTCCGACCCAGTAAACTGCAGGGATTTATAACTATCCCACTTCCACTTAGGAACTTGCAGCTCTCTGGCACCCCCCTTACCCTCAGCTCAGTCAGGGAACTGCACCTAGGATAATTGGTCGCCAGACGGGTCACTTGGATGTGTGCTGGCTATTGGGCACGCTGCAGTGAGGGAATTATGATTACTCCTGGCTGCAGCCAGGCAGTACCCTTATAAACCCCGCTCCGTCACTGCCAGCGTCCCCCAATAGATTAACACTTTACACCCCTTTCCTTTAGCTGCCACCAGCTACGGGTTTGACTTAATACACAATTTATCAAGAGGGTCCGTAGCAACCCCAAAACAGTAGCGTGTGCTTCAGGCACGTGCAGATTCGTTTATAGAGCAGGAGAAACAAACTAATAAATTTATAGGTTTATTCCTTAAAAACAGGCAATGCTTATATAATATAAAAAGATGTAACAAACTGAGACAATATCGTTATGTACAGATGCAGTTATAAAATAAAATAGGATTAAGAATGAAAGTCACTCACATGGTTGTTAGATCATTTACAGGCAAGCCAGGCTGGGGGAAGGAGCCACACGTCATAGTTCATTGGGAGATCTCTTACTCAGCACGTCCCAGCAAAAAGAATCCTGGTAAGGAACTTCACTGTAAGACTTATGCATGTCAGCTTCTGACCTCACAAAAAGGGCTGGTCCTCTAGCCACCTCCCCTGGCTACAAGCTATGGTTTGAGCTCTGCGATATCATAAGGTTCATAACTCGTTCTGTGAACCTAGCAGAATAATGGCAGACCTATCAATGGTCTTGCTTTGAAATGACGGTTCCAATGAGCCCACACTTGGGTGGGCTAGTTCATGGGGCACCCGAGAATTCCATTTCTCGGGTTCTGTTGGAGTTACGGGTTTACCAGTACCACGGGAACGATGCCCATCGGCGCATGGTTCAACACAGTAACTTTCGTGTTTCTAGCGAATGCTCCCACCGTGTTATTAACCAAAAGAGAATGAATACTCCAACATGGCTGCTATAGGAAGAAAGCACGTGTTCGGACAATGCAGGACCCCTGCGGTGAAGCGGGAAAACTTCCAGCACTGGCAGCTCACATTACACTGCCTGAGTGCAGGATGACAGGGGGGGGGAAGGGGGTTGTAGTTCTAGCAACAGCACAAGACATGAAGCTTGCAATATCATCACACCTCCCCCTTTAGAGGGCGCTACGGAGGCATGACCTGTCGGTAATCCGACATGCGCACCTCAGCGGGTTCGCCACGTCGTGATAACCATCAGCATTCCCATGATCACTGCCTTTCTTGTGTTGTACGGAAAAATCATACTGCTGCAGGGCAAGGCTCCAGCGTAGCAACCTACCATTGGTTCCGGACACTGTGTGCAGCCAGCTCAGAGGGTTGTGGTCGGTGACCACCTTGAAGGTGCGCCCGTACAGGTAGGGCTGCAAACGTTGCAGTGCCCAGACCATGGCCAGGCACTCCTTCTCGATGGTGGAGTATGCCACCTCCCTTGGCAGAAGTTTCCGGCTCAGGTACAACACGGGGTGCTCCTGGTCCCCCGAATCAACCTGGCTGAGTACAGCACCGAGGCCAAATTCGCTGGCATCAGTCTGTACCAGGAAGGGCCGACTGCTGTCGACGGCTCTCAACACTGGAGAGCTGCACAGGGCTGTTTTCAAAGATCGGAATGCCGCCTCACAGCCATCTGTCCAGTTGACTGTTTGGGGTAGACCGCCCTTGGTGAGGTCCGTCAAGGGTTTTGCAATGGCGCTATAGTTCGGTACGAAACGCCTATAGTACCCTGCAGTGCCCAGGAAGGACTTCACCTGCTTTTTGGTCCTGGGGGTGGGCCAGGACACGATCGCGTCCACTTTCTCGGGCTCTGGACTCATGGAACCCCGCCTACCCGGTGCCCCAGGTAGTGGACCTCCCTCATGCCCATCTGGCATTTTCCCGGCTTGATGGTCAGACCTGCCTGGTGAATACGCTTGAGCACCTCCTGGAGATGCTGAAGGTGTTCCTCCCAGGTGGAACTGAAGACGGCAATGTCATCCAGGTACGCCACAGCGTACTCCTCCAGTCCCTGAAGCAGGTGGTTGACCATCCGCTGAAAAGTGGCAGGGGCATTCTTCATGCCGAAAGGCATGACTGTGGACTCGTACAGTCCAAAAGGGGTGATAAAGGCAGATTTCTCCTGCGCCGCAGGGCTCAGGGGAATCTGCCAGTATCCCCGGCTCAGATCCATGATGGATATGTACTTGGCATTCGCCAACCGCTCCAGCAGATCCTCGATGCGTGGCATTGGGTGCGCATCAGAGGTAGTGATGGCGTTGAGCCCCTGTAGTCCACGCAGAACCGGGTGGTCCGATCCTTTTTTGGCACGAGAACTACAGGTGAGGCCCACGCGCTTTTGGACTGCCGGATCACCCCCAGCTGCAACATCTCATGGATCTCCTGGCGCATAATCTGCTGCACTTCCTCAGAGATCCGATAAGGTGTCCGCCGTAACGGGGCGTGATTCCCGGTGTCCACCTCGTGGACTGCCAACTTGGTCCTTCCGGGTCGGTTAGTGAACACGGCCCGAAAGGATTCCAGAGTGGTCAGCAACTGCAACCGCTGGGAGGCGGTTAGCGAGGCATTTACCTCCATGTCCTCAATGGACCCATTGGCATTAGCTTGGGCCAGCATGTCTAGGAGGGGATCCTCTTCCCCGTCCTCGGGCAGATTGCAGACCGGTAGGACGCAGGCTTCACGTTCGTGATGGGCCTTCATCATGTTGACGTGAAAGGCCTTGCGCCTACCCCGAGTGTGGTCAAGCGTGACCACGTAGGTGGCTGGGTTGAGCTGTTGGTGCACGACGTACGGGCCTTCCCAGGCTGCCTGAAGCTTATCCTTTGGTACGGGGACCAGCACCCACACCTTTTGACCCACCTGGTAGGTCCGCTCCCGGGCGTTCTGGTCGTACCAGTGCTTCTGGTCAGCCTGAGCCTGCGTCATGTTGTCATGCACCAACTGCGTCAAGGTCTGCATCTTGTCGCGGAAGCGCATGACATAATCCACGATGGACACTTCCGTGGGGTTTGGCTCATCTTCCCAGGATTCTCTTATCAACCCAAGGGGTCCCCGGACTCGCCTACCATACAGGAGCTCGAAGGGGGAGAACCCCGTCGAGGCCTGCGGGACTTCTCTGTAGGCAAATAGCAGGTGTGGGAGGTACCGCTCCCAATCGCGTCCCTGGGTCTCAACCAGCATGCGGAGCATCTGTTTGAGGGTACCGTTAAAGCGCTCACACAAACCATTGGTCTGTGGGTGATACGCACTCGATACCATACGCGTCACCTGCATTTTGCTGCAGAGAGCCTTCATTAGGCGAGACATAAATTGGGTCCCTTGATCGGTAAGCATCTCCCTGGGAAATCCTACCGTGAAAAGATGGTCACCAGTGCATCTGCCACCTTATCTGCCCTAGTTGAGGACAGAGCTACCGCCTCCGGGTACCGGGTAGCGTAGTCTACCACAGTCAGGATGTATTGCTTTCCAGAGCTGCTGGGGACGGCCAGCGGGCCCACAATGTCCACCGCGATCCTCTGGAAAGGCTCCTCTATCACTGGCAACGGGATCAGGGGAGCCTTAAGAGCAGGCCCCGCCTTCCCACTCTTTGACAGGTGATACAGGAGCGGCAGTAGTTAGTCACATCTGTCCCCATCTTGGGCCAATAGAAGTGTTGAGACAGCCGTGCCTTAGTTTTGCTAATCCCCAAGTGTCCAGCAAGTGGAATCTCATGGGCAATCCTCAACAACTCACCTCGGAATTGGTGCGGGACGACCAGCTGTTTCCCCCTCAACCACTCCTTTTGGGAATCTCCGGGTACGGTCTTCCGGTACAACCTTCCTCGTTCCCAGAACACCCTCTCCTTATCAGTCACGGAGGTGGGCGTCTCGGCGAGGTGTCTCAAGTTCTCCAGGCTCGCATCTGAGTGCAGAGCGGCCTGGAACTCCGGGCTGGAGGCAGCCAGAAGTGACGTCAGGGTTCCTTCCTCACTGGGACCCTCTGGGACCGGCTCTGGGTCCACCTCTGGTTCAGTCTCTCCTGTAGCGGAGGAGGGTCCAGATGGCAGGGCGCTACCTGCGATCCGGGCACTCTGACTGCGGGTGACAGCAGCTACATATGCAGTCTCCCCGGGGATTTCTATAGACCCATCAGCCTGCGCTGCTATGGGCTCTACCTCCCCATCCACCCCCAACACTTCAGGAGCAGTGCTACTTATGGGCCAGTTACCTTCCTCGGTGGCACTGGTCAGTGTCATGGCGTCACCTTCCCCGGTTCCCATGCACCTCCCCATTTCCTTGAGCACTGTCGCTTGCTCCTGCTAGGGGTTCCTCAGCCGTCTCACTCCGCAGAGCGACGGGACTGAACGCTCCTGTACCTGTGGACACATCTACCACTTCAGGGAAAGGGTTAACAGATTCAGATGGCACAGATACATCACTATCAGCATCATTCCTAGGGAAAGAAAGGTTATCAGTTGCATCATCACTTCGCAAAGCATTAGCAGGTAACACAATCAGTTTCCCATCATCATCAACATCATGGTTAACGTTAACCTTATCATCAGATTGGGAAGGGGTGTCAGGGACATAGTACGCCACCATCCTCCCCAGATCAGTCCCCAATAAAACATCAGTGGGCAGGTTTTCGGACACCCCCACTTCCTTCACCCCGCTCCCGGTACCCCAGTCAATGAAAACTCGGGCTATCGGCAAGGGGTAGTGGACGCCCCCAATCCCTGTGACAGTTAGGGTTTTCCCCGGAATCAACTCTTCAGGGGCCGCCAGTTCGGGTCGGATGAGGGTTCGCTCAGCCCCGGTGTCCTTGAGGCCTGTAGCAAGACGGGCCCCCACGCGGACGGGCTGCACGTTGTCATCAACCCTCCCCACCACACCACCCACCAAAAGAACAGAGGCGTTGGGCCCGGAGGCCTTGGCTGGGGGGTTCTTCTGCCTCTCCGGACAGGTGGCGCTGATGTGACCAGTCCTTTTACAGGAGAAACACTGGCGGGGGTCTGATGTAGGCCTGGCGCTGGCAAAGGGGATAGTGCCTCCAGAGGGACGACTGGCAGGGGCACTGGGGTTGGTTGCAGGCTTACCCCCTCCCCAGCGGGTGGCGACGGGCTTCCGCACCTCGGGTTTCCGGTTGGCCTCATAGCTGTCGGCGATCCGGGCTGTTGTGACCGCGTCCTCTGGTTCTCGGTCCAGGATGAACTGTCGGACCTCAGCTGGGCACAGATGCAGGAACTGGTCTTTGATCATCAGGTCTTTCAGCTCCTCATAGGTGTCAACTGACAGTCCATAGATCCACTGGTCAAAGTGGTTCCGGAGTCCTTGCACCACATCGCTGTAACTGTCGTGTGGGCCACGTTGGAGGTTCCGGAACTTCTTTCGGTATACCTCAGGGGTTAGCTGGTACTTGGCAATCAGGGCCTGCTTGATGGCCTCATAGTCACTGTCTTGATCTGGCGCGAGGGAAGCGAACGCCTCCAAAGCTTTGCCCTTCAGCCCGGGGGTCAAGTACCTGGCCCATTGGTCGGCAGGCAGCCGGTACTGTCTGCAGACTTTCTCAAAGGCCCGCAGAAAAGTGTCCAAGTCTCCGTCCCTTTCCAGCACGGGAAAGTGCTCCGGCCGGGGCTTGGGACTCTGAGTGCTGCTGGGCACACTGCTCTGGGCTGTGGAGGGCATTGCCCCTCGCTGAACCATCTCCAGCTCATGGGCTCTCTGCGCTTGGGCTTCCCGCTCGGCTCGGGCTCTCTCAGCCTCCCGCTCGGCTCTCTCAGCCTCTCGCTGGGCTTGGCGCTCGGCTCTGGCCTCCTGCTGGTATTGCTGAATCAGCTTCAGGCGCTCCCCCCGGTCGTCGGTGGGGAGTTCCTCCAGGGCCGCCAGCAGGTAAGGGTCCATCCCGCCCTGGTTGTAAGCCTGCAGGGTTTGGGCCTCTGCTGCCGCCTCACCTTGGCTTGGGCCGGCTTCTGTGCCCTCCTCGCTCTCAGCGTGGTCCTGTGGCATCAGGGCCTTGATCAGTTGAGCTTTGGTTTGGCCCCTGGGGTCAAGGCCTCGGGAAATGCATATTCCAGCAAGAGTGTCCCTTTTCTGCAGTTTGTACCAGCTTGCTCCTATGGTAGCCATGTTTGCCAAATAAAAGATAGGATAGAAAACAAAGAGAAGGGAAGGGTAACCGCAAGTACACACAATTGTCTCAGGACTAATAAACACTGAGTCTGTTCTCCAAAACTTTAGTTGCAGGGTCGCTGAAGAACCGTGCAAGTTTTTTAGTGAATGGAATGATTGCTCAAACCAGATCACTAATGCTCTATAATCCCACCGCTGCCACCAATATGTGACGAACGGTGCCGCGGTCCGCCACACGGTAGCCCGGGGGTCACGGCTTGTGATCCCACCGCTGCCACCAAATGTGATGGAACGTGCACACACACGACGGCTGCTGCCGTCCGACCCAGTAAACTGCAGGGATTTATAACTATCCCACTTCCACTTAGGAACTTGCAGCTCTCTGGCACCCCCCTTACCCTCAGCTCAGTCAGGGAACTGCACCTAGGATAATTGGTCGCCAGACGGGTCACTTGGATGTGTGCTGGCTAGAGTTGAGCGATACTTTCCGATATCCTAAAGTATCGGAATCGGAATGGTATCGCCGATATCACTAAAATATCGGCGATACCCGATATCGATACCGGAAGTCCCATGTAAGTCTATGGGAACAAAATATCGAAATTAAAAAAAACCCATTCTTGCCTTGTTGGTTAATTGTACATGAAGGAAAACAAGAAAGAGTAATGTAGAATGTATTGGGAAGGTTGAGGAGACATTAAAGGCATAGATGTTTAACCCAATCAAATGGAATAGCATAAATATTTTTTTTTTTAAAGATGTTCGGATTGACGAAGAAATTGACAATGTTAACGTTTTTTATATTTTGGCAAATATGTATATTACACAACTTCCATGCTCTTCATCTTCACCTTTTTAACTTTTCACACACTTTCTCCTTCATAATCTTCTGCAGCATCATCTTTTTCATCAAATTATTCTTCATCTTCACCTTCTTTATCTTCTTCTTAAACTTCTTGCTATTCATCTTTGTTAACATTACTCATATTCTTCTTATTAAACTATTATTCTTATTCATATTCTGCTTCATCTTCTTCATCATATTCTTATTTGTGACAGAGAATCCTGTACTTGTAATCTGTCAAAGTATGAATTTTTCATCCTTCCGTTCTTGCTGTCACAAAAGATTTAAATTACAACAGTATTTGTCCGTGTTCAGTTTAGCCTGCAGCAGCAGGCATTTTCCAGGGGCACCACGAGGAGGAACGGACTCACCCCCATACACTGCTTAGTCTTCTTCTGCTTAGAATTTAGAGCATATATTTTGCTCTTCATTTTGGTCTTATACTTCATGTTCTTCTGCTTTTAGATCTTCTGCTTATTGTTCTTGTGTCTCTTGTTCCGTATCTTGTATTTGTAGCACAATCTTGTACCAGCTGATGTTACTGGGACACGGTTACTAAGCAGGAGGTACCTGTGCTCCAAAGCACTACCAAGGACCAGCAGACGTTGCTGGAACTCGGATACCAAGATGGAGGCACCTAGGCCAAAGGCACTGCGGAGAACCAGCTGACGGTACTGGAACCCGGAGGGGCAGCAGAAGGAAAAGAGCCAATGGCACAACCGAGGACCAGCTGACGTTACTGGGACACGGTTACTAAGCAGGAGGTACCTGTGCTCCAAAGCACTACCAAGGACCAGCAGACGTTGCTGGAACTCGGATACCAAGATGGAGGCACCTAGGCCAAAGGCACTGCGGAGAACCAGCTGACGGTACTGGAACCCGGAGGGGCAGCAGAAGGAAAAGAGCCAATGGCACAACCGAGGACCAGCTGACGTTACTGGGACACGGTTACTAAGCAGGAGGTACCTGTGCTCCAAAGCACTACCAAGGACCAGCAGACGTTGCTGGAACTCGGATACCAAGATGGAGGCACCTAGGCCAAAGGCACTGCGGAGAACCAGCTGACGGTACTGGAACCCGGAGGGGCAGCAGAAGGAAAAGAGCCAATGGCACAACCGAGGACCAGCTGACGTTACTGAACCCCAGTAACACAGGAGCAAGTGTTGACTGTGCTAACAGCACTTCCGAGCAACAACTGGCGGTGTTGGAGCCCAGGGTCAAGGAGGATGTTTAAATACTAGATCAAGTAATTTCCTTGTTACCTGTCAATTTTAAATGTCTATACTTCAAACAAGAGAAAGATAACCTTTACTACCATAAGATGATGATTTCATTTAAACTAATATCTAGATAAATAAAGAATTGACAAACATAAACACATACATTAACATGTTGAACAGCAATGCAAACCACAAAATAAATTAGTTAAGGAATCTGCTATACGGTTGTACATAAAAGCATACAAGTACATATCTGAATCCATTAATGATGGATAAGTAACAGTATGTACACCATTTTTATTGTATAGACAATGAATGTCTGACTTCAAAACATCATCAGCATTACAAGTTATCTGTGACATTACTAAAATGTTACATTTGCTGAATAATGTCACTAAACAGTTTATACAAAATTATACAATTTCCATCATGTAATACTCATAATATGTGGCAATAATCATGTTTATTAACAAACATAACCTTTAAAAAGTGCATAGTGCATAGTGAAAATTGCTATTTATGCCTGACTGTCGACTTGCAAGCATGACAACGGATAGATAAGGTATATATAGATGAGACTGCATAGCCACAGATGGTGAATGGCGATGTAATACTGTACCTCAATAAAGTGTGCGTCACTACTACATAATTTTTTTTATATAGCTTTATAAACAGGGTACGTGGATGTATGCTTGCGCCTTTGTTTTGACGCACAGACTGCCTTCCTGCTGAGACGCGTTGGGTAGTGAACAGTTGTGTGCAGTGTTCACTGTAGTCTGAGGTTTTCCTTTTTGGAGTGCAGATCACGCTCCAGTTAGTTCTTCAACCACTGCTGGTTGTAGTCTGCTGAGCGTGTGTCACTGGCACATCCTTGAAATTTTTCTCTAATTGTTGCTGCTCCACTCTATTACAAATAAATAAAATCTATTAGTGTGACGCGCTTCCATCCGTATACAATACATTGGTTGCAAACACTATAGAAGTACACAAAGGGGCCTTTCACACCTACTGAACAGTTGTGTGCAGTGTTCACTGCAGTCTCTGCGGAATAACCACACTTAGGCCTTATAACTTTTCAGACTTTCTTTATCAATCTACCAAGATGAAGAAGGCAGGGAGTAAGGCACGTGGTCGTGGAGTTTCTTCAGGGAGAGGACGTGGGGATTCTGTGGCTGCTGCGGCCCCCAGTGACACAGCATCCACCAGTTTTCCCCGGGCCGTGAGCGTTCCTTTATGCGCACTTTTGTAGGAGCTCGGAGTACCCCCCTGCTGCGGGAAGAACAAATTGAAGCCGTTGTTGTTTGGATCTCAGCCAATGCATCGACTTCAATTGCTTCCACCTCCTCTCAGGACCACAGCACTGTTGGGCAACCATCTGTCTCTTCACCGCCTGGCAAATTGCCCAGGCAGTCAGAGAGTTCTGTACAGGAGCCAGCTGAGTGTCTGCTTCTGTTCTCAGAATCTATTGGCTTGCAAACAGGGGCCCAGCCAAGCAGCATTCTGTAATGTGAAGAAGAGGGAGTATGCAGTGATGCGCAACAGCTGTGTCTCTCTGAATCTGAAGAGGCGGGTGAGACAGTGCCGATGGTCAGCACACCGCAGAACGCATCTGATGATGATGATGAGACCCAGGTGCCAGTTTCTGTTGAGCATGGTGCTGGCCAGACCACCCAACAGCAGGTGTTGGAAGAGGGTAGTGGAGATGATGAGGTCCAATACCCAACATGGCATGAAGAACAGGAAGGTGGTGGGAGCAGCTCAGAGGAATAATAATAATATTTATTTATATAGCGCCATCATATTCCGCAGCGCTTTACAGTTTAGCAGTTTCAGAACACAAGTCATAAGTAACAACGTTAACAATACAATAATTTAAGCTAAATAAGTCGCCCCTGCTCGTGACAGCTTACAATGTACAATGAGATGGGGGAGATACAAAGTATAGGTGTTTATATACAATGGTGCATTTACAATGATGTTCCAGCCATCTTAAGGGACTGAGGGATGGAGATAGTGAATGGGCTAGAGACACACACACACTTACACAGAATACATAGAATGACTTTGATTAGTGAATGTGATAGGCCGCTCTGAACAAATGTGTTTTGAGGGAGCGCCTGAAACCATGCAAATTGTGGATAGTCCTAATTTCTTGGGGTACAGCATTCCAGAGGATTGGCGTAGAGCAGGAGAAGTCTTGGAGTCGGGAGTGGGAGGTACGTATTAGTGCAGAGGTTAGTCGAAAGTCGTTTGCAGAGCGCAGCAGTCGGTTAGGCCGATAGATAGAAATGAGGGAGGAGATGTAGGAGGGGTGCTGCACTGTGGAGAGCTTTGTGGGTGAGAACCAGTACTTTGGTTGAAAGCTGGGAGAGGCCTAGAGAAATGGTTAGTGATAGAAGGAAGATAGAGGAAGACATTGCCCCAACGGTACAAACAGGAGGGAGAGTTAGGCTGCAGACTCGGTTGCCTGTAGCCTCCAGTTTGGCACCTGTTCGGAGCAGTTGTCTTCCAAAAGTCAAAACGTGCGCTCCCAGGACTTGCACTGCGTGGTCCTTTTTTCACACACTTGCACATGATATTTGCTATGTGAAATGCAAGCTGTGTAATCAAAAATTAAAAATAGCTAAAAGTGTCAGTCACCTCAATACCACAAATATGTGGAAACATGTGCGGACAAAGCACGTAGTTGAGTTACAAAGACACACTGGAGATGTAGGCCAACCTACAGCAGCACCTACATCTTCAGGTTGTGTTGAAGCCTCTTCATCGAGCTCACACACAGCTGGTTATGCTTCCTCACAGGATCGCCATGGAAGAACCTCGGCCACTGTTGTCCAGAGACAAACTGTTATTCCACACACAGCAGCAAGTTCCCTGTCATCCTCACACTCCCAGGCCACAAAACAGCCAGCGGTAGCACAGGCATGGGATAAAACACGGCCATACTCCGCAAACCATGCACGAGCACAGGCTCTGAATGCTGGCATTGCAAAACTCCTGTCCCTTGAAATGCTGTGATTCAGGCTGGTGGAGACAGACAGTTTCCATAACTGAATATCATTGTCAATCCCACAATACAATGTGCCAAGCCGATTTCATTTCAGCAGGCAAGCCGTCCCTGGTCTGCAAAAGCATGTTGAGGGAAAAATTAAACATGCGCTACTAAAAGCCCTCAGTAGCAAGGTCCACCTGACCACCGATGCGTGGACCAGTACCCATTGTTATGATCTGCTACAACCAGTAAGGAAAGAAGGGAATTCTGTCCCTACAATACAACTAAGCTGAATCCCTACGATGTAACGGGGAACCTGATCCTGCGACCAGACCCGCTAAAGTCCTCATCTAGTGTGAACGAAGACCTATAGTTGCGAGGGAGTAATCCCTACAAGATCTAGGGACTGGGAGAAAAGGTGGACACCTCCTAACATAAATTGTAGCATGGATAATTAAACAGAAAAATAAATACTTTGTGATCCTAACATCAAGCAAAACTCACAGATTAAGGCACCTAAGCACCTGGCTAGCTTAACAGTAGATAATACAATGAAGTCAAGCAAAGCCAGAAGGGCGGAGCCAGACTAAATAGGGAAAAAAGGTCATGTGACCAGCAAACTGAAACAAAACCTAACAAGAGGGTTCTAACACCCATGGCCAGGACAATACCTTTCCCTCACTGGCCATTGGGTCAATGTTGTGCAGCCGGGTACTGATCTTGCGAGTGGCGCTGTACGTGTTCTGCCAACTCCAAGGATTGCAGGAATCAAGTCTGTACACATTGATTCCTCCTCCTATTCCAGTTCCTCAGAATCATCGCTGCAGGAGCCGTCACGGTCTACCTCCACATGGACCCGTGAACGTTTACCTGTTGCGACCGATATGAGCACAGCCGTGTCCAAATGTCAACAGGCCATCCTGAAATTAATTTCCATGGGGAATCTTAGCCACACAGCGCAGGAGCTCTGTAATGCCATAAAGCAGGAGAGCGACGTGTGGTTTTTGGAAGAGAATCTACAGGCAGGCTTGGTAGTGTGTGACAATGGCCGAAATCTGGTGTCAGCTCTGGGCCTTGGCAACCTCAGTCACATACCATGTCTGTCATATGTGCTCAACTTGGTCGTGCAGAGTTTTTTGAGGGACTATCCGGATCTTGATGCACTGCTGCACAAGGTCCGCCTAGAGTGCGCTCACTTGCGACGTTCCAGCATGGCCAGATCGCTGATTGCAGCTCTGCAACGCAGATTTCACCTTCATGAACATCGCATTATATGTGACGTACCCACCAGGTGGAATTCCTCGTTACATATGTTGGAGCGGTTGTGTGAGCAGCAGCCAACAGTAATGGAGTATCAGCTGCATCAGGCGCAGTCAACTCGCAATTTGCGGCGTTCACACTTCACCACTACTGAGTGGGCCTCTATAATAAGATTAATAATATTATTTATTTATATAGCGCCATAATATTCCACAGTGCTTTACAGTTTAACAGTTTCAAAACACGAGTCATAAGTAACAACGTTAACAATACAATAATTAAAGCAAAATCAGCCGCCCCTGCTGGTGAAAGCTTACAATCTACAATGAGGTGTGGGAGATACAAAGTACAGGTGTTTATATACAATGGTGTTTTTACAATGATGGTCCAGCCATTTTAAGGAAGTGAGGGATGCATGGAGATAGTGAATGGGCTACACACACAGAATTACACATAGAATGACTTTGATTAGTGAATGTGATAGGCCACTGTGAACAAATGTGTTTTGAGGGAGCGCCTGAAACCATCCAAATTGCGGATAGTCCTAATTTCTTGGGGTAGAGCATTCCAGAGGATTGGCGCAGCGCGGGTGAAGTCTTGGAGTTGGGAGTGGGAGGTACGGATTAGTGCAGAGGTTAGTCGAAGGTCGTTTGCAGAGTGCAGCAGTCGGTTAGGCCGATAAATATAAATAAGGGAGGAGATGTAGGGGGGTGCTGCGCTGTGGAGAGCTATGTTGGTGAGAACCAGTAATTAGAATTGGATCCTATAATGAATGGGCAGCCACTGCCAGTGTAATGAGTGGCGAATAACTCTATGAAGGATATCTGCCACGTTTTGCGTGCGTTTGATGAGTCAACGCGGATGGCGAGTGCAGATGATGCACTAGTCAGCCTGACTGTCCCCCTTATCTGCCTGCTTCAAAAACACTGCAAGCACTAAGGCATGAGGTTTTGGAAGAGGTGGAGGATGAGGAGTCACAAATTCCATCACCTTCTGGACAGTCAGCGCAACGTGGTTCCTCACAAAGGGCTGGAGGACTTTCAAAGTACCATGCTGTATCAACAATTGAACCTCCAGAGTCGCTGTCTATATTTTCATAACCATTACAAACTTTTAATGTATTTACAAAGCACATAATGTACATTTTTTGTCTATCCTTTTGTAATGCTATTGTGTTTCCATAAACTGATGTTACAGAATTATGATACAAAGTTTTTAAATTTTGAGTTTTAAATTTTGTAAATTTATATGTATTTGAAGGACTTTGTGAGGAGGATGAGGAGTCACAAATTCCATCACCTTCTGGACAGTCAGCGCAACGTGGTTCCTCACAAAGGGCTGGAGGACTTTCAAAGTACCATGCTGTATCAACAATTGAACCTCCAGAGTCGCTGTCTATATTTTCATAACCATTACAAACTTTTAATGTATTTACAAAGCACATAATGTACATTTTTTGTCTATCCTTTTGTAATGCTATTGTGTTTCCATAAACTGATGTTACAGAATTATGATACAAAGTTTTTAAATTTTGAGTTTTAAATTTTGTAAATTTATATGTATTTGAAGGACTTTGTGAGGAGGATGAGGAGTCACAAATTCCAAATCAACCTTCTGGACAGTCAGCGCAACGGGTTCCTCACAAGGGCTGGAGTGGACTTTCAAAGTACCATGCTGTATCAACAATTGAACCTCCAGAGTCGCTGTCTATATTTTCATAACCATTACAAACTTTTAATGTATTTACAAAGCACATAATGTACATTTTTTGTCTATCCTTTTGTAATGCTATTGTGTTTCCATAAACTGATGTTACAGAATTATGATACAAAGTTTTTAAATTTTGAGTTTTAAATTTTGTAAATTTATATGTATTTGAAGGACTTTGTGAGGAGGATGAGGAGTCACAAATTCCATCACCTTCTGGACAGTCAGCGCAACGTGGTTCCTCACAAAGGGCTGGAGGACTTTCAAAGTACCATGCTGTATCAACAATTGAACCTCCAGAGTCGCTGTCTATATTTTCATAACCATTACAAACTTTTAATGTATTTACAAAGCACATAATGTACATTTTTTGTCTATCCTTTTGTAATGCTATTGTGTTTCCATAAACTGATGTTACAGAATTATGATACAAAGTTTTTAAATTTTGAGTTTTAAATTTTGTAAATTTATATGTATTTGAAGGACTTTGTGAGGAGGATGAGGAGGAGTCAATGGAGGAGGAAGACATCGCTCCAGAGGGAGGTAGACAATGCTCTAGTCAGTATGTAGACCAAGGGTGGGGTGATGCACAGCAGGCGGAGATGACGCCTCTTGCAGGGGACAACGTTTCTTGGCCAGTTGGGAGTCTGCAGCACATGGTTGATTTCATGCTGCAGTGGCTGAGAAACGACCGCCGCATCGAACACATTCACACCACGTCTGATTATTGGGTGTACACCCTCCTAGACCCTCGCTACCGGGACAACTTACAAAGCCTCATCACACCGTTGAACCGGGAGCGTAAAATGCGGAAGTACCAAGACACACTGGTGCAATCCATAATGTTCTCCATTCCAGCCGAGAGCACTGCTGCTGCTACTGATTTACAAAGCAGCTCTGTGCGTCGAGGCAGTGGAGACAGCTCTGCAACAAGAGGGAGCACAAGCAGCGCCTCTGCACAGGGCAAGAACAGTATGTTCCAAATGTGTCGAAGTTTTGTGGCAGCGCCACCAATGTCTACACCATCCGAGACGGCTCCAGTCAGCAGGAGGCAACATTTCCGTAAGATGGTGACAGACTACATGTCTTGCCCTCTCAGTGTACTCCCAGATGGCTCTTCCCCATTCAAGTTTTGTGTCTCTAAGCTGGATACATGGCCAGAGCTTAGCCAGTATGCATTGGAGGTGCTGGCTTGATCTGCTGGCAGTGTATTATCGGAGCGCGTCTTTACTGCTGCAGGTGGTGTACTAACAGACCGTTGCATGCGACTATCCTACGATAATGTAGAACGGCTTACTTTTCTGAAAATGAACTAGGCATGGATCTCGCCTGAATTTGCCTGTCCGGTTTCAGATTAACTAACTGGTTGACAACGTTTTCCATGTCTCCTGTTATGTTCATCTTTCTACCACCTGAGCTATACTCCCTGGGCTACAACACTGCCAGTTGCTGCTCAGAAGTGTCGTGTCCACAGACCAATACACAAGCTATAGTGATAGTGGGGTTCAGTAACGCCTGCTGTTCCCCTGCTGTGTGTCCGGCAAAAATTACTGCTACCTACCTACACATGTTTAAAAAAACATGACATGTTAAAGTGGCTAGTGCTACACATAGATATCAGGCTACACCCTTATTTCTAAGCTGTAAACAAGTGAAACGTCAAATTTAAAACCATTCAATGATTAGTGTTGGTAACAAATCTGTAACTAAATAATTGTGACATATTATGGCAGATATCCACATGTCTAACACAAATGCTAACACAAAAGCATACTTATGCTATAGGGTACTGATGGTGAACCTTCTCACTCCATAACTTTGACCAATCCAACTCACATCATGCCTCAAATGCTGCAATGTTGGAAGTGCATAATGTGGGTTGAACTTTGACAACAGCTGCAGTGCGAAGGTTATCCTTCTGTGTTCTTGGCTTTTAAATAAAAGCATACAAGTAAATATAATAATACATTGTTGATTAAGGGACATGATGTACACCTGTAATATTGTGCAAACAATGGATGTAGGACTATTCCTCTTCAACATTACTTATATTTGTGTCATTTGAAAAAATACATATTTTAGTTAAAAATTAAAAACCCATGTTCAGTAGCTGTGAAAGGCCCGTTTGTGTACTTCTATATTGTTTGCAACCAATGTATTGTATACGGATGGAAGCGCGTCACACTAATAGATTAGATTTATTTTAAATGGAATGTAGCAGAACCAATTGGAGATAAATGAAAAGGATGAGCCACTGAGACACGCTCAGCAGAGTACAAGCAGCAGTGCTTGAACATGTAACTGGAGCGTGATCTGCACTCAAAAAAGTAAAAAACACAGACTGAAGTGAACACTGAAACACAACTGTCCACAATCTGTGAAAAGCTCCTTTCTGTACTTCTATAGTGTTTGCAACCAATGTATTGTATACGGATGGAAGCGCGTCACACTAATAGATTAGATTTATTTTAAATGGAATGTAGCAGAACCAATTGGAGATAAATGAAAAGGATGAGCCACTGAGACACGCTCAGCAGAGTACAAGCAGCAGTGCTTGAACATGTAACTGGAGCGTGATCTGCACTCAAAAAAGTAAAAAACACAGACTGAAGTGAACACTGAAACACAACTGTCCACAATCTGTGAAAAGCTCCTTTCTGTACTTCTATAGTGTTTGCAACCAATGTATTGTATACGGATGGAAGCGCGTCACACTAATAGATTAGATTTATTTTAAATGGAATGTAGCAGAACCAATTGGAGATAAATGAAAAGGATGAGCCACTGAGACACGCTCAGCAGAGTACAAGCAGCAGTGCTTGAACATGTAACTGGAGCGTGATCTGCACTCAAAAAAGTAAAAAACACAGACTGAAGTGAACACTGAAACACAACTGTCCACAATCTGTGAAAAGCTCCTTTCTGTACTTCTATAGTGTTTGCAACCAATGTATTGTATACGGATGGAAGCGCGTCACACTAATAGATTAGATTTATTTTAAATGGAATGTAGCAGAACCAATTGGAGATAAATGAAAAGGATGAGCCACTGAGACACGCTCAGCAGAGTACAAGCAGCAGTGCTTGAACATGTAACTGGAGCGTGATCTGCACTCAAAAAAGTAAAAAACACAGACTGAAGTGAACACTGAAACACAACTGTCCACAATCTGTGAAAAGCTCCTTTCTGTACTTCTATAGTGTTTGCAACCAATGTATTGTATACGGATGGAAGCGCGTCACACTAATAGATTAGATTTATTTTAAATGGAATGTAGCAGAACCAATTGGAGATAAATGAAAAGGATGAGCCACTGAGACACGCTCAGCAGAGTACAAGCAGCAGTGCTTGAACATGTAACTGGAGCGTGATCTGCACTCAAAAAAGTAAAAAACACAGACTGAAGTGAACACTGAAACACAACTGTCCACAATCTGTGAAAAGCTCCTTTCTGTACTTCTATAGTGTTTGCAACCAATGTATTGTATACGGATGGAAGCACGTCACACTAATAGATTTGATTTTTTTTTCTAATATAATGGAGCTGCACCAATTCCACAAAATAAAAAAAAAAAAAAAAAAAAAAAGAGTCAGTGACACATGCAGATGCCTACAAACAGCGGTGGATGCAGAGCAAACTGCAGCGTCACCTGCACTGTCACACACACACCTTGCACAGAGCTGTTAAAACAACACTGGCAAAATGAAGCTTTACACAGCGGTTGGTAAACTAGCCTGCCTCAAGCACAGTAGTACACAAAATCGCAATATCTAACTGTCCCTCAGAGTGAGCAGAGTAGCGTTCTGTCCCTTACTGAGTTCACAGCACAGTGACGCTAAAATGGCGGCGGCGCCTTTTATAGTGCATTCTGACATCATTTCGCAGCCAATCACAGCCATGCCATTAGTTAAGATGACCGCAGCATTACAGGATGTGCCCACACTTCGTAGGATTCCTCATTGGCTGACTAAAATCACATTGCCTCTCAAAGAATTATGGGAACTTCCGATTCCGGTATACGATATGGAAAAAGTATCGGAATTAAGTATCGGAATTCCGATAACGCGAATATCGGCCGATACCCGATACTTGCGGTATCGGAATGCTCAACACTAGTGCTGGCTATTGGGCACGCTGCAGTGAGGGAATTATGATTACTCCTGGCTGCAGCCAGGCAGTACCCTTTTAAACCCCGCTCCGTCACTGCCAGCGTCCCCCAATAGATTAACACTTTACACCCCTTTCCTTTAGCTGCCACCAGCTACGGGTTTGACTTAATACACAATTTATCAAGAGGGTCCGTAGCAACCCCAAAACAGTAGCGTGTGCTTCAGGCACGTGCAGATTCGTTTATAGAGCAGGAGAAACAAACTAATAAATTTATAGGTTTATTCCTTAAAAACAGGCAATGCTTATATAATATAAAAAGATGTAACAAACTGAGACAATATCGTTATGTACAGATGCAGTTATAAAATAAAATAGGATTAAGAATGAAAGTCACTCACATGGTTGTTAGATCATTTACAGGCAAGCCAGGCTGGGGGAAGGAGCCACACGTCATAGTTCATTGGGAGATCTCTTACTCAGCACGTCCCAGCAAAAAGAATCCTGGTAAGGAACTTCACTGTAAGACTTATGCATGTCAGCTTCTGACCTCACAAAAGGGCTGGTCCTCTAGCCACCTCCCCTGGCTACAAGCTATGGTTTGAGCTCTGCGATATCATAAGGTTCATAACTCGTTCTGTGAACCTAGCAGAATAATGGCAGACCTATCAATGGTCTTGCTTTGAAATGACGGTTCCAATGAGCCCACACTTGGGTGGGCTAGTTCATGGGGCACCCGAGAATTCCATTTCTCGGGTTCTGTTGGAGTTACGGGTTTACCAGTACCACGGGAACGATGCCCATCGGCGCATGGTTCAACACAGTAACTTTCGTGTTTCTAGCGAATGCTCCCACCGTGTTATTAACCAAAAGAGAATGAATACTCCAACATGGCTGCTATAGGAAGAAAGCACGTGTTCGGACAATGCAGGACCCCTGCGGTGAAGCGGGAAAACTTCCAGCACTGGCAGCTCACATTACACTGCCTGAGTGCAGGATGACAGGGGGGGGGAAGGGGGTTGTAGTTCTGCAACAGCACAAGACATGAAGCTTGCAATATCATCACATGTCTCTATAGAATAGATCACTCTGTGTGTAATGTCTCTAATAGAATAGATCACTCTGTGTGTAATGTCGCTATAGAATAGATCACTCTGTGTGTAATGTCTCTATAGAATAGATCACTCTGTGTGTAATGTCGCTATAGAATAGATCACTCTGTGTGTAATGTCTCTATAGAATAGATCACTCTGTGTGTAATGACTCTATAGAATAGATCACTCTGTGTAATGACTCTATAGAATAGATCACTCTGTGTGTAATGTCTCTATAGAATAGATCACTCTGTGTGTAATGACTATAGAATAGATCACTCTGTGTGTAATGTCTCTATAAGAATAGATCACTCTGTGTTAATGACTCTATAGAATAGATCACTCTGTGTGTAATGTCTCTATAGAATAGATCACTCTGTGTGTAATGACTATAGAATAGATCACTCTGTGTGTAATGTCTCTATAGAATAGATCACTCTGTGTGTAATGACTCTATAGAATAGATCACTCTGTGTAATGTCTCTATAGAATAGATCACTCTGTGTGTAATGTCTCTATAGAATAGATCACTCTGTGTGTAATGTCTCTATAGAATAGATCACTCTGTGTGTAATGTCTCTATAGAATAGATCACTCTGTGTGTAATGTCCTATAGAATAGATCACTCTGTGTGTAATGACTCTATAGAATAGATCACTCTGTGTGTAATGACTCTATAGAATAGATCACTCTGTGTGTAATGACTCTATAGAATAGATCACTCTGTGTGTAATGACTCTATAGAATAGATCACTCTGTGTGTAATGACTCTATAGAATAGATCACTCTGTGTGTAATGACTCTATAGAATAGATCACTCTGGGGTAATGACTCTATAGAATAGATCACTCTGTGTTAATGACTCTATAGAATAGAGTGTATCCATAAATAGATCACCTAACAAAAACCTTAATATATAAAAATCATTTAATGCTATAAATAATCACCGTGTAATGACTCTATAAAGATCACTTGTGTGTATGCTCTATAAAGATCACTCGTGGTAATGACATAAATAGACCCTGTTAATCTCTTAAATAGATCACTCTGTGTGTAATCTCATAGAATAGATCACTCTGTGTGAATCTCTATAGAATAGATCACCTGTGTATATCTATAGATCACTCTGTGGTAATCTCTATAGAATAGATCACCTGTTTAAGCCTATAGAAAGACATCTGTTGTAATGCCTAAAATAGATCACTCTGTGTAATGCTCTAAGAATAGATCACTCTTTGTAATGTCTATAGAATAGATCACTCGTGTGTAATGCTCTATAAAAATCACTCTGTGTAAGCTCATAAATAATCACTCGTGTTAGTCCTATAGAAAGATCACTCTTGGTAATGCTTAGAAAGATCACCTGGTTAAGCTTATAGAATAATCACTCGTGTTAATTCTATAAAAGATCACTCTGTGGTAACCATAGAATATACCTGTGTGTAATGCTCTAGAATAGATCACTCGTGTAATGACTCTATAGAATAGACACTCGTGTAATCTCTATAAATAGATCACCTGTTAGTCATAGAATGATCACTCTTTTAAGCTCTATAAATAATCACCTGTGTAATGCTCTATAAATGACACCTGTGTGTAATGCTCTAAGAAAGATCACTGATTAATGTCCTCTTAGAATAGATACTCGTGTGTAATGCTCATAGAATAGATCACTTGTTAATCAAAGATCACTGTAAGACTAAGATAGTCACTCGTGTAATCTCTAAAAAGTCACTGTGTATGACCTATAGAAAATCACTCTGTGTGAAGACTATAGAAAGATCACTCTGTTAATGCTCTATGAATAATCACTCTGTGTTAAGCTCTATAGATAGATCCTCGTGTGAATGACTCATAAATGACACTGTGAAGCTTAGAATAGATCACTGTGAATGACTCTAAGAAGATCACTCTGTTGTAATGCCTATAATAGATCACTTGTGTAATCCTATAATAGACACTGTGTAATGACTATAAATAGACACTCTGTGTAATGACTCTATAGAATAGATCACTCGGTGTAATGACTCTATAAATAGATCACCTGTGTGTAATGACCTATAGAATAGATCACTCTGTGTGTAATGCTATAGAATAATCACTCTGTGTGTAATGCTCTATAGAATAATCACCTGTGTGTAATGACTTATAGATAGATCACTCTGTGTGTAAGCTCTATAGAATAGATCACTCTGTGTGTAATGCTCTATGAATAGATCACTCTGTGTGTAATGACTCTAAGAATAATCACTCTGTGTTAATCTTTAATAGATCACTTGTGTAATGCCTATAGAATAATCCTCTGTGTAATGCTCTATAGAATAGATACTCTGTGTGTATGCTCTATAAAATCACTGTTGTAGCAATAGACGGGAATGCTCATGAATAATCCTGTGGTAGACTAAAAATCCTGTGATGCCTAAAAAATCACCTGTGTAATCTCATAGAATAACCGTAATGCAAAAAGACACTTGTGTAAGCCTTAAAAGATCACTCGTTGATGCTAAATACACCGTGGAAGCCTAAAGATCACTCGGGTACTCTATAGATAATCACTGTGACAGAATAATCACTTGTATCTAAAGTCACTGGTGAAGACATAAGATCACCGTGAAGCTAGAAAACACCGTGGTAGCTCTGATACCTTGTGACTTAAATAGATCATCGTGTACAAAAATCACCGTGTATGCTCAAGAAAATCCGGTGAAGCTAAGAAACACTGTGAAGCCAAGAAAACTCGGAGCCTAATAACACTCTGTGAATCTATAATATCCTTGTAATATAAAAAACACCTGGTTCTAAATAGATACCGTGAACAAAATGTAATGCTCTATAAAACTTGTGAAGCCATAAATAGATCACCTGTGATCTAAATAATCCCGTGTAATCTATAAAGATCCTCTGTGTATGCAAAAACACTGTGTGAATGTCTTAAATAATACTCGTAATGCCTAAAATCACCGGTGATGACTCTAGAATAGATCACTCGTTGTAATCTCTAAGAAAGTCACCGTGTAAGCCTATAGAAACCTCTGGTATGCTATAGAATAGCACTCTGTTAAGCTTAGATAATCCCTGTATGCCATAAAGACACCGGTTAGCTATAGAATAGATCACTCTGTGTGATGACTCTATAGAATAATCACCTGTGTGTAATCTCTAAGAATAATCACTCTGTGTTAATGCCTATAGAATAATCATCTTGTGAATACTCTATAGAATAATCACCTGTGATGCTCTATAGAATAGATCACCTGTGTGTAATGCTAAAATAATACCTTGTGTAATGCTCTAAGAATAGATCACTCTGTTGTAATGCTATAAATAGATCACTCTGTTGTAATGCCTATAAATAATCACTCTGTGTGTAATGCTATAGAAAGATCACTCTGTGTGTAAGCTATAGAATAATCACTCTGTGTAATGTCTCTATAGATAATCCTCTGTGTTAATGTTCTAAAATGATCACTCTGTTTAATGCTAAGAATAGATCACTGGTGTAATGCTCTATAAATAGATCACCTGTGTGAAACTTAAAATAGATCACTCGGTGTAATGCTTAAAAGATCACTCTGTGTGTAAGCTATAGAATAGATCCTCTTGTGTAATCTATAAAAGATCCTCTGTGTAATGCTCTATAGAAAGATCACCTGTGTGTATGCTATAGATAATCACTCTGTGTAATGCTCTAAGAATAGATCCTCTGTGTGTAATGCCATAGAATAGATCCCTTGTGTATGACTTAAGAATAGACACTTGTGGTATGACTCTTAGATAGATACTCTGTGTGTAAGCTCTATAGAATGATCACTTGTGTAATGCTCATAGAATAGATCCTCTGTGTGAATGCCTATCACTCTGTTTAATGCTCTATAGAATAGATCCTCTTGGTAATGACTGCACTTCTGTGGGGGCCTTCAGGGTCCCCTCCGGGGGCTTCTGCCCTCTCAGTTTTGTTCAGCCACTGATGTTTGTACTTTTGCTTTTTCCAGTTTTTTCAGTGGCTGCTGTTTTGATTTTGTTACACCAGAAACTAATTTAGGTGGTAGAGGTCGTGTGATCTCAGGTGTTTTTGAAATTAGTAGAGTTGGTGCTTTTCAGGGTTTTCTGGGATTGCAGTAAGTACCCTTCCTATCCTTTTCTATTTAGTTAGTTTGGGCCCCAGCGTTTGCTCATACTATTTTCTTTCTGTGTCAGTATTTCATCTTGTCTAACCGCCATTACATGTTTGGGGGCTTTCTATTATCTTTGGGGTTCTGCTCCGGGGCAGATAGCTTTCCTATTTCTATCTTTAGGTGTAGTTAGTTTCTCAGGCTGTGACGAGGCGTCTAGGACCAACGTAGGAACGCTCCACGGCTGCCTCTAGTTGTGGTGGTTAGTCAGGGTACTGCAATCTCATAGATTCCAACTGCTCTGGTGTATTGCCTTTTTTACCTGCACTCCTCAGCTACCGAAACATAACAGTATCACCGGCTTAAAAATTGAAAATTGTATGGTACTCACAGAAGGGAAAAAATATTGTCAGAGTTGTCAGAGATATTTTTCTATTTGTTGCATTTTTTTTTTTCCCTCTGTATCTCTGGGTGCTGGGGAGGATCTTTTCTCTCAATGGAGTTTGCACAGTTGTCTGGCCGTGTGGATCAGCTTGCCACTGAGGTTCAGAGTATTGCTGCCTATCTTGCTGGGTTGCCTGTTGTGGAACCTAGGATTCCCATGCCAGATTTGTTTTTAGGGGATCGAGCTAAGTTTCAGAATTTCAAAAATAATTGTAAATTGTTTTTTGCCTTAAAATCTAAGTCCTCAGGGAACGCAGCGCAGCAGGTTCAAATTATCATCTCTCTCCTGCGCGGCGATCCTCAGGATTGGGCTTTTTCCCTGATACCTGGGGATCCTGTTTTTAGTGATGTTGATGCATTTTTTCAGGCTTGGGGTTATTGTACGATGAGCCTAATGTCACTGATCAAGCTGAGAAAGCCTTGTTGGCATTAAATCAGGGGCCTTATGACGCTGAGTTATACTGTCAGAGATTCCGTAGGTGGGCAGTCCTGACCAAATGGAATGACGACGCTTTGGCGGCCCTTTTCCGGAAGGGTCTGTCAGATAATGTAAAGGATGTTATGGTGGGATTCCCTGTCCCCTCTGGTCTCAATGATTCTATGTCATTAGCGATTCAAATTGACAGACGTTTGCGTGAGCGGAGAAGTATGCGTGGAGTGGTGTTGCCTTGTGAGCCAGCTTCTGAGCCCATGCAGTGATGGAGTGGTGTCTAGGGCACAGCGTCATGAGTTTCGAAAGCGCAATGGGTTATGTTTCTACTGTGGTGATGCCTCTCATGCTATTTCAGTCTGCCCTAAGCGGGGAAGACGTTTTGCACGCTCAGTTGTCTTGGGTAGTGTTCAGACTAAGTTTTTATTAACTGTCACTCTGATATGCTCTCTGTCCTCATTTTCTGCTCAGGCTTTCGTTGATTCTGGAGCAGCTATTAACCTGATGGATTATGATTTTGCTAAACGTTGTGGATTTCCCTTGATACCCCTACAGAAGTCTATTCCCCTACTGGGGATCGATTCTACCCCTTTGGCTGAGAATAAACCCCAGTTTTCTACTCAGGTGATAATGAGGGTTGAACCTGATCACCAGGAGTGCTGCAAATTTTTGGTTCTGTATAATCTGCATGACATTATTGTGCTGGGTTTCCCCTGGTTACAGTCTCATAATCCTGTTTTGGATTGGAAATCTGTGTCTGTAACCAGTTGGGGCTGCCAATGTGTTAATACCAACACTCCTGTTTTTTCTGCCTCCCCCAGGCTCAGGATGTTCCTGACTTTTTGATTGATTTTTCTGATGTGTTTAGCGAAAGTAAATCTGCCAAGCGACTTAATCCTAGACAGGCCAGGTGGGCCTTGTTTTTCACACGTTTTAATTTTGTGGTTTCCTTTCTTCCTGGCACTAAGAATGTTAAGGCGGATGCCCTCTCGAGGAGTTTCCTTGCGGACTCTCCTGAGTTATCTGATCCTTCGGTTATTTTGAAAGAGGGTGTAGTTCTTTCCGCCATCTCGCCCAATTTGAGACTTGCTCTGGAGGGGTGTCAGGAGGATAGGCCCGAGTGCTGCCCTGTTGGAAAATTGTTTGTCCCGGACCAGTGGAAAAAGAGTGTGATGTCTGAGATTCATTGTTCCGCGTTGGCTGGGCATCCCGGAATTTTTGGTACCAGAGACTTCGTTAGTCGGTCCTTTTGGTGGCCTACCTTGTCTCGTGATGTCAGGGAATTTGTGCAGTCCTGCGGGACTTGCTCTCGCTCCAAGCCTTGCTCTCGCTCTAGTGGTTTGTTGATGCCATTGCCTGTGCCCAAGAGACCATGGACCCATATCTCTATGGATTTCATTTCCGACCTTCCTGCTTCTCAGAGAATGACCACCATCTGGGTAATTTGTGATAGGTTTTCCAAGATGATACATCTTGTGCCATTACCTAAGTTGCCTTCCTCCTCTGAATTGGTGCCGTTGTTCCTTCAGCACGTGGTTCGTTTACACGGCATTCCTGAGAACATTGTGTCTGACAAAGGAGTCCAGTTTGTTTCCAGATTTTGGAGGACTTTTTGTTCTAAACTGGGTGTTCAATTGTCTTTCTCCTCGGCATTTCATCCTCAGACCAATGGTCAAACTGAGAGAACAAACCAGACATTGGAGACTTATCTAAGATGCTTTGTGTCTGCTGATCAGGATGACTGGGTCTCTTTTTTGGCTTTGGCTGAGTTTGCTCTTAATAATAGGGCTAGCTCTGCTACTTTGATGTCTCCGTTTTTCTGTAATTCTGGGTTTCACCCTCGATTTTCTTCAGGACAGACGGAGGCTTCTGTCTGTCCAGGTGTTGACTCTGTTGTGGAGCGTATGCAACTGATTTGGGACCAGGTAGTGGAGAGGTTGTCCCTCTCTCAGGAGAGGGCCCAGCGGTTTGCTAACCGGCATAGGACTGATGGTCCTCGGTTTAAAGTGGGGGACTTGGTCTGGTTGTCCTCAAAGAATATTCCTATGAGAGTAGCATCTCCTAAATTTAAGCCTAGGTTCATTGGACCTTATAAGATCATGGAGATTATTAATCCTGTTTCTTTTCGTTTGCTTCTTCCAGGGACATTTAAGATCCATAACGTGTTCCACAAGTCCTTGTTGAAGAGGTTTGTTGAGCCAGTGGTTCCTGCTGCTGTGCCTCCTGACCCTGTTTTGGTTGAGGGCAATCTGGAGTATGTGGTTGAGAAAATATTAGATTCTCGTTTTTCTAGACGGAAACTCCAGTATTTGGTTAAATGGAGAGGTTATGGTCAGGAAGACAATTCTTGGGTGTTTGCTTCGGACATCCATGCTAGGAGACTTATCCATGCGTATCATAGAACTCATCCTGACCGACCTGGTTGCTCAAATGAGGGTTCGGTGACCCCTCCTCAAGGGGGGGTACTGTTGTGAATGGGTTTGAGATGAGTTCTGAGCAGAGGCTCCCTCTGGTGGTTAGAAGCGGTGCTAGTCTGTCCAGTGAAGATTGTGAGGACTGGGAATCAGGTGTTACTGACTGGTCTTATATAAGGGAGTCACCTTCCCATCAGGGTTGCCGGTGATCAATTGTTCTGGTCTGAATCCTTTATTCCAGTTTCCCTTGTAGCCTGCTGTGTCGTGTCTGCATCTCCTGCTAACAGATAAGACATTTTCTTCTTTTGTGTTTGTGCTATATTTTTGCATTTTGTCCTGCACTTCTGTGGGGGCCTTCAGGGTCCCCTCCGGGGGCTTCTGCCTCTCAGTTTTGTTCAGCCACTGATGTTTGTACTTTTGCTTTTTCCAGTTTTTTCAGTGGCTGCTGTTTTGATTTTGTTACACCAGAGAACTAATTTAGGTGGTAGAGGTCGTGTGATCTCAGGTATTTTTGAAATTAGTAGAGTTGGTGCTTTTCAGGGTTTTCTGGGATTGCAGTAAGTACCCTTCCTATCCTTTTCTATTTAGTTAGTTTGGGCCCCAGCGTTTGCTCATACTATTTTCTTTCTGTGTCAGTATTTCATCTTGTCTAACCGCCATTACATGTTTGGGGGCTTTCTATTATCTTTGGGGTTCTGCTCCGGGGCAGATAGCTTTCCTATTTCTATCTTTAGGTGTAGTTAGTTTCTCAGGCTGTGACGAGGCGTCTAGGACCAACGTAGGAACGCTCCACGGCTGCCTCTAGTTGTGGTGGTTAGTCAGGGTACTGCAATCTCATAGATTCCAACTGCTCTGGTGTATTGCCTTTTTACCTGCACTCCTCAGCTACCGAAACATAACAGTAATGACTCTATAGAATAGATCACTCTGTGTGTAATGTCTCTATAGAATAGATCACTCTGTGTGTAATGACTCTATAGAATAGATCACTCTGTGTGTAATGACTCTATAGAATAGATCACTCTGTGTAATGACTCTATAGAATAGATCACTCTGTGTAATGACTCTTTAGAATAGATCACTCTGTGTGTAATGACTCTATAGAATAGATCACTCTGTGTAATGACTCTATAGAATAGATCACTCTGTGTGTAATGACTCTATAGAATAGATCACTCTGTGTGTAATGACTCTATAGAATAGATCACTCGTGTGTAATGACTCTATAGAATAGATCACTCTGTGTGTAATGACTATAGAATAGATCACTCTGTGTGTAATGACTCTATAGAATAGATCACTCTGTGTGTAATGACTCTATAGAATAGATCACTCGTGTGTAATGACCTATAGAATAGATCACTCTGTGTGTAGATGACTCTATAGAATAGATCACTCTGTGTGTAATGACTCTATAGAATAGATCACTCTGCTGTTAATGACTCTATAGATAGATACTAGGATCACTCTGTGTGTAATGACTCTATAGAATAGATCACTCTGTGTGTAATGACTCTATAGAATAGATCACTCTGTGTGTAATGACTCTATAGAATAGATCACTCTGTGTGTAATGACTCTATAGAATAGATCACTCTTGTGTAATGACTCTATAGAATAGATCACTCTGTGTGTAATGATCTATAGAATAGATCACTCTGTGTGTAATGACTCTATAGAATAGATCACTCTGTGTGTAATGACTATAGAATAGATCACTCTGTGTGTAATGACTCTATAGAATAGATCACTCTGTGTTAATGAACTTAAGAATAGAATCACTCTGTGTAATGACTATAGAATAGATCACTCTGTGTGTAATGACTCATAGAATAGATCACTCTGTGTAATGACTCTATAGAATAGATCACTCTGTGTGTAATGACTCTATAGAATAGATCACTCTGTGTGTAATGACTCTATAGAATAGATCACTCTGTGTGTAATGACTCTATAGAATAGATCACTCTTGTGTAATGACTCTATAGAATAGATCACTCTGTGTGTAATGACTCTATAGAATAGATCACTCTGTGTGTAATGACTCTATAGAATAGATCACTCTGTGTGTAATGACTCTATAGAATAGATCACTCTGTGTGTAATGACTCTATAGAAATAGATCACTCTGTGTGTAATGACTATAGAATAGATCACTCTGTGTGTAATGACTCTATAGAATAGATCACTCTGTGTGTAATGATCCTATAGAATAGATCACTCTGTGTAATGACTCTATAGAATAGATCACTCTGTGTGTAATGACTCTATAGAATAGATCACTCTGTGTGTAATGACTCTATAGAATAGATCACTCTGTGTAATGACTCTATAGAATAGATCACTCTGTGTGTAATGACTATAGAATAGATCCTCTGTGTGTAATGACTCTATAGAATAGATCACTCTGTGTGTAATGTCTCTATAGAATAGATCACTCTGTGTGTAATGACTCTATAGAATAGATCACTGTGTGTAATGACTATAGAATAGATCACTCTGTGTGTAATGACTATAGAATAGATCACTGTGTGTAATGACTCTATAGAATAGATCACTCTGTGTGTAATGACTCTATAGAATAGATCACTCTGTGTGTAATGTCTCTATAGAATAGATCACTCTGTGTAATGACTCTATAGAATAGATCACTCTGTGTGTAATGACTATAGAATAGATCACTCTGTGTGTAATGACTCTATAGAATAGATCACTCTGTGTAATGACTCTATAGAATAGATCACTCTGTGTGTAATGTCTCTATAGAATAGATCACTCTGTGTAATGACTCTATAGAATAGATCACTGTGTGTAATGACTATAGAATAGATCACTCTGTGTGTAATGACTATAGAATAGATCACTCTGTGTAATGACTCTATAGAATAGATCACTCTGTGTGTAATGACTCTATAGAATAGATCACTCTGTGTGTAGTGACTATAGAATAGATCACTCTGTGTGTAATGTCTCTATAGAATAGATCACTCTGTGTGTAATGACTCTATAGAATAGATCACTCTGTGTGTAATGAGTATAGAATAGATCACTCTGTGTGTAATGACTCTATAGAATAGATCACTCTGTGTAATGACTCTATAGAATAGATCACTATGTGTAATGACTCTATAGAATAGATCACTCTGTGTGTAATGACTCTATAGAATAGATCACTCTGTGTGTAATGACTATAGAATAGATCACTCTGTGTAATGTCTCTATAATAGATCACTCTGTGTGTAATGACTCTATAGAATAGATCACTCTGTGTGTAATGACTCTATAGAATAGATCACTCTGTGTGTAATGTCTCTATAGAATAGATCACTCTGTGTGTAATGTCTCTATAGAATAGATCACTCTGTGTGTAATGACTCTATAGATCACTCTGTGTGTAATGTCTCTATAGAATAGATCACTCTGTGTGTAATGACTATAGAATAGATCACTCTGTGTAATGTCTCTATAATAGATCACTCTGTGTGTAATGACTCTATAGAATAGATCACTCTGTGTGTAATGTCTCTATAGAATAGATCACTCTGTGTGTAATGTCTCTATAGAATAGATCACTCTGTGTGTAATGACTCTATAGAATAGATCACTCTGTGTGTAATGTCTCTATAGAATAGATCACTCTGTGTGTAATGTCTCTATAGAATAGATCACTCTGTGTGTAATGACTCTATAGATCACTCTGTGTGTAATGTCTCTATAGAATAGATCACTCTGTGTGTAATGACTATAGAATAGATCACTCTGTGTATAAGGACTCTATAGAATAGATCACTCTGTGTGTAATGTCTCTATAGAATAGATCACTCTGTGTGTAATGTCTCTATAGAATAGATCACTCTGTGTGCAATGATTCTATAGAATAGATCACTCTGTGTGTAATGACTCTATAGAATAGATCACTCTGTGTGTAATGTCTCTATAGAATAGATCACTCTGTGTGTAATGACTATATAATAGATCACTCTGTGTGTAATGACTCTATAGAATAGATCACTCTGTGTGTAATGACTCTATAGAATAGATCACTCTGTGTATAAGGACTCTATAGAATAGATCACTCTGTGTGTAATGTCTCTATAGAATAGATCACTCTGTGTGTAATGACTATATAATAGATCACTCTGTGTGTAATGACTCTATAGAATAGATCACTCTGTGTGTAATGACTTGTGATGAACGGGCACACAGTCCGCCACACGGTAGCCCGGGGGTCACGGCTTGTGATCCCACCGCTGCCACCACATGTGATGGAACGTGCACACACACGACGGCTGCTGCCGTCCGAACCAGTAAACTGCAGGGATTTATAACTATCCCACTTCCACTTAGGAACTTGCAGCTCTCTGGCGCCCCCCTTACCCTCAGGTCAGTCAGGGAACTGCACCTAGGATAATTGGTCGCCAGACGGGTCACTTGGATGTGTGCTGGCTATTGGGCACGCTGCAGTGAGGGCATTATAATTACTCCTGGCTGCAGCCAGGCAGTACCCTTATAAACCCCGCTGCGTCACTGCCAGCGTCACCCAATAGATTAACACTTTACACCCCTTCCTTTAGCTGCCACCAGCTACGGGTTTGACTTAATACACAATTTATCAAGAGGGTCCGTAGCAACCCCAAAACAGTAGCGTGTGCTTCAGGCACGTGCAGATTCGTTTATAGAGCAGGAGAAACAAACTAATAAATTTATAGGTTTATTCCTTAAAAACAGGCAATGCTTATATAATATAAAAAGATGTAACAAACTGAGACAATATCGTTATGTACAGATGCAGTTATAAAATAAAATAGGATTAAGAATGAAAGTCACTCACATGGTTGTTAGATCATTTACAGGCAAGCCAGGCTGGGGGAAGGAGCCACACGTCATAGTTCATTGGGAGATCTCTTACTCAGCACGTCCCAGCAGAAAGAATTCTAGCGAGGAACTTCACTGTAAGACTTATGCATGTCAGCTTCTGACCTCACAAAAAGGGCTGGTCCTCTAGCCACCTCCCCTGGCTACAAGCTATGGTTTGAGCTCTGCGATATCATAAGGTTCATAACTCGTTCTGTGAACCTAGCAGAATAATGGCAGACCTATCAATGGTCTTGCTTTGAAATGACGGTTCCAATGAGCCCACACTTGGGTGGGCTAGTTCATGGGGCACCCGAGAATTCCATTTCTCGGGTTCTGTTGGAGTTACGGGTTTACCAGTACCACGGGAACGATGCCCATCGGCGCATGGTTCAACACAGTAACTTTCGTGTTTCTAGCGAATGCTCCCACCGGTTATTAACCAAAAGGAATGAATACTCCAACATGGCTGCTATAGGAAGAAAGCACGTGTTCGGACAATGCAGGACCCCTGCGGTGAAGCGGGAAAACTTCCAGCACTGGCAGCTCACATTACACTGCCTGAGTGCAGGATGACAGGGGGGGGAAGGGGGTTGTAGTTCTAGCAACAGCACAAGACATGAAGCTTGCAATATCATCACACCTCCCCCCTTTAGAGGGCGCTACGGAGGCATGACCTGTCGGTAATCCGACATGCGCACCTCAGCGGGTTCGCCACGTCGTGATAACCCATCAGCATTCCCATGATCACTGCCTTTCTTGTGTTGTACGGCAAAATCATACTGCTGCAGGGCAAGGCTCCAGCGTAGCAACCTACCATTGGTTCCGGACACTGTGTGCAGCCAGCTCAGAGGGTTGTGGTCGGTGACCACCTTGAAGGTGCGCCCGTACAGGTAGGGCTGCAAACGTTGCAGTGCCCAGACCATGGCCAGGCACTCCTTCTCGATGGTGGAGTATGCCACTTCCCTTGGCAGGAGTTTCCGGCTCAGGTACAACACGGGGTGCTCCTGGTCCCCCGAATCAACCTGGCTGAGTACAACACCGAGGCCAAATTCACTGGCATCAGTCTGTACCAGGAAGGGCCGACTGCTGTCGACGGCTCTCAACACTGGAGAGCTGCACAGGGCTGTTTTCAAAGATCGGTATGCCGCCTCACAGCCATCTGTCCAGTTGACTGTTTGGGGTAGACCGCCCTTGGTGAGGTCCGTCAAGGGTTTTGCAATGGCGCTATAGTTCGGTACGAAACGCCTATAGTACCCTGCAGTGCTCAGGAAGGACTTCACCTGCTTTTTGGTCCTGGGGTGGGCCAGGACACGATCGCGTCCACTTTCTCGGGCTCTGGACTCATGGAACCCCCGCCTACCCGGTGCCCCAGGTAGTGGACCTCCCTCATGCCCATCTGGCATTTTCCCGGCTTGATGGTCAGACCTGCCTGGTGAATACGCTTGAGCACCTCCTGGAGATGCTGAAGGTGTTCCTCCCAGGTGGAACTGAAGACGGCAATGTCATCCAGGTACGCCACAGCGTACTCCTCCAGTCCCTGAAGCAGGTGGTTGACCATCCGCTGAAAAGTGGCAGGGGCATTCTTCATGCCGAAAGGCATGACTGTGGACTCGTACAGTCCAAAAGGGTGATAAAGGCAGATTTCTCCTGCGCCGCAGGGCTCAGGGGAATCTGCCAGTATCCCGGCTCAGATCCATGATGGATATGTACTTGGCATTCGCCAACCGCTCCAGCAGATCCTCGATGCGTGGCATTGGGTGCGCATCAGAGGTAGTGATGGCGTTGAGCCCCCTGTAGTCCACGCAGAACCGGGTGGTCCGATCCTTTTTTGGCACGAGAACTACAGGTGAGGCCCACGCGCTTTTGGACTGCCGGATCACCCCCAGCTGCAACATCTCATGGATCTCCTGGCGCATAATCTGCTGCACTTCCTCAGAGATCCGATAAGGTGTCCGCCGTAACGGGGCGTGATTCCCGGTGTCCACCTCGTGGACTGCCAACTTGGTCCTTCCGGGTCGGTTAGTGAACACGGCCCGAAAGGATTCCAGAGTGGTCAGCAACTGCAACCGCTGGGAGGCGGTTAGCGAGGCATTTACCTCCATGTCCTCAATGGACCCATTGGCATTAGCTTGGGCCAGCATGTCTAGGAGGGGATCCTCTTCCCCGTCCTCGGGCAGATTGCAGACCGGTAGGACGCAGGCTTCACGTTCGTGATGGGCCTTCATCATGTTGACGTGAAAGGCCTTGCGCCTACCCCGAGTGTGGTCAAGCGTGACCACGTAGGTGGCTGGGTTGAGCTGTTGGTGCACGACGTACGGGCCTTCCCAGGCTGCCTGAAGCTTATCCTTTGGTACGGGGACCAGCACCCACACCTTTGACCCACCTGGTAGGTCCGCTCCCGGGCGTTCTGGTCGTACCAGTGCTTCTGGTCAGCCTGAGCCTGCGTCATGTTGTCATGCACCAACTGCGTCAAGGTCTGCATCTTGTCGCGGAAGCGCATGACATAATCCACGATGGACACTTCCGTGGGGTTTGGCTCATCTTCCCAGGATTCTCTTATCAACCCAAGGGGTCCCCGGACTCGCCTACCATACAGGAGCTCGAAGGGGGAGAACCCCGTCGAGGCCTGCGGGACTTCTCTGTAGGCAAATAGCAGGTGTGGGAGGTACCGCTCCCAATCGCGTCCCTGGGTCTCAACCAGCATGCGGAGCATCTGTTTGAGGGTACCGTTAAAGCGCTCACACAAACCATTGGTCTGTGGGTGATACGCACTCGATACCATACGCGTCACCTGCATTTTGCTGCAGAGAGCCTTCATTAGGCGAGACATAAATTGGGTCCCTTGATCGGTAAGCATCTCCCTGGGAAATCCTACCCGTGAAAAGATGGTCACCAGTGCATCTGCCACCTTATCTGCCCTAGTTGAGGACAGAGCTACTGCCTCCGGGTACCGGGTAGCGTAGTCTACCACAGTCAGGATGTATTGCTCTCCAGAGCTGCTGGGGACGGCCAGCGGGCCCACAATGTCCACCGCGATCCTCTGGAAAGGCTCCTCTATCACTGGCAACGGGATCAGGGGAGCCTTAAGAGCAGGCCCCGCCTTCCCCACTCTTTGACAGGTGATACAGGAGCGGCAGTAGTTAGTCACATCTGTCCCCATCTTGGGCCAATAGAAGTGTTGAGACAGCCGTGCCTTAGTTTTGCTAATCCCAAGTGTCCAGCAAGTGGAATCTCATGGGCAATCCTCAACAACTCACCTCGGAACTGGTGCGGGACGACCAGCTGTTTCCCCCTCAACCACTCCTTTTGGGAATCTCCGGGTACGGTCTTCCGGTACAACCTTCCTCGTTCCCAGAACACCCTCTCCTTATCAGTCACGGAGGTGGGCGTCTCGGCGAGGTGTCTCAAGTTCTCCAGGCTCGCATCTGAGTGCAGAGCGGCCTGGAACTCCGGGCTGGAGGCAGCCAGAAGTGACGTCAGGGTTCCTTCCTCACTGGGACCCTCTGGGACCGGCTCTGGGTCCACCTCTGGTTCAGTCTCTCCTGTAGCGGAGGAGGGTCCAGATGGCAGGGCGCTACCTGCGATCCGGGCACTCTGACTGCGGGTGACAGCAGCTACATATGCAGTCTCCCCGGGGATTTCTATAGACCCATCAGCCTGCGCTGCTATGGGCTCTACCTCCCCATCCACCCCCAACACTTCAGGAGCAGTGCTACTTATGGGCCAGTTACCTTCCTCGGTGGCACTGGTCAGTGTCATGGCGTCACCTTCCTCCCGGTTCCCATGCACCTCCCCATTTCCTTGAGCACTGTCGCTTGCTCCTGCTAGGGGTTCCTCAGCCGTCTCACTCCGCAGAGCGACGGGACTGAACGCTCCTGTACCTGTGGACACATCTACCACTTCAGGGAAAGGGTTAACAGATTCAGATGGCACAGATACATCACTATCAGCATCATTCCTAGGGAAAGAAAGGTTATCAGTTGCATCATCACTTCGCAAAGCATTAGCAGGTAACACAATCAGTTTCCCATCATCATCAACATCATGGTTAACGTTAACCTTATCATCAGATTGGGAAGGGGTGTCAGGGACATAGTACGCCACCATCCTCCCCAGATCAGTCCCAATAAAACATCAGTGGGCAGGTTTTCGGACACCCCCACTTCCTTCACCCCGCTCCCGGTACCCCAGTCAATGAAAACTCGGGCTATCGGCAAGGGGTAGTGGACACCCCCAATCCCTGTGACAGTTAGGGTTTTCCCCGGAATCAACTCTTCAGGGGCCGCCAGTTCGGGTCGGATGAGGGTTCGCTCAGCCCCGGTGTCCTTGAGGCCTGTAGCAAGACGGGCCCCCACGCGGACGGGCTGCACGTTGTCATCAACCCTCCCCACCACACCACCCACCAAAAGAACAGAGGCGTTGGGCCCGGAGGCCTTGGCTGGGGGGTTCTTCTGCCTCTCCGGACAGGTGGCGCTGATGTGACCAGTCCTTTTACAGGAGAAACACTGGCGGGGGTCTGATGTAGGCCTGGCGCTGGCAAAGGGGATAGTGCCTCCAGAGGGACGACTGGCAGGGGCACTGGGGTTGGTTGCAGGCTTACCCCCTCCCCAGCGGGTGGCGACGGGCTTCCGCACCTCGGGTTTCCGGTTGGCCTCATAGCTGTCGGCGATCCGGGCTGTTGTGACCGCGTCCTCTGGTTCTCGGTCCAGGATGAACTGTCGGACCTCAGCTGGGCACAGATGCAGGAACTGGTCTTTGATCATCAGGTCTTTCAGCTCCTCATAGGTGTCAACTGACAGTCCATGGATCCACTGGTCAAAGTGGTTCCGGAGTCCTTGCACCACATCGCTGTAACTGTCGTGTGGGCCACGTTGGAGGTTCCGGAACTTCTTTCGGTATACCTCAGGGGTTAGCTGGTACTTGGCAATCAGGGCCTGCTTGATGGCCTCATAGTCACTGTCTTGATCTGGCGCGAGGGAAGCGAACGCCTCCAAAGCTTTGCCTTCAGCCCGGGGGTCAAGTACCTGGCCCATTGGTCGGCAGGCAGCCGGTACTGTCTGCAGACTTTCTCAAAGGCCCGCAGAAAAGTGTCCAAGTCTCCGTCCCTTTCCAGCACGGGAAAGTGCTCCGGCCGGGGCTTGGGACTCTGAGTGCTGCTGGGCACACTGCTCTGGGCTGTGGAGGGCATTGCCCCTCGCTGAACCATCTCCAGCTCATGGGCTCTCTGCGCTTGGCTTCCCGCTCGGCTCGGGCTCTCTCAGCCTCCCGCTCGGCTCTCTCAGCCTCTCGCTGGGCTTGGCGCTCGGCTCTGGCCTCCTGCTGGTATTGCTGAATCAGCTTCAGGCGCTCCCCCCGGTCGTCGGTGGGGAGTTCCTCCAGGGCCGCCAGCAGGTAAGGGTCCATCCCGCCCTGGTTGTAAGCCTGCAGGGTTTGGGCCTCTGCTGCCGCCCCACCTTGGCTTGGGCCGGCTTCTGTGCCCTCCTCGCTCTCAGCGTGGTCCTGTGGCATCAGGGCCTTGATCAGTTGAGCTTTGGTTTGGCCCCTGGGGTCAAGGCCTCGGGAAATGCATATTCCAGCAAGAGTGTCCCTTTTCTGCAGTTTGTACCAGCTTGCTCCTATGGTAGCCATCTTTGCCAAATAAAAGATAGGATAGAAAAAACAAAGAGAAGGGAAGGGTAACCGCAAGTACACACAATTGTCTCAGGACTAATAAACACTGAGTCTGTTCTCCAAAACTTTAGTTGCAGGGTCGCTGAAGAACCGTGCAAGTTTTTTAGTGAATGGAATGATTGCTCAAACCAGATCACTAATGCTCTATAATCCCACCGCTTGCCACCAATATGTGATGAACGGGCACACAGTCCGCCACACGGTAGCCCGGGGGTCACGGCTTGTGATCCCACCGCTGCCACCACATGTGATGGAACGTGCACACACACGACGGCTGCTGCCGTCCGACCCAGTAAACTGCAGGGATTTATAACTATCCCACTTCCACTTAGGAACTTGCAGCTCTCTGGCGCCCCCCTTACCCTCAGGTCAGTCAGGGAACTGCACCTAGGATAATTGGTCGCCAGACGGGTCACTTGGATGTGTGCTGGCTATTGGGCACGCTGCAGTGAGGGCATTATAATTACTCCTGGCTGCAGCCAGGCAGTACCCTTATAAACCCCGCTGCGTCACTGCCAGCGTCACCCAATAGATTAACACTTTACACCCCTTCCTTTAGCTGCCACCAGCTACGGGTTTGACTTAATACACAATTTATCAAGAGGGTCCGTAGCAACCCCAAAACAGTAGCGTGTGCTTCAGGCACGTGCAGATTCGTTTATAGAGCAGGAGAAACAAACTAATAAATTTATAGGTTTATTCCTTAAAAACAGGCAATGCTTATATAATATAAAAAGATGTAACAAACTGAGACAATATCGTTATGTACAGATGCAGTTATAAAATAAAATAGGATTAAGAATGAAAGTCACTCACATGGTTGTTAGATCATTTACAGGCAAGCCAGGCTGGGGGAAGGAGCCACACGTCATAGTTCATTGGGAGATCTCTTACTCAGCACGTCCCAGCAGAAAGAATTCTAGCGAGGAACTTCACTGTAAGACTTATGCATGTCAGCTTCTGACCTCACAAAAAGGGCTGGTCCTCTAGCCACCTCCCCTGGCTACAAGCTATGGTTTGAGCTCTGCGATATCATAAGGTTCATAACTCGTTCTGTGAACCTAGCAGAATAATGGCAGACCTATCAATGGTCTTGCTTTGAAATGACGGTTCCAATGAGCCCACACTTGGGTGGGCTAGTTCATGGGGCACCCGAGAATTCCATTTCTCGGGTTCTGTTGGAGTTACGGGTTTACCAGTACCACGGGAACGATGCCCATCGGCGCATGGTTCAACACAGTAACTTTCGTGTTTCTAGCGAATGCTCCCACCGTGTTATTAACCAAAAGGAATGAATACTCCAACATGGCTGCTATAGGAAGAAAGCACGTGTTCGGACAATGCAGGACCCCTGCGGTGAAGCGGGAAAACTTCCAGCACTGGCAGCTCACATTACACTGCCTGAGTGCAGGATGACAGGGGGGGGGGAGGGGTTGTAGTTCTAGCAACAGCACAAGACATGAAGCTTGCAATATCATCACATGACTCTATAGAATAGATCCCTCTGTGTGTAGTGACTCTATAGAATAGATCACTCTGTGTAATGTCTCTATAGAATAGATCACTCTGTGTGTAATGTCTCTATAGAATAGATCACTCTGTGTGTAATGATTCTATAGAATAGATCACTCTGTGTGTAATGACTCTATAGAATAGATCACTCTGTGTGTAATGTCTCTATAGAATAGATCACTCTGTGTGTAATGACTATATAATAGATCACTCTGTGTGTAATGACTCTATAGAATAGATCACTCTGTGTGTAATGACTCTATAGAATAGATCACTCTGTGTGTAGTGACTCTATAGAATAGATCACTCTGTGTAATGTCTCTATAGAATAGATCACTCTGTGTGTAATGTCTCTATAGAATAGATCACTCTATGTGTAATGACTCTATAGAATAGATCACTCTGTGTGTAATGTCTCTATAGAATAGATCACTCTGTGTGTAATGACTCTATAGAATAGATCACTCTGTGTGTAATGACTCTATAGAATAGATCACTCTGTGTGTAATGACTCTATAGAATAGATCACTCTGTGTAATGTCTCTATAGAATAGATCACTCTGTGTGTAATGACTATAGAATAGATCACTCTGTGTGTAATGACTCTATAGAATAGATCACTCTGTGTGTAATGATTTTATAGAATAGATCACTCTGTGTAATGTCTCTATAGAATAGATCACTCTGTGTGTAATGACTATAGAATAGATCACTCTGTGTGTAATGACTGTATAGAATAGATCACTCTGTGTGTAATGTCTCTATAGAATAGATCACTCTGTGTATAAGGACTCTATAGAATAGATCACTCTGTGTGTAATGACTGTATAGAATAGATCACTCTGTGTGTAATGTCTCTATAGAATAGATCACTCTGTGTGTAATGACTGTATAGAATAGATCACTGTGTGTAATGTCTCTATAGAATAGATGACTGTGTGTAATGACTCTATAGAATAGATCACTCTGTGTGTAATGACTCTATAGAATAGATGACTGTGTGTAATGACTCTATAGAATAGATCACTCTGTGTGTAATGATCTATAGAATAGATCACTCTGTGTGTAATGTCTCTATAGAATAGATCACTCTGTGTGTAATGACTCTATAGAATAGATCACTCTGTGTGTAATGACTCTATAGAATAGATCACTCTGTGTGTAATGTCTCTATAGAATAGATCACTCTGTGTGTAATGACTCTATAGAATAGATCACTCTGTGTGTAATGACTCTATAGAATAGATCACTCTGTGTGTAATGACTCTATAGAATAGATCACTCTGTGTGTAATGTCTATAGAATAGATCACTCTGTGTGTAATGACTATAGAATAGATCACTCTGTGTATAAGGACTCTATAGAATAGAGGAGATTCACTTTTTGATGATATTCTAATTTTGCAGGAAGCTCCTGTATTATTACAATTTGTGTCCAATTCAGCATGAAAAATATGGTGAAAGATTCTGATTCAGAGGGAAGAGTTACATTTCATGGGGAAATGTTGCAGGTTCGGCTTCGCTCCTGATATTGGGCATAGGGTACAGGCTGAAGTCTTGGTGTTGTGAGAGCAGTAATTTCACAGCGTGCAGTTACACCCCTTATCCTCATGGAGGTGGTAGAACTCCACAAATAATCATGTGCGGCTCCTTCATTCTTATCTCAGGGGCTGCACTGCGCCCCCTCTCTGCTCTTGTTCTCCAGCAAACCCCTCAGTGCCTCTTCTACAAGCCTGGCCCCTATGGCAGACCACTGGGCCTACGGGGTTCTGCTGAGAAGGGGGTTGTGGATCAGCCCCAGGTCACGAGGATTTCCCATCCAGTGCACGTATAGATTGGGGTCCTGTATATCAAACTTCTGGGCAGAGTGGAATTAATCTAGAAAAGTCCAGCGAATGTGAATTCATAGATTTAACGCAAATAATTTCAGCGTCCCAAAATCTGTTCGATTCATGTTCGTGTTTTTTTTTTCTGCAGCAAGTTCTATGTAGATGTATTGAGTTGATAGACTGGAGTCACACTAAACGTATAAAAAATCAGTCCGAGTCTCCCTGCCGAGAGTCGCACGAGTGTAATGTGAGGACAAGCTGATTTTTCACACCTAGCATCCGATTTACAGCCAATTGCAATGCGAGTTTAACGTTTTTTTACGTAGAGAAATTCTGTCATTTACACATCATCTTCAAAGGAAATATTCATCAAAACATATATATATATATATATGATAGATAGATAATAGATACTGTATAGATAGATAGACTAAAAGCCGGCAATTCATGTGCCGAGCACAGTAAAATCACAGAGTGACAGGTTAGAATATATACACATAGATATATAGATGTCAGTGACAAATACAATTAGTACAGTGTGTGCAGCTTATTGTACATGTATTTAATTATTAAAAGATTATTTTTCAGAAAAAAAAGGTGTGAGCTCCTGTGTAATTTTCTTAACCAGCAGAGGGAAAGCCGATAGCTGGGGTCCAATGTTTATAGCCTGGGAAGGGGGTAATACCCATGGAGCTTCCCAGGCTATTCATATCAGCTTACAACTGTATAATTAGCCTTTACTGGCTATTAAAATGGGGGACCCTAAAAAAAAAAATGACGTCCACCTATAATTAATAATCAGCAAAGGCTATGCAGACAGCTGTGGGCTGATATTAATAGCCTAGGAAGGGACCATGGATACTGCCCCCCAGGCTAAAAACATCAGCTCACAGCTGCCCCAGAAAAGGCATATCTCTATGATAACACTATTAGGAAGGCAGTACTGTCTGTGCTTGTAACACTATTAAGAAGGCAGTACAGTCATGACCAAAAGTTTTGAGAATGACACAAATATTAATTTTTACAAAGTCTACTGCTTCACTTTTTCTAATGGCAATTTGCATATACTCCAGAATGTTATAAAGAGTGATCAGCTTAACAGCAATTACTTGCAAAGTCAATATTTGGCTAGAAAATGAACTTTATCCCCCAAAACACATTTCAGCATCATTGCAGCCCTGCCTTAAAAGGACCAGCTAACCTCTTTTCAGTGATTGCTCCATTAACACAGGTGTGGGTGTTGATGAGGACATGGCTGGAGATCAATCTGTCATGATTAAGTAAGAATGACACCACTGGACACTTTAAAAGGAGGCAGGTGCTTGGCATCATTGTTTCTCTTCTGTTAACCATGGTTATCTCTAAAGAAACACGTGCAGTCATCATTGCAATGCACAAAAATGGCCTAACAGGGAAGAGTATCGCAGCTAGAAAGATTGCACCTCAGTCAACAATCTATCGCATCATCAAGAACTTCAAGGAGAGAGGTTCCATTGTTGCCAAAAAGGCTTCAGGGCGCCCAAGAAAGACCAGCAAGTGCCAGGACCGTCTCTTAAAAGTGTTTCAGCTGCAGGATCGGGCTACCAGCAGTGCAGAGCTTGCTCAGGAATGGCAGCAGGCAGGTGTGAGTGCATCTGCATGCACTGTGAGGCGGAGACTCTTGGAGCAAGGCCTGGTCTCAAGGAGGGCAGCAAAGAAGCCACTTCTCTCCAGAAAAAACATCATGGACAGACTGATATTCTGCAAAAGGTACAGGCAGTGGACTGCTGAGGACTGGGGTAAAGTTATTTTCTCTGATGAATCCCCTTTTCGATTGTTTGGGACATCAGGAAAACGCCTCATTCGGAGAAGACAAGGTGAGCGCTACCACCAGTCTTGTCTCATGCCAACTGTTAAGCATCCTGAAACCATTCATGTGTGGGGTTGCTTCTCAGCCAAGGGAATCGGCTCTCTCACAGTCTTGCCTAAAAACACAGCCATGAATAAAGAATGGTACCAGAATGTCCTCCAAGAGCAACTTCTCCCAACCCTCCAAGAGCAGTTTGGCGATCAACAATGCCTTTTCCAGCATGATGGAGCACCTTGCCATAAAGCAAAGGTGATAACTAAATGGCGCAGGGAACAAAACATAGAGATTTTGGGTCCATGGCCTGGAAACTCCCCAGATCTTAATCCCATTGAGAACTTGTGGTCAATCATCAAGAGACGGGTGGACAAACAAAAACCTAAAAATTCTGACAAAATGAAAGCATTGATTGTGCAAGAATGGACTGCTATCAGTCAGGATTTGGTCCGAAAGTTGATTGAGAGCATGCCAGGGAGAATTGCAGAGGTCCTGAAGAAGAAGGGTCAACACTGCAAATATTGACTTGCTGCATTAACTCATTCTAACTGTCAATATAAGCTTTTGTTACTCATGTGTTTACAATTATATTTCTGTCTGTGATAAAAACATCTGTCAAACACACATAAAAACCAGAGGGCAGCAGATCATGTGAAAATATAATATTTGTGTCATTCTCAAACTTTTGGCCATGACTGTACTGTCTGTGCTTGTAGCACTATTAGGAAGGCAGTACTATCTGCACATGCCTCACTTTCATTACCTTCTGTGCTGGTTGTGGCGGTAGGATCTGCATGCGTTGCATTTGCCATACTTGTCTTAGTTGGGGATATTCCTTTAACCCCTCACTGCTCTTGGTAGTCACGGATGGTACGGCTCGCCCCATTACTGCCTTAGACCCCTGGGGATGCACCCAGAAATCCCTTTACTGTTGGGAGTCAAAGGCACTAGAATAATCCACTGTAATTTACTCTCTGACCAGCTGATGGCGCCTGTGTCTCATTACTGCGAGGATTTGTCTTGTTGACACAATGTTGATAGAAGTGGAATGTAATGAAAATAGTAATTATCTCGTAAACCGCATCACATTATTGCTGTGTAATCGTGTGATATACCGCCATTATGTGTAACAGGTAGATAAATAATGTTCCAGCGCAGCAGATAAATCAGACCCAGCATCATCATCATCATCATCATCATCCAGCCTTGTAGAGATCCTGTCACTGATTCATTGCAGGATCATCTCTGCTCCTGGTGAAAACACACATCCTCCTGAAGTCTGCGCTGCTGCTCCTGCTGTAATGGAGTCACTGTCCATCAGACTCCGGAGAAAGCTCAGCGCAGGCTCCAATGTGCAGGAAGAGCTCCAGAGCTTTATTCACCAAACCATGCAAGGAATCAGGATCTTTCACTTTTTTTTGCATATTGGGAACGTGTTCAATCTTTTTTCCCTCATTTTGCTTTGTTTGGTTTATGGACTCTGACAATGCAGGAAATGTAGTCTGTTCACAGCGGAGATCCATGAATGTAATTTTTATTTGCTGATGAACTACATCACCTAAAGCACAAGAAACAAGAAGGAATTAACATGTACAAGAATATAACTACTATAATACTGCCCCTATGTACAAGAATATAACTACTATAATACTGCCCTATGTACAAGAATATAACTACTATAATACTGCTCCTATGTACAAGAATATAACTACTATAATACTGCCCCTATGTACAAGAATATAACTACTATAATACTGCCCCCTATGTACAAGAATATAACTACTAACCTTAAATATAATACTAAACCCCCTATGTACAAGAATATAACTACTATAATATACAGCTTACCCTATGTACAAGAATATAACTAATATAATACTGCCCCTATGTACAAGAATATAACTACTATAATACTGCCCCCTATGTACAAGAATATAACTACTATAATACTGCCCCCTATGTACAAGAATATAACTACTATAATACTGCCCCTATGTACAAGAATATAACTACTATAATACTGCTCCCTATGTACAAGAATATAACTACTATAATACTGCCCCTATGTACAAGAATATAACTACTATAATACTGCTCCCTATTTACAAGAATATAACTACTATAATACTGCTCCTATTACAAGAATATACTACTATAAATGCTCTATACAGAATATAACTACTATAATACTGCTCCCTATGTACAAGAATATAACTACTATAATACTGCTCCTATGTACAAGAATATAACTACTATAATACTGCCCCTATATACAAGAATATAACTACTATAATACTGCCCCTATATACAAGAATATAACTACTATAATACTGCTCCTATGTACAAGAATATAACTACTATAATACTGCTCCTATGTACAAGAATATAACTACTATAATACTGCTCCCTATGTACAAGAATATAACTACTATAATACTGCCCCTATGTACAAGAATATAACTACTATAGTACTGCCCCTATGTACAAGATATAACTACTATAATACTGCTCCTATGTACAAGAATATAACTACTATAATACTGCCTCTATGTACAAGAATATAACTACTGTGACAGTGTCACTGGTTTTATATGTGAAGGGAGGTATGTGTCACACAGGATGCTCTCCTGTGTGAACTAAGACCTACTTCATTTATCTGCCTACACTCTCTACATGCATAAGTCCTGACAGGACCTGTGTGATGTCAGAGTCATGTGATCCATCACATGATTCAGGAGTCACAAGGTCTGGGCTTAAATGCCTGAAGGCCCTAGCTTTCAGGGTTCAGTGTGGTCTGGAGAGGAAGGTCTCCAGACAGTATAGTGGAAGCTACAGAGCTTTCCACAAGGACTTTGACTGTGCCATTTATGCTACTGAGAGCGGGCGGAACCCTCTCAGCTATGGACTGAGTTATTGTTTGTTTTTTTTATGCTTTTCCCGTTTAACCCAGAAGGGTCATGTTTACTTTTCCTGCGAAACCTGCATGAGTTTATGGCTGATAATAAACCAGCAGAAAGAAAACCCAGAGAACGTGTGTCCTGAGTCTGCCTTCAGGAGAGCCGAGCGAGTCGTCTTGCCACAGTTGGTGGAGAATGCGGGCAGGATTCCAGGAACACATGTACCTGCTACAAAGACCGGTGGATGTCCTGGGTGAAGGCTGCCAGCCAGCCAGAGAAGTCCGGCAGCATGGAGGAGCTCGTTAAGCACCTGGTCCAGGCCCAGCAGAACATGCAGCAGCAACACCTACAGAGCCAGCAGAGCATACAGCAGGCCCAGCAGAGCATGCAACAGCAGCACCAGGAGACGACCAAACTGTTGCTTCAGCAGATCCAGTTGCAGCAAAAGTCGCAGCAGCAGCACCAGCAGGAGGCGCAACAACAGATACAGCTTTTGGCAAACGCCATCCAGAGCAGGGCGGCCGCCCTAACCCCAGGGCCGACTGATGACTCTCACGTCCGGAAGGCGGTAAGACGGGCCATGCAGAAAATGACCCCTGAGGATGATGTAGAAGCATTTTTGACTGTTTTTGAGAGGGTGGCTGATCGGGAGAGACTTCCACCAGCACAGTGGGCCGAGGTTCTGGCGCCATATTTATCGGGGGAACCCCAAAAAGAGTATTTTGACTTGGCGCTGCAAGATACTAAGGAGTATCCCAAACTAAAGACAGAGATCTTAGCACGTTTGGGAGTAAATATGGCAGTAAGAGCCCAGCGGGTTCATCACTGGACATATGCTAGTAACAAACCCCCTCGTTCGCAGATGTTTGATCTACTGCATCTTGTTCAGAAGTGGCTACAACCGGAGTCCTCCACTCCGGCCCAGATGGTTGAGCGGGTGGTGATTGACAGATTCATGCATTCCCTTCCCAAGTCAGTACAGACCTGGGTTGCCCAGGGTGATCCCCAGAACGCAGATGACTTTATCGGCCTGGTAGAGAGATACCAGGTAGTGGAAAGATCTCTTGGAAAACCGGATGCAGTCACTTCTCCCTACTGGGATACCCAAAAGGGGGTGGGTTCACCACGGAAGGGGTCTAGAGCCACCACTGGGGGGCATCCCACTCCTATTGAAGGTGCCTTTAGAACAGTGGCGAAAGATATAGTTTGCTGGCGATGTCACAACCCTGGACATGTAGCTGCCAGGTGTCCAATACCCCCTGAGGCCATGGACTGCAGCCTAGGCAGACGGGTCTCCTATTATGCCTATCCAGCCTGTAGCGTGGACTGTCGACCCGACAAAGGACCGCAGGCGTGTACAGTATCCATTAATGGAGTAAAAGTGCTTGGGCTGTTGGACTCCGGGAGTCTGGTGACCTTGATCAGAGCATCCCTTCCCCACCAGTTGATCCCTTCCAAAACCCTGGGTGTTCGGTGCATCTATGGTGACGCCAAGGACTATCCCGTGGCCACAGTAACAGTGGGGACAGACTGTGGTGCCCAGTCCCATGAAGTCGGGGTGGTAAAAGACCTGATACATCCTGTCATATTGGGCCGTGATTTTTCCTTATTTTGGGACTTGTGGGAGAGGGGAACTGGACTAAAGAGCATGGGAAAAAGCGAGATCCATGAAGAAGAACCCCCGACAGTCTCAGAGAGGGGAATTCCCCCTGTGCGTCCTTGTCGGTGATGAGGGTGAGACGGTGACCGAGGAGGTCGACTTACCTGCGATTGAGATGTCCAGAGAGAACTTTGGGACTGCTCAAGTTCGAGACCTGACCTTAAAAGGGGCGTTCGACCAGGTTACTGTGTGTAATGGGGTTGCCCAAGAGCTGGGGGCCGACACCAGATTCCCCCACTTTGCAGTACAGGGGGAGTTGCTATATCGGGTGGCCAAACTGAGGGGTGGTGAGATAGTGGAACAGCTGTTAGTGCCGCGGCCATACAGATGGCGGGTGCTAGATATGGCCCATTCACATGTTCTGGGGGACACCTAGGGGTCGAGAAAACTCAGGAGAGGATACTGAGGAGGTTCTATTGGCCAGGGTGTTATCGAGATATTCAAAACTTTTGTAGGTCCTGCCCCACCTGCCAAATAACCGCTCCCTCCCCCACTTCCGTAGCCCCTTAGAGTTCCACTACCTGTGATAGAGGTTCCCTTTGAGAGGATTGCCATGGACCTCGTGGGCCCCATAGTCAAATCAGCTCGGGGTCACCAATATATCCTGGTCGTAATGGACTATGCGACTCGGTATCCAGAAGCGGTGCCCCTAAGGAACATGACCAGTAAGAGTATAGCCCGAGAGTTGGTCCATATTTTTGCTCGGACAGGTCTACCAAAAGAGATTCTAACAGACCAAGGAACCCCCTTCATGAGCAAGGTGATGAAGGAGCTTTGCAGAGTCCTTCAGATAACTCAACTGCGGACCTCGGTGTATCATCCACAAACAGACGGCCTAGTGGAACGCTTCAACAAGACCTTAAAGGCGATGCTCAAGAAGGTCGTGGAAAAGGATGGGAGAGATTGGGACTACCTGCTCCCATTTCTGCTTTTCTCGGTCAGAGAAGTCCCTCAAGCCTCCACTGGCTTCTCTCCATTTGAGCTCCTATATGGACGGCATCCAAGAGGTCTCCTAGACATCGCCAAGGAAACTTGGGCTGAAGTTACGCCACACCGGAGTGTTATAGAACATGTCGCCCAATTACAGGAGAGAATGTCAAGAGTGATGCCCATCGTGAAGGAACATCTCCTCCAGGCGCAGGAAGCCCAGGCAAGGGTCTATAACCGGTCGGCGAGACTAAGACAGTTCCAGCCCGGAGACCGTGTTTTGGTGCTGATCCCTACCGTCGAGAGCAAGTTCCTCGCCAAATGGCAAGGTCCATATGAGGTGGTGGAGAAAGTCAGCGAGGTTAATTATAGAGTTCACCAGCCTGGCCGAAGGAAGGCACATCAAATCTATCATGTAAACTTGCTCAAGCCGTGGCGGGACCGTGAACCTGTGGAAACTCCATGCCTGGGAGCCGCACCGGAAGGCAAGGTGGACGAGGTCACTATTGCAGAGACTCTATCACCGGCCCAGAAGCAACAGTGTCGAGAATTACTACAGCGGAATCGGGACCTGTTCTCAGAGTTGCCGGGGCATACACAAGTGATAGAGCATGACGTGCTGACAGAACCGCATGTACGAGTGAATTTGAAGCCGTATCGGATCCCGGAAGCACGCCGGGAGGTAATCTCGGCTGAGGTGAAGAGGATGTTAGACCTCGGGGTAATAGAGGAGTCAAAGAGTGGGTGGTCGAGCCCAATCGTCCTCGTGCCGAAGCCCAATGGAGAGTGGAGGTTTTGTAATGACTACCGTCGGCTAAATGAGGTATCCAAGTGTGACGCGTACCCAATGCCCCGCGTCGACGAACTCATTGAGAGGCTTGGACCGGCGAGGTACATCACCACTCTTGATCTGACGAAGGGCTACTGGCAGATCCCCATGTCCCAGAGGGCTAAAGAGAAGACGGCTTTCTCAACACCTGATGGCTGTTTTCAATACAAGCGGATGCCGTTCGGACTACAGGGGGCCCCAGCCACTTTCCAGAGGGCTATGGATCGGATCCTAGCCCCACATAAGGAGTATGCCGCAGCCTACCTCGACGACATTGTGGTCTTTAGCTCAGACTGGGCTAGTCACCTACCTAAACTACAGGCCGTTTTGGACACGCTAAGAAAAGCAGGATTTACCATAAATCCGAAAAAGTGTGCCATCGGAAAAGAAGAAGCCAATTACCTGGGCTATGTTGTTGGGAGAGGCGAAATAAAGCCCCAAATCAAGAAAGTGGAGGCGATTCAAACCTGGCCGCAACCGCTCTCAAAGAAGCAGGTGAAAGCATTCCTGGGATTGGTGGGATACTACCGGCGGTTTATCCCGAAGTTCGCCATGATTGCCGCCCCACTAACAGATCTTCTAAAAGGCACCAAGTCAACCATGGTGAAATGGACGGAAGAAACGGAGACCGCATTTCAAAAACTGAAGCTAGCACTGTGCAAACAGCCTGTCCTGGTCGCGCCAGACTTTAAGAAAGAATTTGTAGTCCAGACTGACGCATCAGAGGTTGGTCTAGGGGCCGTACTCTCCCAAGAAATAAATGGGGAAGAACATCCCATTCTCTATCTAAGCCGAAAGCTGTCCTCCTGCGAGAAGAACTACGCCATAGTAGAGAAAGAGTGTTTAGCCATAAAATGGGCCGTGGATACACTGAAATATTACCTACTAGGCTGGAAGTTTAAATTAGTGTCAGACCATGCCCCATTGAGATGGTTGAGGGAAAAGAGAGGAAAAAATGCTAGGGTAACTAGATGGTTCCTAGAGCTGCAAGATTTTAACTTTCACGTGGAGCATAGGCCAGGGAAGTTACATGGGAATGCAGATGCCCTCTCTAGGATTCCCTGTCTGGTGTCAGAAGGTGCCCAAACCCCCGGCTTTGGGCAGAGGGGGGGAATATGTGACAGTGTCACTGGTTTTATATGTGAAGGGAGGTATGTGTCACACAGGATGCTCTCCTGTGTGAACTAAGACCTACTTCATTTATCTGCCTACACTCTCTACATGCATAAGTCCTGACAGGACCTGTGTGATGTCAGAGTCATGTGATCCATCACATGATTCAGGAGTCACAAGGTCTGGGCTTAAATGCCTGAAGGCCCTAGCTTTCAGGGTTCAGTGTGGTCTGGAGAGGAAGGTCTCCAGACAGTATAGTGGAAGCTACAGAGCTTTCCACAAGGACTTTGACTGTGCCGTTTATGCTACTGAGAGCGGGCGGAACCCTCTCAGCTATGGACTGAGTTATTGTTTGTTTTTTTTATGCTTTTCCCGTTTAACCCAGAAGGGTCATGTTTACTTTTCCTGCGAAACCTGCATGAGTTTATGGCTGATAATAAACCAGCAGAAAGAAAACCCAAAGAACGTGTGTCCTGAGTCTGCCTTCAGGAGAGCCGAGCGAGTCGTCTTGCCACACTACTATAATACTGCCCCTATGTACAAGAATATAACTACTATAATACTGCTCCTATGTATAAGAATATAACTACTATAATACTGCTCCTATGTATAAGAATATAACTACTATAATACTGCTCCTATGTATAAGAATATAACTACTATAATACTGCTCCAATGTATAAGAATATAACTACTATAATACTGCTCCTATGTATAAGAATATAACTACTATAATACTGCCCTATGTACAAGAATATAACTACTATAATACTGCTCCTATGTACAAGAATATAACTACTACAATACTGCTCCTATATACAAGAATATAACTACTATAATACTGCTCCTATGTACAAGACTATAACTACTATAATACTGCCCCTATGTACAAGAATATAACTACTATAATACTGCCCTATGTACAAGAATATAACTACTATAATACTGCCCCCTATGTACAAGAATATAACTACTATAATAGTGCTCCTATGTACAAGAATATAACTACTATAATACTGCCCCCTATGTGCAAGAATATAACTACTGTAATACTGCTCCCTATGGTACAAGAATATAACTACTATAATACTGCTCCTATGTACAAGAATATAACTACTATAATACTGCTCCTATGTACAAGAATATAACTACTATAATACTGCTCCTATGTATAAGAATATAACTACTATAATACTGCTCCTATGTACAAGAATATAACTACTATAATACTGCTCCTATGTACAAGAATATAACTACTATAATACTGCTCCTATGTACAAGAATATAACTACTATAATACTGTCCCTATGTACAAGAATATAACTGCTATAATACTGCCTCTATGTACAAGAATATAACTACTATAATACTGCCCCATGTACAAGAATATAACTAATATAATACTGCTCCTATGTACAAAAATATAACTACTATAATACTGCTCCTATGTATAAGAATATAACTACTATAATACTGCTCACTATGTACAAGAATATAACTACTATATTACTGCCCCTATATACAAGAATATAACTACTATAATACTGCTCCTATGTACAAGAATATAACTACTATAATACTGCTCCTATGTACAAGAATATAACTACTATAATACTGCTCCTATGTATAAGAATATAACTACTATAATACTGCTCCTATGTACAAGAATATAACTATTATAATACTGCTCCTATGTACAAGAATATAACTACTATAATACTGCTCCTATGTACAAGAATATAACTACTATAATACTGTCCCTATGTACAAGAATTTAACTGCTATAATACTGCCTCTATGTACAAGAATATAACTACTATAATACTGCCCCTATGTACAAGAATATAACTAATATAATACTGCTCCTATGTACAAGAATATAACTACTATAATACTGCCCCTATGTACAAGAATATAACTACTATAATACTGCTCCTATGTACAAGAATATAACTACTATAATACTGCTCCCTATGTACAAGAATATAACTACTATAATACTGCCCCTTATGTAAAAGAATATTACTACTATAATACTGCACCTATGTACAAGAATATAACTACTATAATGATCTTTTTATTTGAAAAACTCACAAACATATATACAGAATATTTACATGAAAATCACAAAATATTAAATAAGGGAAATATTGCATTGTTACATCACAGACACAATAATAGCAGAACACACTAATAGATCCCAACAGTTCCCTCTGCTCTTTCCTGATCTACAGAACATAAATGTTATCTCTCTATAATGGATGGAGTCCAGCATCAGACAGATCTCCGGGACTCCGTCCACCTTGCCATCCATATTATTACAAAGAATCCCCACACCGTCATTTCTCTCCAGACTGAAGGACCGGAATGATGGACCCGGTCTCTCCAGTCTCTCTTGGCCGTATTCACATTGCATTGCCCTTCAGATACGTCTCACTGTTCACATTAATAGAGTTTATTCTCTGCGGCATCCTGATCACTTAGACTTTCTGGTCTTCTTCCTCCTTCCACTGCTGTCACCTGCAGTGCCCCATCTCTTCGTGGACACCGGAGGGTCAGGATCCACCTCATCAGAGACATTTTCTATGATGTATGAAGGACCTTGCTCCATTTGTGCCTCTTCTTCTTTGTCTTCTCCCAGTACACTGTAACGTCCCGGACTTATCGCCATCTCTGGAGGCTCAGAGGGTTTCTGCGCTGGTAAGAATTCTCTGAAGGCATCTACATAGGCTTTTCTCCTTTTTATAGTCACAAAACCTCCCACATCCACACTGGACACTGCAGACACATTACCTGTTTCTACAGATGTACTGGGCTGCAGCAGGGACGGTTTGGTGACAGGTTTCCTGGACTCCTTAGGTATCATTTTAGTTACTGGTATTTTAGGCTCGACTTTAGTGGCTGACCATTGTTTAGATCTTACTTTCATGGCCAATGATGGTGGTTTACGTCTTTCCTTAACGGCTGAATGTACTTTAGATGATTCTTCAGTGGCTGGTGGCACTTTAGGTTTTTCTTCAGTGGCTGGTGGTCCTAGTAGTGCAGCATCCATTAATATTACATCAGATTTTGGAGCAGTTTGACTGCTACTATGATTTATCACCTCATCAGTGCCGTTTTCTTGCACATCTGCACCTAAGGTGATATCTTTTTTCATCATTTCCAGAGAAGTCTGGTCATTATATTTATTATGTTCTGCATGAGGGCAATCCCGGAACGTATGCCCGGATCCTGAGCACAGGTTACAGATGACGGGTCCTGTGCATTTGTCCTTTGTATGTCCGAACTGTCCACACAATGAGCATGTGATACGTGAACAGTTCATGGCGAGGTGCCTGCCCCCACATCTATGGCACAGACGTGGCTGACCGGGGTAGTAGCATATCCCCCTCTCTGAGCCCAGGTAGAAGGAGTGCGGCAGATGCCTGGTTACACCATTCTCTTGTAGAAGCTGGATTTTAACAGAATATCCTCCATTCCATATTTGCTCCTCATCATAGATCTTCTCAGGATGACTTCTCACCATGCACTGCCGGCTCAGCCAGTGCTGCAGATCCACCAGCGCCACCACTCAGACTGGAACAGGACAGTGGCCGTTATTTCCTGCGGCTTAGACAGCTGGATACACTGGAGAGGATCCCAGATCTCATCTTCT
>JARQOD010000008.1:12838578-12891257 GCA_033576555.1 Oophaga sylvatica
CCCGCATTACAGTAAATATAAAAGTCTTACACCCTGTTAAAATCCCCGTTTTTGTCTTCCTACCAAGAAGAATCTTTCAAAAACCTTTTTCCCCACCTTTACACTAATACTTTTAGGACCATCCTCCTGAACAGCAAAACTTTCTCTGGGGTTTTAATCAGAATCCTGTAAATGATGGCGGGCGGCACTGACTACTATTTAACACGAAGCAAATGCGTTTGGCTATTTCTGAGCACAACCAACATCCCAATTCTAAAGAGGGTGTTCACATTATGAAAACCAAGTTATTTACGTTTGGTTCTTTTTATTATTCCCCATCAAAACGATTTTGTTTTGTTTTTTTTCAATGGTTTTGTACAGATTAGGGGGCGAATTAAAGGTGGAAAATGTTCTGACATTATTTTTCGGGCTGATTTTTTTTAATGAGAAGAGAAACAAATTTAACGGGGGAGTGTAGACTTTTTATACCCACTGTATTTATCTCCTGTACATGCAGTGAGTTTTGATAATGAGAAACCCGTGAATAATGAGGAAACGGTGGAGAAATCTTCTGTCATTTATTTTTGAAAATCCCCAAATTTCACAGTTTTAAAAAAACGAAAGTGCAGGATTGGGTGACTCCGGGGGACAGGTGACTCAGGGGACAGGTGACTCTGGACAGGTGACTCCGGGGGCAACTGACTCTGGGGACGGGGCGATTCTGGGAACAAGTGACTCCAAAGGGACAAGTGACTCTGGAGACCAGGTGACTGGGGCCCAAGTAACTCCAGAGGACAAGTACTGGGGGGACCGGGTGACTCTGGGGGACAAGTGACTCCCGGGGACAAGTGACTCCGGGGACAAGTGACTCCTGAGGACAAGTTCTCGGGGACAAGTGATCCCAGGGGCATGTGACTCCAGAGGATGATCCAGGGGACAAGTGACTTCAGGGGGCGGTTGACTCTAGAGGCAGGGGACACTGGTGGAGAGTGTTCTGGGGTACAAGTGACCCCGTGGGGAATAGATGACTCCGGGGGCAGATGACTTTGGAGGACAAGTGACATTTTGGGGTGGATGCCTCCAGATAACAATTGGGGGGTGGTGATTTCAAGAGGTGGGTGAGTCCATTTGATACTAGATAATTGATGTTCCTGAGGGGGAGCATCGGGGGTCTGGGCGCGGGGAACTTTTTTTTTGGGGCTCGACACAGGAAATTGTTTATTTAGTGATGGATATATTATAAGGTGCCAAATTTACATGAGACATCCAGAGACAGAGCGAGAGAGAGGAGTGCGAGAGCCCAGGAGTATCAGAAAATGACAAAGAGGGAGACGAACAGAGACAGTTAGAGATGAGCCCAGCGGGGAATACCCATCCAGAAGAGAGATGTAGAAAGAGGACACAGTGTAGACAGCCATGTAGACAGGAACTGCCTGCCCCGCCCGGGGGCCGCCAGTTGTGTCGTGACATTCTATTTGTATAAAAGGTGCACGCGGCTTCCATCACAGCTGTTCCTGCCCTTTGTCACCCCCTTCGGCCCCAGACATTGGAAAGGGAGTCCGGGCTGGTAGAGAGAGGAGACAGCCCCCGTGGAGTTAGGATAGTGATTGTCGGGACAGTTTTCCCGCGCCGTCATGATGTTTCCTGGTGAGCGCAGTGTCCCGCAACTCCATGACCCGCTCTTCTTTCTGCATGAAAGGGAAAAGGTAACAGTGAGACCGAGTGACGGTGGCGGACAATGTGGCAGATCCTAAATCTTTGCTTAAAATACGCCCCCCTCATACGGACGGTCCGGAGGCTAGTCACAGACTGAAATCAATGTGCACCGATCGCTATTTTAGCATCTGTACGTCCCCATGAGATAGTGAAAGCAAAAAGACAACCTGAATTTTCAGTTATCACTATGTTCAGATCTCTGCTTGCTGTAATTGTATGGAAATAGTCTGTAAGGATGGCACCCCTTGTCCATATCCATATGGATATTGATTAGAGGGGGTCTGCTCCACTGGGGACCCCCCCTTTTTAATAGAGGTCTGCTCTGTACCGTGCGGGACTCATTGCTTTCCATCAGGTCTACCGGAAAATCACTGCTTCTTTAGTTAACGAAAGTGGGACCCGGGACAAATCGGCCGCAGTGACTGCGTTTTTTGAGAGGGTGGTCTTGATGAGGAGGCTAAGGCCAGCGCACACTGGCGAGTATGATGCGAGTAAGTCGCACGACTTTTCGCATCAACACCCGGCACGGCCGCCCGCTCTCGGACCCGAGTATGCGGTGATTATTTTATGCAGCCGCAACTCGGGTCCGGAGCGGGCAGCCGTGCCGGGTGTTGATTGCGAGAAAGGCGTGCAAAATTACTCGCACAGTGTGACGCGGCCTAAAAGTCACGCAAGCAGGATCTTACAGAATGATACAACCACATAGAAAACCACAAGACTGTGGGGGCACACAAAAGGGCCGAGCCGTCCCTCCGCGATGATCCTGCCCAGCTCCTGGTTTTCCCTCTCCAGCAGCCGCGATTTCTCCTCCTCATTTTGTTGGTGGACGATCCGGTCTAGAGTGTCCTGCTGCTCCGAGCCTTCCCCCGAGTAATGAGAAGTCTCATCTGCGATACAAAAGATATCGGGAGCTGAAAAGACATCTTGAGACTTCAACAGACGGACAGATCGCATTGCTGTGCAGTTTCTTCCATGGGTCAGGTTGGAACAGGAGAGAATCCTCCCCAAACCGTTCCATAAAGTGACACTTGGGCAGATTATCTCTATTTGTGGCAAAAATTATTTCTGTTGATATTTTCTGGACCCTTTTCCCCTTTTTTTTTGTACCTATGAACCTGTGTGAGGCCTTGATTTTTGCGTGGGAGCTGTAGTTTTTTATTGATACCATTTTGCGGTACGTAAAACATTTTTATTTTTTGTTGCACTTTTTTTTTGCGGTGACTGCAAATAACAATTCTGGGGTTTCATCTTTTATTCTTTCTTTTTCCAAAGTTGAATTATAGTAAGTTAATTTTATATTATGATAGATCGGACTTTCATAGACAATTTTTTTTTTTTACATTTTTTTTTAGTGTCCTTGGACACTAAAACGCGTATTTTAAATCAAAATGGGTCTCTATGAGCTTCAGGAAGGCTAACGTTGTAGTGACGAGGGTCTTCAGCAGACCCGGGCTGCCATGAATTGCACACCATGATCGAGTCGTGGGGGTCTGAGGGGGACCAGTGAAAACTCACGGCAGCAATGTGCCATTGTCACTCCTCTCGCTGCTGGTATGGGAAGAAGCCGGCTTGTTTACCAGCTGGCATCTCATGGGTGTGGAGCGGCTAAAGAAAGAGCTAAACACTCTGGACCTTCCTATAGACTGCAAAGACGACGTGCTTACAGCACTGCAGCTGCCACCTGACATTGAGCAGAATGCTGGTTAATAGAAGACCTTTTTTGAGTTTTATAGGGGTTTTTCTGTAAATGGCGGCTTGATTATGAGTTTTGAGGTGCACTAAAAAAAACGCAAGTGGCAAACCTTTACGAAAAAACAAAAAATATTCTACTTTTTAAAAAAAACACAGAGAGCCGAGCTGAGTGTGTTGTGTAAAATGAAGCTCTGCTTTTTCCAGCACGTCTAGGAGGTCTGAGGGTTTTCTGCTCAGATTTCTTGATTTGTGAACATCAAGATTTATACGACGGCAAAAAAACCAAAGAGCTGCCTGACGGGGATAAGTAAAATAGCAGGAACAGGGAAAACACGATGCGACCTGCGCTGCTCCTCCTGTACAATTGATCTGCGTTTTATTCAATCCTCCTTGGTTTCTGACATCCCGTTCCAAACCACTTGTCTGCCTGAGTGAGGTGTAACTATAGATCCTTCTGCGGGCACCAAACCCAAATCATTAGATTGTTACTGCAGGAGAGCATTATTGTTATACCTCCATGTAGATTTTTGGGACAGGACATAAAGTCTGCAGCCATCGCCACATTACAGTGGGTACGGAAAGTATCAGCCCCTTTACATTTTTCACTCTTTGTTTCATTGCAGCCATTTGGTAAATTCAAAAGTTCATTTTTTTCATTAATGTGAACTCTGCTCCCCATCTTTACTGAAAAAAAAAAAAAAAATGTAGAAATTTTGCAAATTTATTAAAAAGAAAAAATGAAATATACACGGGTCTAAGTATTCAGAACCCTTTGCTCAGACCCTCATATTTACGTCACTTGTGCCATTTCCTTGTGGTCCTCATTGAGATGGTTCTACTTCTTCATTGGAGTCCAGCTGTGTGTAATTAAAAGATAGGACTTGATTTGTAAAGGCGCACCTGTCTATATTAGACCTCACAGCTCACAGTGATGCACCCAAATGAGAATCATGAGGTCAAAGGAACTGGCCAAGGAGCTCAGAGACAAAAATTGTGGCAAGCACAGATTGGCCAAGGTTACAAAAGAATTTCTGCAGTACTAAAGGGGTTTCCAAGAGCACAGTGGCCTTCATAAACCTTACATGGAAGAAGTTTGGGACCACCAGAAGTCTTCCTAGACCTACCGTCCAGAAAAATCTGAGCAATTGGGAGAAGAGCCTTGGTGGAGAGGTAAAGAAGAGCCCAAATCACAGTTTCTGAGCTCCACGATGCGTAGGGAGATGGGGAAAGTTCCACAACGTCAACTAACACTGCAGCCTCCACCAGTCGGCCTTTACGGCAGAGTGGCCCGATGAAGCCTCCCCCTCAGTGGCCAGACATTGAAAGCAGCATAGAGATTACAAAAAAAACACATGAAGGACTCCCAGACTAGAGAAATAAGATTCTCTGGTCTGATGAGACGAAGATAGCACTTTTGGTGATAATTCTAAGCGGTATGTGTGGGAAAACCAGGCATTGCTCATCTCCTGCCCAATACAATCCCCACAGTGAAAATGGTGGGGCAGCATCATGCTATGGGGGTGTTTTTAGCTGCAGGGACAGGACGGTGGTTGCAAATTGAAGGAAACATGAATGCGGCCAGTCAGAGATATCCTGGATGAAAACCTCTTCCAGGTGCTCGGACCTCGACTTGGTGAAGGTTCCCTTCCAACAAGACAATGACCCTAAGCACACAGCTAAAATAACAAAGGAGCGGTTCAGAACAACTTGTGACCATTCCTGACTGACCCAGCCCGGCCCCGACCTAAACTAAATTGACCATCTCTGGAGAGACCTGAAATGGGCTGTCCACCACGTTCACATCCAACCTGGCGCTACTGGAGAGGATTTGCCGGAAGAATGGCAGAGGATCCCCAAATCCAGGGGGAAAAACTTGTTGCATCATTCCCAAGAAACTCATGGCGTATAGTCAAAAGGGGTTTCCTCAAACTGAGCAAAGGGTCTGATACTTTAGACCTGTGATACTTCAGTTTTTCTTTTTTAATAAATTTGCAAAAAATTCTAATTTTCAGTTTTTTTTTTCAGTAAAGATGGGGTGCAGAGTGACATTAATGGAAAAAATGAACTTTTTTTAATTTACCAAATGGCTGCAATGAAACAAAGAGTAAAAATTTAAAGGCGTCTGAATACTGTTTGATCTAAAAGCATGCTCCAGAGCTGCACTCACTTTTCTGCTGGTGGAGTCACTGTTACTACTTTTCATTACTGCTCCTGAGTTAATCCTGTATTATTCCAGAGCTGCACTCACCCATTTGCTGGTGGAGTCACTGTGTACATATATTACATTACTGTCCTGAGTTTCATATGTATTTATCCAGGCTGCACTCACTATTCTGCTGGTGCGTCACTGTGTACTCATTACATTATGATCCCCGAATTACATCCTGTATTATATCGAGCTGCACTCACTATTCTGTGGTGCAGTCCATGTGTACTTTCATTAACATTATGATCCTGAGTTACATCCTGTATTTTACTCCAGGCTGCACTACTATTCTGCTGGTGCAGTCCTGTGTACATACATTACATTATGCTCCTGGTTTAAATCTGTATTATTTTCTCCAGAGCTGCACTCCCTATTTGCTGGTGGAGTCACTGTGTACATACATTACATTACTGATCCCGAGTTACATCCTGTATTATACTCCAGAGCTGCACTCACTATTCTGCTGGTGCAGTCACTGTTACATACATTACATTACTGATCCTGAGTTACATCCTGTATTATACTCCAGAGCTGCACTCACTATTCTGCTGGTGCAGTCACTGTGTACATACATTACTGATCCTGAGTTACATCCTGTATTATACTCCAGAGCTGCACTCACTATTCTGCTGGTGCAGTCACTGTATACATACATTACATTACTGATCCTGAGTTACATCCTGTATTATACCCCAGAGCTGCACTCACTATTCTGCTGGTGCAGTCACTGTATACATACATTACATTACTGATCCTGAGTTACATCCTGTATTATACTCCAGAGCTGCACTCACTATTCTGCTGGTGCAGTCACTGTGTACATACATTACAATTGTGATCCTGATCACATTCTGTATTATACTCCAGAGCTGCACTCACTATTCTGCTGATGCAGTCACTGTGTACATACATTACATTACTGATCCTGAGTTACATCCTGTATTATACTCCAGAGCTGCACTCACTATTCTGCTGGTGGAGTCACTGTGTACATACAATTACATTACTGATCCGGAGTTACATCCTGTATTATACTCCAGAGCTGCACTCACTATTCTGCTGATGCAGTCACTGTGTACATACATTACATTACTGATCCTGAGTTACATCCTGTATTATACTCTAGAGCTGCACTCACTATTCTGCTGGTGAGTCACTGTGTACATACATTACATTACTGATCCTGAGTTACATCCTGTATTATACTCCAGAGCTTCACTCCTATTCTGCTGGTGGAGTCACTGTGTACATACATTACATTACTGATCCATGATTACATCCTGTATTATACTCCAGAGCTGCACTCCTATTCTGCTGGTGGAGTCACTATGTACATACATTACATTACTGATCCTGAGTTACATCCTGTATTATACTCCAGAGCTGCACTCACCATTCTGCTGGTGCAGTCACTGTGTACATACATTACAATACTGATCCAGAGTTACATCCTGTATTATACTCCAGAGCTGCACTCCTATTCTGCTGGTGGAGTCACTATGTACATACATTACATTACTGATCCTGAGTTACATCCTGTATTATACTCCAGGGCTGCACTCACTATTCTGCTGGTGCAGTCACTGTGTACATACATTACATTACTGATCCTGAGTTCCATCCTGTATTATACTCCAGAGCTGCACTCACTATTCTGCTGGTGCAGTCACTGTGTACATACATTACATTACTGATCCTGAGTAACATCCTGTATTATACCCCAGAGCTGCACTCACTCTTCTGCTGGTGCAGTCACTGTGTACATACATTAATTACTGATCCTGAGTTACATCCTGTATTATACTCCAGAGCTGCACTCACTATTCTGCTGGTGCAGTCACTGTGTACATACATTACATTACTGATCCTGAGTTACATCTTGTATTATACTCCAGAGCTGCACTCACTATTCTGCTGGTGCAGTCACTGTGTACATACATTACATTACTGATCCTGAGTTACCTCCTGTATTATACTCCAGAGCTGCACTCACTATTCTGCTGGTGGCAGTCACTGTGTACATACATTACATTACTGATCCTGAGTTCCATCCTGTGTTATACTCTAGAGCTGCACTCACTATTCTGCTGGTGCAGTCACTGTGTACATACATTACATTACTGATCCGGAGTTACATCCTGTATTATACTCCAGAGCTGTACTCACTATTCTGCTGGTGCAGTCACTGTGTACATACATTACATTACTGATCCTGAGTTATATCCTGTATTATACTCCAGGGCTGCACTCACTATTCTGCTGGTGCAGTCACTGTGTACATACATTACATTACTGATCCTGAGTTACTCCTGTATTATACTCCAGAGCTGCACTCACTATTCTGCTGGTGCAGTCACTGTGTACATACATTACTGATCCTGAGTTACATCCTGTATTATACTCCAGAGCTGCACTCACTATTCTGCTGGTGCAGTCACTGTGTACATACATTACATTACTGATCCTGAGTTACATCCTGTATTATACCCCAGAGCTGCACTCACTATTCTGCTAGTGCAGTCACTGTGTACATACATTATATTACTGATCCTGAGTTCCATCCTGTATTATGTAGCGTCGGCGTCCCTGCCCTCCGCTAGGCAGGGACGCTGTTCCCCTCACCCCTCTGCTCCGGGTCCGTCTTCCTCCTCCCGCTCTGCTGGTGGCGCGTGCTCCTTTCCGGCCACTGTGCTTAGGGCGCGCGCGCGCTCCCTTCCTCTTATAGGGGCCGCGCGCGTCCTCCTAAGTAGTCCCCGGCCAATGGCCGGAGGACTTCACCATATATAAGGCACCTCCTCCAAAATGGAGGTGCCCGAGCAATGTTGTTGCACTGTTCACTACTCTGCTTCAGCCCTTAGGCTCCGTTTCCAGATACCTGCCAGATTCCTGCCAGCCTGCAGTCTGTTACCTGTCTGCTTACCGTCCTGGAGGCTCCGCCGTCCGACAGTCTGTCCACCATCACCTGTCAGTCTGTCTATGGACCAGCCAGCCCGTTCACCTGAGGACGCTCACCTGTTTCCTGTCTGCTAGCCGTCCTGGAGGCTCCGCCGTCCGACAGTCTGTCCACCATCACCTGTCAGTCTGTCTATGGACCAGCCAGCCCGTTCATCTGGGGACGCTCATCTGCTACCTGCCTGCTAGCCTACCGGGAGGCTCAGCCATCACTGGTCGTACCTTCCTGTTTGTCCAGAGACTGCCCCGGTTCACTTTTCCGTGACTTCCTGCCTGTTTGTCCAGAGACTGCCCCGGTCACTTGCCGTGACTTCCTGCCTGTTTGTCCAGAGACTGCCCCAGTCACTTGCCGTGACTTCCTGCCTGTTTGTCCAGAGACTGCCCGGTCACTTGCGTGACTTCCTGCCTGTTTGTCCAGAGACTGCCCCGGTCACTTGCCGTGACTTCCTGCCTGTTTGTCCAGAGACTGCCCCGGTCACTTGTCGTGACTTCCTGCCCGTCTTCCCCGGGCGCCACCCGCTGCCTTACAAGGACCGCCTCCTTGTATAAAAGCTCAGAGGTTCCGCCTCCCAGACCCGTTACAGTTTGCTCGGGCCATGGAACCCGGTGGCACCCAAACTCCCTCGCTCTCTGACCTGTGTCATGAACTGTCTCGTCAGAGGTCTCAACAGGAGTCCATCCTGGGTCACCTGCGGAATGTCAATTCCCCCTGGACACTCTGACTGCTTCACCAGCAACCACCGCTGGCGCCATGACTCGCAATCCGGCAGTTCCGCTGCTCACCAATTCCGTGGTTTCCGTTCCCGGACCTCGACTGTCAGCTCCTCCTCGTTTTGGAGGTGACCCTGCTCTGGCTCGGGGTTTCATTAACCAGTGCACCCTGCACTTTGAACTCCTGTCCCATCAGTTTAACTCCGACCGGGCCAAAATTGCCTTCATCATGTCCCATCTCACCGGGGAGGCTCTGGCCTGGCTAAACCCTCTTTGGGAGAGAGAAGACCCTCTGGTGTCCGACCTGCCTGCCTTTCTCTCGGCTTTCCGGAAGGTATTCGACGAACCCGGACGGAAGACCTCCTCCGCATCATCTCTGCTACGCCTCCGTCAGGGAAGTCTCACCGTGGGTCAATATGCCATACGGTTCCGTACCCTTGCTTCGGAGCTGGCCTGGGATAACGACGCTCTAATATCTGTCTTCTGGGAGGGTCTGTCCGGTCGTATTAAAGATGAACTTGCCGGTCGGGACATTCCTACCTCTCTCGATGACCTAATAACTCTTGCCAATCGAATTGATCTACGGTTCCAAGAGCGCGCCAAAGAGGTCACCTGTGAGAGAAAGTTTCCTCGTCTAGCTCCTACTTTTCAGAAACCCATAACTCCCTCCGTTTCTCCCCAGGTACACACTTCTGAGCCTATGCAGGTCGACCAGACCAAGATGGTCAAAGCCCGTCAGGACTTACGCCGTGCCGAGGGGAGTTGCTTCTACTGTGGCAGTAAGGAGCACCTGATCCGCACCTGTCCGGAGAGGTCGGGAAACGCCTGTGTCTAGGTTCGCTCGGAGAGGTCAACCTAGACAAAGATAAATCCTCTCCATCTCTGCTGCTGTCAGTTTCAATTCTCCTCGGGGAGAACCGTCATTTCGAACTAGCCCAACTTGACACTGGAGCAGCCGGGAATCTTGTTTCACAGGCTCTGGTAGAAAAATACCGCATTCCTACCAAACCTCTGGTTGTACCAGTATCTGTCGCTGCTGTGGATGGGGGTCTCTTACCACGTCCCATCCAACTTATCACCGAATCCATAACTCTGCAGGTGGGTATGCTGCATTCTGAGAGCATCTCTTTTCATGTTCTGCCTGGACTCTCTCACGCTTTCTTACTAGGTCTACCTTGGCTCCAAAAGCATGCACCCGTGCTCGACTGGCAGACTGGAGAGATCCTTCACTGGGGACAAGACTGTCATAAAACGTGTTTGGTTCCTGTTCATCCCGTCCGTCCTTCTCCTACACCAACTAATCTACCTGGGCTCCCGATTCCATATTGGTCATTCGCTGATGTCTTTAATAAAAAGGAGGCAGAGACATTACCCCCTCACAGACCTTATGATTGCCCTATCGACCTGCTACCCGGTACTACGCCTCCCCGTGGGCGTATTTACCCATTGTCTGCTGCTGAGACCAGGTCGATGTCCGAATATATCGAGGAGAATTTGGCCAAGGGATTCATCCAGAAATCTACCTCCCCAGCGGGAGCAGGCTTCTTCTTCGTAAAAAAGAAAGACGGCTCTCTCCGTCCCTGTATAGACTACAGAGGTCTTAACCTGATCACGGTGAAGAATAAGTACCCCCTTCCGCTCATTCCAGAATTATTTGATCGTCTGAGGGGGCTAGAATCTTCACCAAACTGGATCTTCGTGGGGCATATAACCTAGTCCGTATCCGTCGGGGAGATGAATGGAAGACGGCATTCAACACCCGGGACGGCCACTACGAGTATTTGGTGATGCCCTTTGGTCTCTGTAACGCTCCGGCAGTCTTTCAAGAGTTGGTCAATGACATCTTCCGGGACCTTCTCTACTCCTGCGTAGTGGTGTACCTGGACGACATCTTGGTCTTCTCTCCGGATCTCCAGTCTCACCGGAGGGACGTTCGTCAGATTCTGCTCAGGCTCAGGCAGAATCACCTCTTCGCTAAATATGAGAAGTGCCTCTTTGAGCAGACTTCGCTTCCGTTTTTGGGCTACATCATTTCTCAGACAGGTCTACGAATGGATCCGGAGAAACTATCTGCCATCGAGAAATGGCCCCGAACGGAGGGATTGAAGGCCATTCAGCGGTTCCTGGGCTTCGCCAATTATTACCGCCTCTTCATACCGCACTTCTCTTCCCGGACTGCTCCAATCTCCGCGCTCACCCGCAAGGACGCTAACCCCAAACAGTGGACGCCCGAAGCAGAGGAGGCCTTTCTTTCCTTAAAACAAGCCTTCTCTTCCGCTCCGGTGCTGCATCGCCCGGACGGCAACAAGCAGTTCTTCTTGGAGGTTGACGCTTCCTCCTCTGGAGCCGGAGCGGTACTTACTCAAAAATCTTCTTCCGGGAGGATGGTAACTTGCGACTTCTTCTCTAAACTCTTCTCCTCTTCCGAGCGCAATTATTCCATAGGAGACCGAGAGTTATTGGCCATCAAGCTGGCATTAGAAGAGTGGCGTTACCTACTCGAGGGGGCTCTTCATCCGGTAATCATTTACACTGATCACAAAAACTTGGCTTACCTCCAGCATGCTCAGAGACTTAACCCGCGCCAAGCCCGGTGGTCCTTGTTTTTTGCTCGCTTTGATTTTCTTCTACATTTTCGCCCGGCAGACAAGAACATCAAGGCGGACGCCTTGTCTCAATCCTTCCTGGTGTCGGATCTCGAGGAGGAACCTAAACATATCATCGATCCCGCCAGAGTGATGCAGGTGGCTCCCGTGAGTCTAAATCGTCTCCCTCCTGGTAAGACGTTCGTATCGGTACCCGATCGAGAGAGGATCCTACACTGGGGTCATTCGTCTAAACTAGCTGGCCACGCCGGTCAGAAAAAGACCCTCCAGCTTATTACCCGGCATTACTGGTGGCCTACCCTGCACAAGGACGTAAAAGACTTTGTTTCTGCCTGTGCCTCCTGTGCCCGCAACAAAGTTCCGAGACACCTGCCTGCCGGACGCCTCCTTCCGCTTCCGGTACCCGCTGCCCCCTGGCAGCATATAGCCATGGACTTCATAACTGACCTCCCCGTCTCTGCCGGTTGTACGGTCATTTGGGTGGTCGTTGACCGTTTTTCCAAGATGGCTCACTTTATTCCCCTGCCAGGTCTTCCGTCAGCACCCGAACTGGCTAAAGACTTTATCCGCCACATTTTCCGTCTTCATGGTCTGCCTCGTCACATTGTGTCGGATCGTGGGGTACAGTTCACCTCACGTTTCTGGAAAGCCACTTGTAAGTTGCTAGACGTCTCCCTGGATTTCTCCTCCGCTTACCACCCACAGTCCAATGGTCAAGTGGAGCGGATCAATCAGATTCTGACCAGTTACCTCCGGCACTTCGTTAATGCCCACCATTCTGACTGGGTGGATCTCCTGCCATGGGCCGAATTTTCTTACAACAATCACGAGAGCGAGTCTTCCTCCAAATCTCCGTTTTTTGTAGTCTTCGGTCAGCATCCTCGGATCCCTGTTCCCGTCTCCACCTCTGTGGACAATCCAGCTGCGGAATCTCTTGTTAACGAATTTTCCACCATATGGGAGAGTACCCGGTCCGCACTCATTCTGTCATCCGAGCGCATGAAGAAACATGCTGACAAAAAACGTCTGGATCCTCCTCAATTCCGTCCTGGGGATAAGGTCTGGCTCTCATCCAAGTATATCCGGCTCAAGATTCCTTCCTACAAGTTAGGTCCTCGGTTCATCGGTCCCCTGGAGGTCATCAGTCAGATCAACCCGGTGGCCTATAAATTGAAACTCCCGGCCAATTTGCGGATTCCTAACTCCTTCCATGTATCTCTCCTCAAACCGGTGGTACTTAACTCTTTTGTCAAGCCTACAGGTACGCTTCCTGCTCCAGTTTCTGCTGAAAACGAATTTGAGGTAGAGAACATTCTGGCCACCAAAAGGGTAAGGAGAAAGACCTATTTTCTGGTGGATTGGAAGGGGTTTGGTCCTGAGGAGAGAACGTGGGAGCCTCGGGAGAACATCCATGCCCCCTCATCTTAGCTAAATTTCTCTCTGGCCTAAAAAAGGGGGGGGTAAAGGGGGGGGTACTGTAGCGTCGGCATCCCTGCCCTCTGCTAGGCAGGGACGCTGTTCCCCTCACCCCTCTGCTCCGGGTCCGTCTTCCTCCTCCCGCTCTGCTGGTGGCGCGCGCTCCTTTCCGGCCACTGTGCTTAGGGCGCGCGTGCGCGCGCTCCCTTCCTCTTATAGGGGCCGCGCGCGTCCTCCTAAGTAGTCCCCGGCCAATGGCCGGAGGACTTCACCATATATATGGTACCTCCTCCAAAATGGAGGTGCCCGAGCAATGTTGTTGCACTGTTCACTACTCTGCTTCAGCCCTTAGGCTCCGTTTCCAGATACCTGCCAGATTCCTGCCAGCCTGCAGTCTGTTACCTGTCTGCTTACCGTCCTGGAGGCTCCGCCGTCTGACAGTCTGTCCACCATCACCTGTCAGTCTGTCTATGGACCAGTCAAGCCCGTTCACCTGAGGACGCTCACCTGTTTCCTGTCTGCTAGCCGTCCTGGAGGCTCCGCCGTCCGACAGTCTGTCCACCATCACCTGTCAGTCTGTCTATGGACCAGCCAGCCCGTTCATCTGGGGACGCTCATCTGCTACCTGCCTGCTAGCCTACCGGGAGGCTCAGCCATCACTGGTCATACCTTCCTGTTTGTCCAGAGACTGCCCCGGTCACTTGCCGTGACTTCCTGCCTGTTTGTCCAGAGACTGCCCCGATCACTTGCCGTGACTTCCTGCCTGTTTGTCCAGAGACTGCCCCGGTCACTTGCCGTGACTTCCTGCCTGTTTGTCCAGAGACTGCCCCGGTCACTTGTCGTGACTTCTGCCCTCTCCGCCCCGTTGCTTCAAGACCGCCGGTCCTTGTATGAAAGCTCAGAGTTCCGCTCCCAGACCCGTTACATTTATACCCAGGCTGCACCACTTTCTGCTGGTGCATCACTGGTACATACATTATATTACTGATCCGAGTTCCATCCTGTATTATACTCCAGAGCTGCACTCACTATTCTGCTGGTGCAATCACTGTGTACATACATTACTGATCCTGAGTTCCATCCTGTATTATACCCCAGAGCTGCACTCACTATTCTGCTGGTGCAGTCACTGTGTACATACATTACATTACTGATCCTGAGTTACATCCTGTATTATACTCCAGAGCTGCACTCACTATTCTGCTGGTGCAGTCACTGTGTACATACATTACATTACTGATCCTGAGTTACATCCTGTATTATACCCAGAGCTGCACTCACTATTCTGCTGGTGCAGTCACTGTGTACATACATTACATTACTGATCCTGAGTTACACCTGTATTATACTCAGAGCTGCACTCACTATTCCGCTGGTGCAGTCACTGTGTACATAAATTACATTACTGATCCTGAGTTACATCCTGTATTATGCCCCAGAGCTGCACTCGCTATTCTGCTGGTGCAGTCACTGTGTACATACATTACATTACTGATCCTGAGTTACATCCTGTATTATACCCCAGAGCTGCACTCACTATTCTGCTGGTGCAGTCACTGTGTACATACATTACATTACTGATCCTGAGTTACATCCTGTATTATACTCCAGAGCTGCACTCACTATTCTGCTGGTGCAGTCACTGTGTACATACATTACTGATCCTGAGTTACATCCTGTATTATACTCCAGAGCTGCACTCACTATTCTGCTGGTGCAGTCACTGTGTACATACATTACATTACTGATCCTGAGTTACATCCTGTATTATACTCCAGAGCTGCACTCACTATTCTGCTGGTGCAGTCACTGTGTACATACATTACTTTACTGATCCTGAGTTACCTCCTGTATTATACTCCAGAGCTGCACTCACTATTCTGCTGGTGCAGTCACTGTGTACATACATTACATTACTGATCCTGAGTTACATCCTGTATTATACCCAGAGCTGCACTTACTATTCTGCTGGTGCAGTCACTGTGTACATACATTACATTACTGATCCTGAGTTACATCCTGTATTATACTCCAGAGCTGCACTCACTATTCTGCTGGTGCAGTCACTGTGTACATACATTACATTACTGATCCTGAGTTACATCCTGTATAATACTCCAGAGCTGCACTCACTATTCTGTAAGTTTTAGAGCAGAATGGCTGAGGGTCTGCATTTAGCTGGCTCTGCAGATTTGTGTTTTGAGAAGAGTTGTTTTTAATGTTAAGTTCTGAAAAAACAAAAACTGTTCCCCGGCCTACTAGATGGTAAGTTACACATACAGACAATTTGAGTCTGTCACCATCCAGAATTGTGAATGCTGCTCTGGACAATAATACAGAATGTAACTTAGGAATGGTCATAGTGATGATTTGAGGATAGAGGTTTATGAACGACGACATCTTAAAAGGTTTCTCACCTTTGGAACAAATAATACAACCAGAGTGATGTAGGCTGAGAAGACGATGGCCAGCGAAGAGAAAGCGAAGGAGGCGTCCTGCTGACTGCTGAGGATCATGGTTACTGGTGCCGTGATCAGACACAGGACCTGCAGAATGACATGGTGAAAGAGGACGTGAACGGCGGGTGTCACTCAGGAGGCCATAATGAGCCCACACATGACCCCTCGTTACAGTGGGGCCCGCAGACCGGAGATTCAGGATCTTGTAGATTTCATTTAGTGATTTATGATTTAATTTAACGAGTCTTCTCTATGGAGGATCAGAGATTGAACCCGAGATCTCTGGAATCTGAGACAACCAGTTATGTGAGAGGCTGGAAAACGAGCGGATTAGGAAATCTCACAATGATGTGTACGGTACAAGGCGACAGATTTTTGGATTACACCCAATATATACAGGACTGTGAAAAAGTTTAGGCAGGTTGGGAAAAAAATTGCCGCAAAGTAATGATTTCCTAAACAGAAGTGACAATAATTTATTTGTGTCAATTGAAACAAGCAAAGTGAATGAACAAAAGAGAAATCGCCATCCCATCGATATTTGGTGACCGCATGAATTCCTCTAGGTACGCTTGTCACAAAGTCAGGGATTTTGGGGGTTTATAGTCAGGTGTATGAGTGACGAACTATACCAAACAGGTGATAATGATTATTATTTTCATCTAGAGGTGGAAACACAATCATTATCTGAAACAGAAACAGCTGTGTAGGAGACTTTAAAACTGGGTGAGGAACAGACAAACTCTGTCACAATGGTGAGGTTGTGGAAGACAGTATCATGGTTATGATGAAAAACTGGAAAGATAATGACCACAATAGGGTATTATCTGGGTTAAAAACAAAAAAAATGAAACCAAGGATAATGCTCACTTTCAACGGTTGTGATAGGCACAAGCCCTGTGAACCTGAAGAGACTGGCTGCTGCACATCCACAAAAAGACATTTCATGTGCAGCTGGAGAAAGTGGAGATGAAACCGTGCTGCCAGTAGTGAAAATGTTAATGCGTTTTTTATTTAGCGACGCGTTTCGAAGCACACGGTCTTCTTCATTAGAATAAACCGCAGAAGTAGTTGTGTGGTTTATCCTGATGAAGAAAAAGGTGTGCTTCAAAATGCGTTGATAAATAAAAGTCAGATTTACACTTTCTACACTCTACTACTTTTTTTACTACTGGCAGCGCGGTTTCATCTCTACTTCCTCCCCAGTTGCTCATGAAGAGTCATATCACAGGTCGTAAACCATAGCAATCCTGCTCATAGCAGCAAGACACAAGGTAGTTATACTGCATCAGAAATGTCTCTCACAGGCTTGGGTTTCTAAACATGCTGGTCAACCTCTTTTGAAGACGCACCAACAGATTGGCGACCTTGAGGGCCATAGATGCAGCAGCTGGCCAATGAAACTTAGTGCAGCAGATGAGACACATGTTATTTGTCTTCAAAATCAGAAGATGTCCAGCAGTGCCATCAGCTCAGAACTGGAAACAACTGCTAGGACCCAGCCTCACCCAGAGACAGAAGGATCTGCACAAGCTTCATACACAGAAGATCTGGGGTCAGGTCTCCAAGATGTTTGGAATAACCTCCTGCTGAGATTCTCCATATATTATGTGAAAGTGATGATGAGAAGAAGTGATGATGTTACAGAGCGGTCACCACATGCTGATGGGATTTACATTTCTCTTTTGCTCTTTAATTGATAAAAACAAACCGTGAACACTTCAGGTTTTTGAAAACATTCTTACTCTGCAAAAGTTTTAGGCAGGTGTGGAAAAAAATGTCACACGGTTCATATATACATTACGCATGTATTACACATCTACATTACAAACATATACAGATAATAAAACAGCTATTTTTTTTTGACAAAGCCAAGTATTTTTTTTTAGTGCTCAGTGTTCACTCTCTGCAAACCATCAGACGGGCAATTTTCGGTTGGATTGATTTCCTATTGATCTCTGTGACACTTGGCTATTTCTCCGCTCACCGATAATTCCAGAACAGACGCGGTCACATCGGTTCAGATCATTTCTAATCCCATTTCCTACACTAGACGGTAAAGAGAATGAAGACTCCTCGCTTCCTTGTTCTCGATACTCACGGCTACATTGTATATGGCCATCCCCACCGCACGGTGGTCATTGATTTTCTCAGTGGAGACGCTCTTTGTTTCGTAAGCTAGAAAGATACCGAGTAAGAGCAGGAGACCCTTGGAGCCGTATACAATGCCTGGGAACAAGAAGAAAAGCGAAGAAGATGTGAAAGATTGAAGAAGTTCCGGGACTTAGAGAAGATGAAGAACAAAGGAACGGTGCAAAACCAAACGTCGTTAGTGATACAATAGTATCTCGGCACGGAGCGTAAACCCTTCTACCCATCGTGGATTATCGGCCGATCACGCGGGGTCAATGATGCATAGTTACAGATACGGTAAAGCCCCAAATTGGGGTACTTAAGCCTCCCCCCACAATCCCACCACCCCATGACAAAACGCCCACTTTAAGGATCCAATCATGGGATTGTGATTCTTCTCTGTTGACTCCACAGGATCTTCTCTATTGACCCCAGAAACTATCCACATGAATGGCTGATGCTCACCGAGCCACGTGTTCATCTTTACAGAGCTGCAGTGCTCCAGCTGAGGCAGGATGAGGACATCAAGGTCTCCCCGGGGTTCTTCTTTAGTGAACTCCTAAAATGGATGAAGAATAATGTACATTTGTACAAGAGATGATATTTCAAGATACTTTTTTTAAAAAAGAAAAACATGTCCTTAATAGGTACTGGTTCTCCTTACGGAGAAACAGCAACTCAGGCAATGCTTTCTTGGGAAAAAAATGCAAATTAGCTCTACTTTATAAGAGAGACAATCGTTTTTTTAGTGTCACCTGTAGGTCCACATAGGGAAAATTTGTAATTGTAAGAATACAGAAAGTATATTTTTTGGAACATCTATGGTTGGACAGATTCAGATTGCGAAGGTTTTATGAGTTCTGAAGAGTTGGGGAAAGGGTAAAATACTGCCTTGGTCAGACTGTACATCTGCTTTATGGGTGTAAATTGCAATTTTTCCAACCGTCCTATTCATCTGAATGGGGCTTGAGGAATTACTGCACTAGCCCCCTCTATAGGGAGTGTGTAGTATTGCACTGCACTCATTGAAATAAGTGGTCGATGCATGATGCATGGACAGGCAGCATCTTATGAAGGTTGTCTCACCTCAATAGTGCGCTGCAGGGGATCCACTATTTGCCAGATCCCAAAGGTTATTACATCCAGGCCGAGGAGTAGTCCAACTGTACTATACAGCTTCCAGGGCTCCACGGTCTGAGACTGCTGTTAGTAGCAATAATAAGAGATTCCAAACATAAAACATAAGAATAATAACCCAATAAAAGCACACGCATGTCATATCATGTTATGTCATCTCCTTATGTTTTTTTTTAAATGTCCCAGCACAGATGAAATCATGTAAGCAATGGATAAAGTGGAATAAGCAGGGGCGGAGTTATTCTCTAAGCAGGGGAGGAGCATAATAACCTAATTTGTCTCAATTTTGGACGAGGGAATGGAGCTACAATTATTATTTTGGTGTATTATAAATCCCCCTCTCCCTAGCAGAAAGGGAAGGTCAAGAAGAATGTGTTTTTCCTACTTAGGAATATGCCCTTACAGATATACTATAACAGGGCAGTAATGTACAGGGCAATGTATAATATAATGTTAACTCAGAGACTTATTACAGCAGAGCTATTAATATATTATATCAGAAGAATTAGTTACCAACTCCAAATGCAGATGATTATCACAAGCTCAGACAACATGTGTCGCCCCCCAGTGGCCGTTTTAGTAATTTCTGAATTAGATGATTATTATCCATTGGTAAGATAAAGGGCCATGTGTGGCCTGTTGACCCTTGAAGCCGGGATCTCCAGTGGCTTTCCTTCTTTCTCAGTAATCACTAGAATCCATTAGATAAATGACTATGAGTGGAGTGATTAATTATCCGTCTTTTCTTTTTTAATATATATATTAGAATGGTCCTTTTTCTTTTTTTATATAATTATTTCTGCCCTTGATGAGACCTGAGGCGCCATTATTGCCTGATGCATGCGGGTAACAGCCCGAATATGAATACTTATTAATATAATGCTATCCTCTGTGCGGCTGACAGGGGCTGTGGTATCCCGCTGCCTTCCTATGTGAGGTGTGCTGACAGAATCGGGTTAAGAAGTGCGCTGTGCGATCAAGCACGACAGTTTCGCTCTGCTACGTCTGGATTTCTGCAGACAGACCTGGCCCAGGGCTTCCTACTAGACATCCAGGAGTGTAAAGGACCAGAGCATCGATTCCAGGTGAGCTGTCACATCGCGGCAGTCTGGATGATCTGCTAATATGAGATCAGGGCGAGCAGAATACAATCTATCTACACTGTAGGAATGGGATCCACCAGACGGCTTGCCCTTTCTGTCACAATTTTGGCATGTCTATCCCATTGACTCCAATGGGTAAACCTGCCGTCTGTGTTCTTTTAGGGCTGCTTCCTGCCTGACAACTTTAAGACCGCTATTAGTGCCGCACCCTGCTACCTCTCCTCTATTAATCTGCTCCGTGTCAGTCTTCACTGCTGTTTTGTTATTCTATTCATGAAATGGGACTTTCAGGATGAACAGCACTATAGGTCCCAGCTGGATTCAGATTCTGGTGAAAATTGTGAGATTATTCTTAGAAATCAATACCTCTTGTCATGGGGTTATGTAAGATTCCAAAATCAAAACGCACCTCACCGCAAAGAGGGTTTCAAATTAGGCTCAGGTTCTGGAATAGACGGAATAAGTGATCAGTTGCATCAGTTATACGAATGGGACCAGAGGGTCCTCATCCATTTTTATAGGGTCGGTCTGGGTGCTGTTTTTTAGAATGGAAGAAAAAGTTTGACATTCAGGACAGTTTTTTCCGTTGTAAAAAACGGACACCAAACAGACCCCATAATAATCATTGAGCCCCTCTCCTTCTATTTGCATAACTGATAGAACAAATGACTGTCTGATTGTTCTACAAAACAGATCCCAAGTACCCTTCTTCACCTTAGAGAGTGGAAAACAAAAGTAGTTATACGTCGCTGCCTTCCAGCAGTATACATGTCGGGAAATAGTCACGTGGAAGCCCGGAACGCAAATGTGGCAGAGATACGTGGCTCACGGTGTGTACTGTGCTGTGCTGGTCAGCGCCGCAAACAACAACAACACGGGAGATTTATCGAAAAACCAAGAGTAATGATCTATTTGGCTGCTAACGAAACTAAATCTTTTCCTGATGGGAGGTATATTCCTGGGAAAACAGAGATCTGATGGTCTTCTAAAATAGAGGGCAACTCTCCCCAGAAATGCTTTTCTACATTTTTATATCCTGCATGACAACTGTCCTGAATTTGTGGGAACTGTCCAGAGATTTCAGAATTACATTTTCAGCGTCCCATAATAAAGGGACAAAGTTCACACAAACAAGGTCAGGTTGCAGGAGGACTGGTTTTGGACTAAAAACGTCCTTACGCTTCCAGTGTTGGTCACTATGATTTAATGTATGTATAAACAGGAGGGCGGTCGAGGGGCTGGGATTGGTATAAATGGGGGGTCTTGGGTCTGTAAGAAGGACGGTCTGGTCTGTTTGTATGTCTATACACAGGGTCTAAGTCTAGGGTTTGCATCTTTTTTTGGCCACAGTTACCAGCGTTGGTGTTAGCAATTTAGGGGCGCTATTATCCCGACTGGAATAGCCCTAACCTCAAGCAAACAAAACCACATGGGTAGGATCTGTATAAGCGTCACCCCTTTTAGTCCCAGGACAACACAAATTTTTGGACAGTTTCTGAAAAACTGGGATATTCCCGACAAATTTGGTCCAGTAATCATGTATGATCGCATTAGGAATTTAGTCTGAGATCCATATTTACTTCTGAGATTATGTTTAGGGGGTCTCCCGCAGTGGCGGACATACCATTAGTGCAACCTTTACAGCCACTCACGGACCTGAGAGGTAAGGGGGCCCATTTCCACATCTAAAACAGGTAGAATTTTGTATTCTGATGAATTATTGGATCGCAAAGGTCCCATATACTGTTCTTGCACAGGGTCCCTCTTCTGTCTACATTTGCCAGTGGTCTCCCTTGTACATTTTGGGGATCTAGGGCACAGTCTATACTCGTTTATACTTTGATTAATCCTTTATTGCACAGAATGGCAGGACTGAACACCTACATTTGGTCACTTAAGGTGCTAGTTGGCTGTGGCAAAACTTGAATCTTGTGGGCCCCAATGCAAAAGCCCCAACGGTGCCACTAAATATTGCAAACCTTGTCATAAATAATGTTCTTTCCATATGGGGCAAAGGGTCCTTTTGGGCCCCCCTAAAGTCCAGGGCCCAGGCGCAACCCCTGCACCTATTATAGTTACGCTCCTGCTAGTGTGTAACATTGAAGGACAGTGTACACATGTATACAACCAGGCAGTACACCAGTTATAGCATAGTATACACTTATTTAAGGGGTCGGGGTCTGCATTACTTTACGAGTCTGGTCTGTAGTTAGTGATGACGGGGTCATATTTATTAGAATTACTTGTGCTCACATTCCATAATTTGGGGACATTTTCTTTTAATTAAACCAAGTTTAGGCCAAAACTGCCACCGTCTTAATTCCAAAAGTTGTCAACCTTAATGGAGGGGCTCAGAATCACTTTCACTGTTTTTAGGCCCTAGAAACCTCACTCTACTACTGCTTAACCTTGTTGTCCATGGCAACCAATCAGACGTCAGCTTTCATTTTCGAAACCACTCTGGAGAAATGAACGTTGTGCTGTGATTGGTTGCTATGGGTAACAAGTCCATTTTCTGAGGCCTAGTAAAAAGCATGAAGCCTGCTGTCCACTCCATATAAATGTATAGAATTTAATGTATAAACTTTATCAGCATAAAACATGAAAACCCTAATGTACAGAAATGTGGAACATCTTGTCCGTAATGTATTTTTCGTATAATTGGAAGCTCTGCGGATGCATTATCCCGAGCTCCGGCCCCGCAGATGGGAGTAGTTTTTATAAGAAGTTGCCTGTGGATTATGTGCTGCAGATTACATTTCTCTGAGATTTATCAAACAGCCCAAAAACATTATCTTAAAGGTGACAACTACAGTGTAATGAAAAAGGCAAAATCGGAGATTTATGACCCTATAAGAGCGCGACGCGGCCGGGGATGAGACGCAACAAACTGGGAGCCGCTTACCAAAATACATTAATAACGGCCCAAGACAAAGTGGCCGTATGGGAAATGAGGACATTAGTGAGATAAGCCGTAATAAATCACCGCTATCCTAATAACCTAGAATCCCGCGCTCCGGCCTGCAGACATGGCGGCAGCGATAAGGATTGTAAGATTGAGCAGGTTATATACACCGCACCGAGGCCACATATATAATCTGTAATATTACCGCCACATACTGGTATATTGTCTGCTTTATGTATGTACAATCGTTATTACTCAATGTGCACTGGATAATGTCCAGAATATTAACTTAGTCATGGAGACCTTGATGTGCAGATTGTGATTAACAGGGTCAAATTATAGAGGGTGCACAGAGGGTGCATCCCTTTACCATAAATGTCAGAAACTTAGAATAAGGCAAAGTATTTGCCAAGAATAAAATTAAATATTCCTAAAAAAAAGCAGGCAGTATTATAGTAGTTATATTCTTGTATATAGAAGCAGTATTATAGTAGTTATATTCTTGTATATAGAAGCAGTATTATAGTAGTTATATTCTTGTACATAGGAGCAGTATTATAGTAGTTATATTCTTGTATATAGAAGCAGTATTATAGTAGTTATATTCTTGTACATAGGAGCAGTATTATAGTAGTTATATTCTTGTATATAGAAGCAGTATTATAGTAGTTATATTCTTGTACATAGGAGCAGTATTATAGTAGTTATATTCTTGTATATAGAAGCAGTATTATAGTAGTTATATTCTTGTACATAGGAGCAGTATTATAGTAGTTATATTCTTGTACATAGGAGCAGTATTATAGTAGTTATATTCTTGTATATAGAAGCAGTATTATAGTAGTTATATTCTTGTACATAGGAGCAGTATTATAGTAGTTATATTCTTGTATATAGAAGCAGTATTATAGTAGTTATATTCTTGTACATAGGAGCAGTATTATAGCAGTTATATTTTTGTACACAGTGGGCAGTGTTATAGTTGTTATATTCTTGCACATAGGAGCAGTATTATAGTAGTTATATTCTTGTACATAGGGGCAGTATTATAGTAGTTATATTCCTGTACATAGGAGTAGTATTATAGTAGTTATAGTCTTGTACATAGAGGCAGTATTATAGTTGTTATATTTTTGTACATAGGAGCAGTATTATAGTAGTTATATTCTTGTACATAGGGTCAGTATTATAGTAGTTATATTCTTGTACATAGTGAGCAGTATTATAGCAATTATATTTTTGTACACAGGGGGCAGTGTTATAGTTGTTATATTCTTGCACATAGGAGCAGTATTAGAGTTGTTATATTCTTGTACATAGGGGCAGTATTATAGTAGTTATATTCCTGTACATAGGAGCAGTATTATAGTTGTTATATTCTTGTACATAGGGGCAGTATTATAGTAGTTATATTCTTGTACATAGGAGCAGTATTATAGTAGTTATATTCTTGTACATAGGGAGCAGTATTATAGCAGTTATATTCTTGTATATAGGGGCAGTATTATAGCAGTTATATTCTTGTACATAGGAGCAGTATTATAGTAGTTATATTCTTGCACATAGGGAGCAGTATTATAGTAGTTATATTCTTGTACATAGGGCAGTATTAGAGTAGTTTTATTCTTGTACATAGGGGCAGTATTATAGTACTTATATTCTTGTATATAGGGGCAGTATTATAGCAGTTATATTTTTGTACACAAGGGGCAGTGTTATACAGGTCCTTCTCAAAAAATTAGCATATAGTGCTAAATTTCATTATTTTCCATAATGTAATGATTACAATTAAACTTTCATATATTTTAGATTCATTACACACCAACTGAAATTTGTCAGGTCTTTTATTGTTTTAATACTGATGATTTTGGCATACAACTCCTGATAACCCAAAAAACCTGTCTCAAAAAATTAACATATTTCAACCGTCCAATAAAATAAGTGTTTTTTAAAAACAAACAAAAAAACCATCAAATAATAAAGTTCAGTTATGCACTCAATACTTGGTCGGGAATCCTTTTGCAGAAATGACTGCTTCAATGCGGCGTGGCATGGAGGCAATCAGCCTGTGGCACTGCTGAGGTGTTATGGAGGCCCAGGATGCTTCGATAGCGGCCTTAAGCTCATCCAGAGTGTTGGGTCTTGCGTCTCTCAACTTTCTCTTCACAATATCCCACAGATTCTCTATGGGGTTCAGGTCAGGAGAGTTGGCAGGCCAATTGAGCACAGTAATACCATGGTCAGTAAACCATTTACCAGTGGTTTTGGCACTGTGAGCAGGTGCCAGGTCGTGCTGAAAAATGAAATCTTCATCTCCATAAAGCATTTCAGCCGATGGAAGCATGAAGTGCTCCAAAATCTCCTGATAGCTAGCTGTATTGACCCTGCCCTTGATGAAACACAGTGGACCAACACCAGCAGCTGACATGGCACCCCACACCATCACTGACTGTGGGTACTTGACACTGGACTTCAGGCATTTTGGCATTTCCTTCTCCCCAGTCTTCCTCCAGACTCTGGCACCTTGATTTCCGAATGACATGCAAAATTTGCTTTCATCAGAAAAAAACACTTGGGACCACTTAGCAACTTAGCTGTTTATGGTTCAAAAGTGGCTTTACCTGGGGAATGCGGCACCTGTAGCCCATTTCCTGCACACGCCTGTGCACGGTGGCTCTGGATGTTTCTACACCAGACTCAGTCCACTGCTTCCTCAGGTCCCCCAAGGTCTGGAATCGGTCCTTCTCCACAATCTTCCTCAGGGTCCGGTCACCTCTTCTCGTTGTACAGCGTTTTCTGCCACATTGTTTCCTTCCAACAGACTTCCCATTGAGGTGCCTTGATACAGCACTCTGGGAACAGCCTATTTGTTGAGAAATTTCTTTCTGGGTCTTACCCTCTTGCTTGAGGGTGTCAATGATGGCCTTCTTGACATCAGTAAGGTCGGCAGTCTTACCCATGATGGGGGTTTTGAGTAATGAACCAGGCAGGGAGTTTTTAAAAGCCTCAGGAATCTTTTGCATGTGTTTAGAGTTAATTAGTTGATTCAGAAGATTAGGGTAATAGGTCGTTTAGAGAACCTTTTCTTGATATGCTAATTTTTTGAGACAGGTTTTTTGTGTTATCAGGAGTTGTATGCCAAAATCATCAGTATTAAAACAATAAAAGACCTGACAAATTTCAGTTGGTGTGTAATGAATCTAAAATATATGAAAGTTTAATTGTAATCATTACATTATGGAAAATAATGAAATTTAGCACTATATGCTAATTTTTTGAGAAGGACCTGTAGTTGTTATATTCTTGCACATAGGAGCAGTATTATAGTTGTTATATTCTTGTACATAGGGGCAGTATTATAGTAGTTATATTCTTGTACATAGGAGCAGTATTATAGTAGTTATATTCCTGTATATAGGAGCAGTATTATAGTAGTTATATTCTTGTACATAGGAGCAGTATTATAGTAGTTATATTCTTGTACATAGGAGCAGTATTATAGTAGTTATATTCTTGTACATAGGGGCAGTATTATAGTAGTTATATTCTTGTACATAGGGGCAGTATTATAGTAGTTATATTCCTGTATATAGGAGAGGATAGACGTGTGTTTGTGAGCTCCCAGCAGGGCGGAGGCATGGCTTCTGACCCAGGTGGAGAGGAGGGAAGCTGGGCTGATGATCCAGGGAAAGCCCTCAGCCTGGAGTGTGGCTTGCAGCATGGACCTGGTGGTGATGGAAAGCTGGAAATGGTGGCTGGTGAGTCTTCTAAACCTGCTTGTTATGTTGCTGGATTGAGTGGTAAAGTTACAAGGCAAAGTATTTTTAAGCTGGAAATGCAAATCAGCAAATTGCAAGATGAAATTAACAAAGAGACTGATCCGACGATAAAACTGATGAAAAGTGAGAGCCTGGATGATTGCAGGCGAGAGCTGGGCATTCGGAAAGAAAACTTGGACAAAGATGTAAACTCTGTGCCCAGAAAGGAAACTTGGGCTATGGAGAAAAAGAGGGGAACCAGAGCCCAGAAGATGAATAGAAAGCAAGTAATGGGTAATAAAGACATTAAATATAAAACTGTGCACGGTGCGGAGCAAGGAAGTCTGGAAAGAAATGTATCACTGATATCAGCCGCACAATGTGAGGGGTCTGAGGCAGCAGACAATGCTCCAGCAAACGTGGGGTTAACTGCAGTGCCCTCTGTATGCAGCAATGTAGTGAGCACAGCTCCCATGAGTGATAAAGTAAGTGCCCCCTGTACTGATACTGTGTGTGAGACCCCGCTTACTGATGCTGTATGTGAGACCCCGCTCACTGGTGCTGTATGTGAGACCCCGCTCACTGGTGCTATATGTGAGACCCCGCTAACTGGTGCCGTATGTGAGACCCCGCACAGTGCTGTATGTGAGAACCCGCACAGTGCTGTATGTGAGACCCCGCTCACTGGTGCTGTATGTGAGACCCCGCACAGTGCTGTATGTGAGAACCCGCACAGTGCTGTATGTGAGACCCCGCTCACTGGTGTTGTATGTGAGACCCCGCAGAGTGCTGTATGTGAGACCCGCTCACTGGTGCTAGCAACTGTCTGTCTGTAACAGATAATACAAACATTATAATGGACTCTGAACCCTCCATGTCAGTGAATGGAGACCACACTGAAATAATGGACTTTGAATCCTCCATGTCAGTGGATGGAGACCACATTGTGAAACAATCAGTAGTGGATCTGGGCATGTCTGCAGCTCAAACAGGTGTCAGTAATCATGGGGCTGGAGAGAGCTCCAGCACTGATCCTTCAGCAGCGGTGGAGATTTCCAGCACTGATCCTCCTGTGGCTGGGGAAAGCTCCAGCACTGATCCTCCTGTGGCTGGGGAAAGCTCCAGCACTGACCCATCTGCTGACCAACATCAGTACAGGAGACTGTTCTCCAATGTTACGAGACTAGAGAACCCTCCACCTCAGAGGAGGAACGCAGTCAGGATAAAGTACATGGGACCAGAGGAGAAAATCCCATCCAGAATCTATATTGGAAAAGTTCTTCTGAAAGAGTTTATGAAGTTTAAGGCGTCTGAGGTCTACGCTCTGATCCATGTCCCATCCAGCAGGATCTATGACATCAGCTTTAAGCTCCAGTGTGATCTGGATCTGTTCTGGAACATTTATAATGACACTAGAGAAGATGAGATCTGGGATCATCTCCAGTGTATCCAGCTGTCTAAGCCGCAGGAAATAACGGCCACTGTCCTGTTCCAGTCTGAGGTGGTGGCGCTGGCGGATCTGCAGCATTGGCTGAGCCGGCAGTGCATGGTGAGAAGTTATCCTGAGAAGATCTATGATGAGGAGCAAATATGGAACGGAGGATATTCTGTGAAAATCCAGCTTCTACAAGAGAATGGTGTAACCAGACATCTGCCGCACTCCTTCTACCTGGGCTCAGAGAGGGGGATATGCTACTACCCCGGTCAGCCACGTCTGTGCCATAGATGTGGGGGCAGGCACCTCGCCATGAACTGTTCACGTATCACATGCTCATTGTGTGGACAGTTTGGACATACAAAGGACAAATGCACAGGACCCGTCATCTGTAACCTGTGCTCAGGATCCGGGCATACGTTCCGGGATTGCCCTCATGCAGAACATAATAAATATAATGACCAGATTTCCCTGGAAATGATGAAAAAAGATGTCACCAGAGGTGCAGATGTTGTGCAAGAAGCCGGCACTGATGAGGTGATAAATCATAGTAACAGTCAAACTGCTCCAAAATCTGATGTGTTACTAACAGATGCTGCACTACTAGGACCACCAGCCACTGAAGAAAAACCTAAAGTACCACCAGTCTCTAAAGAAAGAGTTAAACCACCATCCGCCACTAAAGTAAGATCTAAGCAATGGTCAGCTGCTAAAGTAGGCCCTAAAAAATCAGTCACTAAAGAGAGACCTAAGGTGTCCAGAAAACTTGTCACTAAACTGTCCAAGCATCAGCCCAGTACATCTATAGAGGCAGATGAACTGTCCGCAGTGTCCAGTGTGGATGAGGATGGTTTTGTGACCATAAAAAGGAAAAATGTCTTTGTGGATTCCTCCAGAAAAGTCACAACAGCACAGAAAACCTCCGATCCTCCAGAGCTGGCGATAAGTCCGGGACGTTACAGTGTACTGGGAGAAGATCAAGAAGAGGCACAAATGGAGCAAAGTCCTTCATGCGCCATAAAAAATGTCCCTGATGAGGTGGATCCTGACTCTCCGGTGTCCACAAAGAGATGGGGCACTGCAGGTGACAGCAGTGGAAGGAGGAAGAAGACCAGAAAGTCTAAGTGATCAGGATGCGGCTGAGAATAAGCTCCATTAATGTGAACAGTGAGACGTATCTGAAGGGCAATGCAATGTGAATACGGCCAAGAGAGACTGGAGACCGGGTCCATCATTCTGGTCCTTCAGTCTGGAGAGAAATGACGGTGTGGGGATTCTTTGTAATAACATGGATGGCAAGATGGACGGAGTCCCGGAGATCTGTCTGATGCTGGACTCCATCCATTATAGAGAGATAAACATTTATGTTCTGTAGATCAGGAAAGAGCGGAGGGAACTGTTGAGAAACTATTAATGTGTTCTGCTATTATTGTGTCTGTGATGTAACAATGTAATATTTATTTCCCTTATGTATTATTTTGTGATTTTTATGTAAATATTCTGTATATATGTTTGTGAGTTTTTCAAATAAAAAGATCATTATAGTAGTTATATTCCTGTACATAGGAGCAGTATTATAGTAGTTATAGTCTTGTACATAGAGGCAGTATTATAGTTGTTATATTTTTGTACATAGGAGCAGTATTATAGTAGTTATATTCTTGTACATAGGGTATTATAGTAGTTATACTCTTGTACATAGTGAGCAGTATTATAGTAGTTATATTCTTGCACATAGGGGGCAGTATTATAGTACTTTTATTCTTGTACATAGGGGCAGTAATATAGTAGTTATATTCTTGTACATATGGGCAGTATTATAGTAGTTACATTCTTGTACATAGGGACAGTATTATAGTGGTTATATTCTTGTACATAGGGGCAGTATTATAGTAGTTATATTCTTGTACATAGGGGCAGTATTATAGTAGTTATATTCTTGTATATAGGGGCAGTGTTATAGTTGTTATATTCTTATACATAGGGAGCAGTATTATAGTAGTTATATTCTTGTACATAGGGAGCAGTATTATAGTAGTTATATTCTTGTACATAGGAGCAGTATTATAGTAGTTATATTCTTGTACATATGGGCAGTACTATAGTAGTTATATTCTTGTACATAGTGGCAGTATTATAGTAGCTATATTCTTGTATATAGGGGGCAGTGTTATAGTTGTTATATTCTTGTACATAAGGGCAGTATTATAGTAGTTATATTCTTGTACATAGGGGCAGTATTATAGTAGTTATATTCTTGTACATAGGGGCAGTGTTATAGTTGTTATATTCTTGTACATAGGGAGCAGTATTATAGTAGCTATATTCTTGTATATAGGGGGCAGTATTATAGTAGTTATATTCTTGTACATAGGGAGCAGAATTATAGTAGTTATATTCTTATACATAGGAGCAGTATTAGTTATATTCTTGCATATAGGGAGCAGTATTATAGTAGCTATATTCTTGTATATAGGGGCAGTATTATAGTAGTTATATTCTTGTACATAGGGAGCAGAATTATAGTAGTTATGTTCTTATACATAGGAGCAGTATTAGTTATATTCTTGCATATAGGGGCAGTATTATAGTAGTTATATTCTTGTACATAGGGAGCAGTATTATAGTAGCTATATTCTTGTATATAGGGGGCAGTATTATAGTAGTTATATTCTTGTACATAGGGAGCAGAATTATAGTAGTTATATTCTTATACATAGGAGCAGTATTAGTTATATTCTTGCATATAGGGGCAGTATTATAGTAGTTATATTCTTGTACATAGTAGCAGTATTATAGTAGTTATATTCCTGTACATAGGGGGCAGTATTATAGTAGGAGTATTATAGTAGTTATATTTTTGTACACAGGAGCAGTATTATAGTAGTTATATTCTTGTATATAGGGTCAGTATTATAGTAGTCATATTTTTTGCACATAGGGGGCGGTATTATAGTAGTTATATTCTTGTACATAAGGGGCAGTATTATAGTAGGTATATTCTTGCACATAGAGGGCAGTATTATAGTAGTTATATTCTTGTACATAAGGGGCAGTATTATAGTAGGTATATTCTTGTACATAGGGGCAGTATTATAGTTGTAATATTCTTGTACATAGGAGCAGTATTATAGTAGTTATATTCTTGTATATAGGGGCAGTGTTATAGTTGTTATATTCTTGTACATAGGGAGCAGTATTATAGTAGTTATATTCTTGTGCATAGGAGCAGTATTAGTTATATTCTTGCATATAGGGGGCAGTATTATAGTAGTTATATTCTTGTACATAGGAGCAGTATTATAGTAGTTACATTCCTGTACATAGGGGGCAGTATTATAGTACGGTAGTTATATTCTTGTACATAGGAGTATTATAGTAGTTATATTCTTGTACACAGGAGCAGTATTATAGTAGTTATATTCTTGTATATAGGGTCAGTATTATAGTAGTCATATTCTTGTACATAGGGGGCGGTATTATAGTAGTTATATTCTTGTACATAGGGGGCGGTATTATAGTAATTATATTCTTGGACATAGGGGCAGTATTGTAATAGTTATATTCTTGTACATAGGGGCAGTATTATAGTAGTTATATTCATGCATATAGGGGCAGTATTATAGTAGTTATATTCTTGTACATAGGAGCAGTATTATAGTAGTTATAATCTTGTACATAGGGGCAGTATTATAGTAGTTATAATCTTGTACATAGGGGCAGTATTATAGTAGTTATATTCTTGTACATAGGGGCAGTATTATAGTAGTTATATTCTTGTACATAGGGGCAGTATTATAGTAGTTATATTCTTGTACATAGGGGCAGTATTATAGTAGTTATATTCTTGTACATAGGGGCAGTATTATAGTAGTTATATTCTTGTACATAGGGGCAGTATTATAGTAGTTATATTCTTGTACATAGGGGCAGTATTATAGTAGTTATATTCTTGTACATAGGGGCAGTATTATAGTAGTTATATTCTTGTACATAGGGGCAGTATTATAGTAGTCATATTCATGTACACAGGGGCAGTATTATAGTATAGTCTGGACTATGACTTAACTGTTTTTATGTCATTGGAAGGTTTGGAATAAAAGAAAATGGATTTTATGGACTTACAGCGCTGGACTTATTTTTTCTCAGCATTATAGTAGTTATATTCTTGTATACAAGAGGCAGTATTATAGTTATATTCTTTTCCATCGGTGTGATAGCAGTATTAAAATAGGTAAAGAAGAAATATTCATTTCAGTTTCTCAGGAAAATAGCAGGATTTTGAGAAATATGTTTAAAGCAGATATGATTTCCTTCCCCCACATTATTGGCAGCTCATAAAAGTTTAATTACCTAGCAGGGGCGCCACTGAGGAGATATTTCTCCTGTGCTAGAGAGAATAGAAAATCTGTGCAGCACAGTGTGGCAGAAGTGAATAAGAAAACAAATGCGGTATATTTACTGCACCCACCGCTGGGATTGAAGTTGTACTTTAATAATGATTTAAAGGGACAGGCGCGCACTCTATAACAATTAAGACGCTGATTATCAGTAATTGGTTGTCAGGGTTTTTCCCACTGTGCCAAAATATGTCAATCGTAAAGATTGCGGCAGATGCCGCAACACAAAAGGATTCAATAGAAACCAACAGCTCAGCAACTGTTTCATAGATGGGTAATAATAGCCCAGGATCCTAGCGCAGTAGCCGCCCCCCCAGCCCACAATCCGCTCCGAGGCGGAGGCAGCAGATCGTTACCGCGGCTGAATGTATCACCAGAGGAATGGAAGAAATTGGACAGAGATAAGAGAAGATGGAGACACATGAGGCCCCTGACTGTACAGCATGACCAGAGGGGACAGGCTGGAGATCAGATGATGCCAGCGTACCAGACGCCGTGTGCCGCAACCAGCTGTTATTTGTCAAACTCCATCCCCGAGAACCATTCTTCTATATTAAGTCTGATCACCGTCATTTCCTCCGCCATCCGTCCTCATGATGAGGCGCGGCGCTAATGATCCTCAATCTATACACCTCGACGTGTGATCATGAGGATGCGGAGGGGGGGGATGCAGATGCACGTGTGAAGCTCCTGCATTGCGTTGCTGTCTGTTACCATGGAAACACGATGCAAAAAAGGAAAATATAGCTCGTCGCCAACCAGCAGCCCCCCCCAAATGCTTCTCAATTTGCCTCAGTAGTCTGATTCCTCCTGTCATCCACATCTCGCCATGCCTGTCAGTACCACCGAGATCCGAGAGGATTGCATTTAAAGCGGACCTGTCATTTAAAGCGGACCTGTCACTGTGTCAGAAGCGACCGGTTTCTGCTCTTATTTCCTTCCTGCTGCTCCCCTGAGTATTCTGTTTTTTTTTTCCCCTTTCTAAATCCGTCATACAGTCCCAGAGATATGGGCTTTTTTTTATTTAGTGCCAATTTTTATTGCCTTTAGGAACTGGGCGTGGCCCTCAAGGTAATTATGCAAAACAACTAAAAGACACGCCCCCAGGGAACAATGTAAGCCACGCCCCCTTTTAATAAATACCAGGAAAAATAGGTACTAACTGGATGGCGGATTAAAAAAAATAAAAAAATTAAAAACACGTAGTTTTAGGGGAATAAAATAAGGGCAAAAACGTCCCACTTTAGATGTGGCGACAACTCTTTAAAGGGCGACTGCAATGATTTTTTTTCTAATTATCTAGAAGAAAATAATGGTGTTCTCATTAGGCTTCCTCTCCAGATATGGATGTTACTGGGGAAACGTGCTCAGGTCCTTATGGCTCCCCAGTAATTCCTTAGGCTCAATTCCCTCTTTCTTAAAGGTAAACTGTCATCATCTATTCTAATTGGCCCCCTAAAGTGCCAATTACGGGACTGAAATAGCTTCCCCCTCTCTGGGTTAGATGGCATATTTCCTACAGATTAACTCCTTAGAAACATAAGAAGCTCAGGTCCTTAGGAGTCCGGGGCGAGGATGGACAGACGTTCATGCAGTGGCTTTTCGGGGGGCCATTTACTGCGTGCAATTGCTCCTGATACAAGGAGATTTCATGTGCACAGCCATAATTGTGGGTCGGTGTTGCTCTGGTCGATACTACGACACTTGAGTTTAGCAGAAGAAAATTGTCCTGCTTTAGTCCGGCGTCCGGTCCTCCGTGACAGCTAGTCCTGCGCAGTCTTCAGATATGGAGCTGCTGTCCTGGGAGCCTATTACATTTACTTGGCCCTTAGTTGTCATTACACCACGGTGTGATATTTGTCATGACAGCGTGTGAGACCTATACATTCACAAGAGACAGCGTCCAAATCCCGAGTGTGGAAGTAAAACCAAATTTATTCTGCTATACACAAAAGTGACAACGTTTCAACCTTTAAAAGGTCTTTATCAAGTGCTTGATAAAGGCCTTCTAAAGGTAGAAACGTTGTCACTTTTCAGTATGGCAGAATACATTTTGTTTCACTGTCATACCCGGCATTTGGACTCTCTCTTGTGAATGTACTGGACTATCTTCAGGTGTTTCTGACCTAGCGTATGAGAGCTAGAGACTAGTACGTGCAAGAGGTGCCCAGAATGCCGGGCCGAGGAGAAATGACAAAAATATGGAAGATGAGCGCAAGAAACATTCTACTCAACATCTCTGTCCCACCCTCAGGAATGACTCCATAGCGGGTGGAGCTGCCCACTTTTGGGTGGGATATATATAAATCCCACTCTTTTTTTGGGAATAGGAAATGTCTGAATTTGCTGGGATTGTTTCACAAATTGAGGACAGTCCAATCTAATTTAGGACTGTTGGTAATTATGTAGGTGGGTGACTGGTGGAGGGACCCTAAAGGAACTCGTCGTGATCCCAACATTTTAGTGCTAAAACTGCTGATAAGGGAATTGAGCTCCTCTAAATATAGGGAAAAATCAGAATGCGCTAGTATAAAACATTGCATGGAGTGGCAGGGGCGTAAATGTAGCAGTCTCATCTGAGAGGTGGGTCGTGGGGCCCTAATACCCTTCTGTTAAATAAGAAGACATCAGTATTATACCTGGTATGTGGTAGGCATGGGTTCTATTGGAAGTTTTGCAGTAAGGCCAAGAGCTCCATGTCACCCCTCTGCGGATAACCTACCATAGCAGAAAGTCCCCGAATTGTGAGAAGCCATCACCACCAGCCTTGCTCTGAATCAACACCAGTGCAGCTGCTAGAAACCTGACGCCCGTTCATCTCTGCCGTCTTATAAGGGCCGTCTAATGTTATTCTCCTTTCTGACCCAAGGCGTTCATCGTCCAATCTGGAAATCTACACCCCCCACCGCGGACTCAAACTTCACTTCATCAGGATCTGCTGACATGGTCCGCACCACAGGAGATGCCTCGCTGGAGACACAGCCTACTCTCTGTAATGAGAGGGGGTGGCTGCTTCATCTTCTAATATTATTATAATTGTTATTAAGTCCCTTTATGTCTGTAGGGCAGACAGTCCCGTGCGGAGGATTTATGGGCTCTGGATCACTGGAGCTTACAATTGAAGTCTCCCACATCGCGCTTTGGAAAGACAATCTTTATAAAGTCAATCAGCTTTTCAGGATTTTTTTTGGCATATCTGGAGGAATCCCTCTAGGACATCCCATAATGATGCAATTGAACATACAATATATTATAATGTGCAAATACCCTGGATTCAGTACTGGAAAGAGTGAGGCTGATGAAAAAGTCAATGATGCTACATTACCTACCGCAGTGTAATCATGGACACCAGTAGGCTGGCAACTTAACTGTTGAACACCAAGCTAAGGCCTTCCCAAGCCAAAGGACACTCAGAAATAAGGAGCTAAGCACCAAACTACCAGATACCAGGAAATATGGCACCAAACAATTGACATCAAGGGAATTGATGTGAAGTCACCGGTTTAAAAATCAATTTACTGGTGGTCAAAGGTGTGTGACACCAGTTTCCGTGTATCCAAACTACTGGACATATAAAAGAACAATGAGACCTCAGAGAATAGTGCACTAGATCAATAGATCCTAAACCAGAGAACTCCAGAATCAGAGCTATCCAAACAGTGGACACAAGGGAAATGGACACCAGTAAATAGGACACAATCGTTGGATCAGTAGACAGTAAACTACTGGGCACCATGGTTGAGGAACATCAGAATCTAGGTCACTAATCCGGAGTACACCAGTAAATGTGGCATTGCATCATCAGATCCAGGACCAAAAACTTAAGGAACTAAACATCTGAACACCAGAATCTGAGCCACCACACCAGTAGTTATAAGATATAAGGGGACGAGGCATCAAACCAGTGGACAACAGTAAATGAGATACTAGATCACTGGACACTACACCATTGCGTACAAAGGATTTATAAACCTAAACAACTGGACTCCAGAATTTGAGCAACTAAACAACCAGAAATAAGTAAATGAGGCACCAAACTACTGAACAACATAGACTAAAGGAATAGAAAAGTAAATGAATAAAACGGGGTCACCAAAATGTCCACTAAATGGGAAATTAAATCACCTGATCGTAAACCACCAGGCACCAAGGACGAGAGAGCAGATAATTGTACATTAATATCAGGGTCAACAAACCTGTGGATGGAAGGAATTGAGTCATTAAACCATTTGAAACCAGTAAGTGAGACACTAAATCACAAAATCAGTAGACGTTAAACAACTGGGCACCAGGATTGAAGAAATAGACAAGAGGACACCATAATCTGGGTGACCAAACTAGTGAACACAGAAGGACCAAACCAGTGTAGTACCAATGTTCCAATGAAGCACCAAACCCAGTCATGGGGCGCTTCAACACACATTGTTAAACCACAGGCCACAAATAAATTAGGGAATAAGGCAACTGTACACTAGAAAAAGGACCTCCAAATTGGTGGACACCAATAAATGTGGCACTGGATCATTAAATCCCAATAAACTGGGAACAAAGAAGTTGGGGAACTAGACATCTGGACACCAGAATATGGGCCATCAAACCAATGGACATAAAGGAATGAGGCACCAAACTGTTGAACACCGGTAAATGGGACACTAAATCATTGGACACTAAACCATTGGGCACCAATAAATTAACTAGCTGAACAACTGGACACTTGAATTTTGACAACCAATCTATGAGACAAAAGTGAAGAGGCAAAAAAACATTGAACAACATGAATGGAAGAACTAGACAAGTCAACACCACAAAGACAACTAGACATAGAATCTGTGAGACCAAACCAGTGGACACAAGGAAATGAAGCACCACATCAACATCACCTTACACCACATAATGAGGAAAGAGACAAGCAGGCACCAGAATTTGGACCACAATCCTGCTGGACAACAGTAAATGGGACACTTAAAAGCACTACATCCCAAAACCCTGGGCACCAGGGACTGAGAAACTAAACAAGTGGACACCATATTCTGGGCCACCAAATTAGTGAACACAAGGAAGTGAATCACTAAATCATTGGACACCAGTAAACTGGACAACAGACCAGTAAACATTAAACTACTGGGCACCAAGGACTGAGGAACTAGCCAACTGGACAAGAGAATACAGGCCACCAAAACAGTGTACACAGAGAAATGAGGCACCAATGAGTGGACAAAACAGTACATGGGATACTAGATCAGTAGATCCTAAACCACTGAACACCATGGACTGATTATTGAGCCAGTTGGACACCAAATTTTGGGCAATTCAACCATTAGACGTAAGGGAATGAGGCACCAATCCACGGGACTGAGAAAGGAGATAAGTGAACAACTGAATCTGGGACACCAAACCAGTGGACACAAGGAAATGAGACACCAAACTGTTAGACACCAGTAAATGAGACACTAGATCATTGGACACTAAACATCAAGAAAATAAAGAACTAGGCAACTGGATACTAAAATACGGACAACCAAACTGCGAGACATAAGGGAATGAGGCACCAAAACACTGGACACCATGAACTGAGGAACTAGACAACTGGGCATCAAAATATGGTCCACCAAACTAGTGGACACAATGGAATGAGGTACCAAACCACTGGACACCACAGACTGATTGGGGACTGATTCTTCTGCACATCAGGGACCGTGGAGCTAACCGCGCAACACAAGGCACCAATTTAACGACACTAGAAATATCCTGGACTAGCGGTATGGTGACATGGGCTCATGTGTTTTCTCCCGGCAATGTCCCTTAATTTATCTAGGCTTCGACCTCCCCCAGTTATGGTCCTGCGGCTCCCCACAGACCTATAGTATTGTTATAATATATTGGAAGAGATGCATTCTCATTAATAAGTAAACATTTGTCTCATCTTTGATCTAACGAGCTGAATTCTTGCCAAAAACAATACATATATTATATATTAACAAAAATGTGACGTTCTCCAGAGACTATTGAGATTCCTACAAGGCAATTGTATAAATAATTGTCGGCTTCACTCGTCCTCAACCACAACAAACCATTAACCTGCGGGACAAGAGACGGCATCAAAACGGGCCGGGAACCACGTAGATTTCCGAGAGTCCTGCCCCGTCATGGCCTCTAGTGATCCCTTCCAAAAGATGATAGTGAGCCTCCCATGTCTTGGACTACTGACCCAATGGTCTTCTACTGGGACAGACGCCGCCATCATCAGCCATCATGTTTTCTTCTGAAGGATTCCAGTATTTTCGCCTCGGTGGACGGTGTACGTTCTTCACGCCGTGCCCCAACCGAGGGCGTCTGGCGTATGATATACACTGATAATCACACTGTAGAGACCACCGCCGACATAAGGCCGGGTTAATTCTCCACACAGGCCGCACATAATAAAACAATCCCATCCCCACAGTCACACGTCTTTCTGCCAGCCGTGAAATTACATCAATTTTCCATGTATTTAGCATAATTACCAGCAAGCCCATCATTAAAAAAAAACCTTCATGCAATTAAAATGAGCCAATGCGTCAACCTTCACGTGTATCCCTAGTTATTGCACATATAAATACATCCAGGTAGTGGGAGGCAGCCCAGCACCGCATGGTAAAAGAAAAAAAAAAACGTGAAAAACTGCATGCTAACATATAAAGTAACCAAAAAAATACAAAAAAAAACCTACGTCCCTGGCTCACAAGTGAAAATAAATACATGGATGCCATTTCTTATTGTATTCAGATATAAGAAACATAAACAAGAAATATCAAGACAACATCGCCACCTAGTGGCCAAATCCTTATGAAATTCTAAATTCGTTTTTCTTTTTTATTTAACCACCATTGCAATATAAGAGACGTTTATAGAACACAAGCAGGGGTGTAACTACAGTGGGTGCAGGGGTTGAGGTTGTACTGGGGCCTTGAGGTCTAGGGGGCCCAAAGGGTCCCTTTTGGCCCATATGAGAAGCACAATATAATGGGTGTTCACACATATGCCTCGTGTGACATTTGTGCTCTGCATGGACCTGCGCTTTGGTTCTGTCAATACTATTAAAGACCGGTGATAGTTTGGTGCCGTGGTGGAGATTTGGCTTCGGAGGCCCTCGAGATTTAGGCTGAGCCACGTGACGCCACCGGTCGGCCCCGTCCCTTGCAGATAATCACATATTATTAGGGCATTGTCTCCTTACCTTCCTCCTCTCCTTTTTGTCGTCCTTTTTGGTGAATGCCGTATGGATCCACCAGATCTTGGTGAACATGCTGCCATACGCCAGGCTGAATCCAAGACCCAGGAGCCAGAGACGGGCCTGCGGGGCACAGGAGAAGATAGCGGAGGTGATGGAGGCGACCAAAGGAGATTTCAGCTATCTCTGTTGATTGCAACCTGTGGCTGTACGTCTACTACAACTTCCACCATTAAAGGGGTATTTCCATTTCCAAAATGCTATCCCAATATTTAGTAGGTGTAATAATAATAATAATAACAAATAACTTCAAGTAGGAATGTAGTATAGTTCTACTGATTACCCCATGTGCAGGGCATTGCAGTAGCTTAGGTATCCATGGCTACTTGGTTGCGACTACTAATAACTAAATAACTGTCACTATAAGAGTGGTCGTAACCATGGATACCTAAGCTACTGCAATGCCCTGCACGTGGGGTGAGCGACATTGCGAATCAGAAGAACTATACATTTCTAATTTGAGGTATTTGCTAATATTACTATTACAGTATTACACCTACTACATACGAAATGTAATAATCTGGGTCGCCCTATTTTGTGAAGGATTTTAAAATGACACCCATAAAATAGAGCCCCCTGCTGGTACATGTTGCCACAGTCCTCCACCATAGCACTATTTGCCCACTAACCTCCATCCTATGTCTTGTAGGAGACGATGGCGCGGAGCTCCCAGCGATAGATGAGCGGTGCCCCCTCCACGTGACCCCTGCGCCGCCGATCTCCCTCTCCCCATCACACTCACTGTATCCCCTTACCTGGCACACCAGAGGGAAATGCCACTTGTCAATGTGATGTCCATCGAGACCAAGAGGGAAGACAGCGGCGAGCGCCAGAATGCACCCGGCGGCCGTCACGTCGTTCAGATGGGGCTGCGAGTTTTGGATGTACCTGCAGGGAAGAGACAGACGCCGCATGAGATTCCTCCGACCTGTCAATCAGGTGCTCTGTAGAGCGTTTCCCCCTTTAGTACGGTATATGAAAGAGAAATCACCAGTGAAATATACGGATGTAGCAGAGCCGGATCTGTCATCTCGCTTTTAAGCCCTGATCATTTTTGCATTGCAAGAATTTTAGAAGCAGTCCTATGTAAACAGCTCTGCGACATCTGTCAAGGTATTATACTCTATTATACTCTATTGGCTCTAAATGGGTTTGTCACCCAACTTTCCAAAGTCCTGAATGGCAAATCTGCAAAATTATGCTGCAAATTCTCACCTTATTTGCCTTTTAGGAGGCTGGGAAAGCTGGGTGAACGTCACCTGTGCAGACTGCCAATCACAGCCACACTGTGTCACCCAGCTGTACAAGTTAAATGCAAAAATAGAATATTTTATGACTTAAGGCTCCAGACAGGATAAGATTACAGCCGGGGGCGGCGTTCCGCTGTACAGAATGTTTCCATTCATTGGCAGCAAGCAGAGTTCTGGACGAATTCTACTAGAAAGTTGGAAAACTTTTCATGATTCAGTTATTAAAGGGGTGATACGAAATATAAGACTTATGACCGGTATATGAGTGTACGATCGGTGGGGGTCGACTCAAAGCTGGAAGACCCATCCATCCCGAGAACGGGGTCCCAAAGTCATGTATGAATGGAGCAATAGTGCACAGACCTGGAAACTGCTCCATTCACTTCTATGGGACCACCGTTCCCACAGGCAATGGATGGGGTAGTGGTCACACATAACAGAGCGGAAGGAGGAGGAAGATGTCTAAAACAGCAGTATGGGGGCACCACAAGTACCACCTAGACCTGTGGTGTGACCCTCGCTATGGTACAAGCAGGTCGTAAGACCGGCTTGGTGGTGTAAGAGGATTGGGGGTCAACATCTGGGATAATTTAGTGACTCCTGCATTGAGCAGGGGGTTGGACACGATGACCCAGGAGGTCCCGACCAACTCTGCCGTTCTATGATTCTATGATCTCATTTCACGCCCGACTCACCTCACGTGACTATTGTAGATGTTGAAGGACAGACAGACAAATCCCAAGAGAATCCCGAGCCCCGCAAGAACGGACACGGAAATGAAGAGTTTCTGAGAGACGTATCGGAAAGTGATGATCACCTTGGTGTGATCGGCAGGAGGAGAACCACCTACAGAAGCAGGAAAGAGAGGGTGAGAGAGAAAGACGAGGCCGGGCGAGAACGTGAGAGGAGAACGTCAGGAGGGACCGAAATAATCTCTGCTGATGATATATGTGCACAAAGTGTGAGAAGGTGAAATTAGAGGGACCAAAATAATCCCAAGTGATAATGTATGAGAAGTGTCAGGAGGGATCGAAATATAATCCCTGGTGATAACACACACAGGAAGGAGAAAGTAATAGGCCACATCTTGGTCACTGAGTTCTGGTGTCTCCTGCAGTCCCATTTCCCCTGGTGTATAACATCTGGCCCCATTCCCCCCAGTGATATAACATCCGGCCCCATTACCACCCCCAGTTATATATCATCCAACCCCATTCCCCCAGTGATATAACATCCGGCCTTATTACCCCCAGTGATATATCATCCAACCCCATTCCCCCAGTGATATAACATCCAGCCTTATTACCCCCCCATTGATATAACATCTGGCCCCAGGTGTATAACATCTGGCCCCATTACCCCCAGTGATATATCATCCAACCCCTTCCCCCCCAGCGATGTAACATCCGTGACTAATCCCCCCCCAATGATATAGCATCCAACACCATTTCCCCGATGTATAACATCGGGCCCCATTGCCCCTCAGTGATAGAACATCCAGCCCGTCGCCCCAGGTGTATAACCTTCAGCCCCCCGCCATGCCGTCTGCATTTACTAACGTGACAGATCGGCCGGTGGTGCAGAGCTCATTATACCAGCGCAGTCCTGTAATAGGAGCCACCGGGGTCACAAGTCCGTCCATGACATTCCTTCCTCCTGAATCTTCCCCCTTCACCTGTTAGTGATATTATTGACAAGTGGAAGGAACCGCAGCAACTCAGCCATGAAGTGGAGACCCGTAACACAACACAGCAGGGGGCCGAGTGCTAAGGAGCAGAGGGCAGAAAAGTCATCACAGCTCTGCTGACCCCATAACTGCAGAGTCCAGTCCTCCCCTGGTATCAGCACAAGCACTGCACCGGGAACTTCATGGCCGAGCACCTGCATGCAGCCGTACATCACCAAGCACAATGTCGAGTGTCAGATGGAGTGGTGTAAAGCCGCCACCACTGGACTCTGGAGGAGACATGTTCTGTGCAGTGATGGATCGCACTTCTCTATCTGCGCCTGATGGAGGAGTCTGGGTTTGGTGATTCCAGGAGGACGTTCCCCCCTGACTGCATTGTGTCGCTGTACAGATTGTGGAAGAGGATGATGCTATGGGGTCGTTATCATGGCTCAGCCTCAGCCCCTTAGTTCCGGTATTTGGATATAGAATGGGAGGTCATGACAACTCCTATGAGTATAATGTGGAGGAATATCAATACTTGTGAGGTATACCATGACAGAGAGGGACCAGGTGATCGCGGCGTCTGGTTACCCAAACTCCTGAACTGGTTGAACTGCTTCACTATCATACTAAACCTTGTAGGTTTTCTTTGCTCTAGCAGTGCTAGGGTTAATCAGTTCTGTTAATCTCCTGGAGTTCTCCATCATGGATTGCCTCACTTGTTCTGTGTTGGACGCTCCCCTTTGGCATATATGCCCGCCACTTACATTTGAGAATTGCCAGTGAGAGTTCATTCTGCCTGGTTTGGAGTTGTTTGGTGTTTGGAGTTGGCGTTTGGAGAGCTGTTCTGGTAATTTCCGTGTGGAGTTTGCTTGTGTGTTCATCCTCTCCTTTTTGATTTCACCTACTTTACACTCCCCTGTGTTCCACTTTGTTGTTTGGTGAGTGTATTTTGTATAATTGCAGTTTTCTTTTTTCCCTGTTTGTCTTCCCTGGCCTGTTTGGTTAGTGTAATCCTATGCACTCCATTCTGGGTGGAGGAGGGAACAAATAATGGTAAGTCAGGAGCATAGCAAGGCACGTGACCCCACCGTCTCCAACTTCATGGGTAATCCGGGGGACAGGGATAGGGTAGGGTGCTCCCTAATGTGAGGGATAGGGAAGGAGTTTCTTTCCCCAAGAAATCCTGCAAATACAAAGGGACTGATACAATCCCTGGTGACAGTATACATTTAATAAGTGTGAGTCGCTCAAGAGAGAGGAACAAATTGGATAAAAAGGGGTCAAGTGGACTTGGAAGGGCTATTAAGACAGATGCGAGAGTAAGGGCCGGGGTGAGCACTCACCTATCCACTTGTCATTGTTATACCAGGAGAGGTTGTCCTTTGTGCTGTCATAATAACCAATCTTCTTGTAGAGTCCACCTGGAACACAAAGGACCCAGTATTATATGAACATATTAAGGAATCTTCTCTAGAGCACAAATGATGAATGGTTCCTCCAGCATGAACATGTACGAACCACCATTGGCTTTAATGCTACGATGGATGAAAGGAGATATCACTCATTGGCGTCCATTATAAAATAAGCTGTTACAAAATGTGTACGAGACCAACTGCAAAAATGATTTTAGCCCCAAATATATGCAGTTAAATAAAAAATAATAATTGTCCACAAAGACGGAAAACTTCATGAAGGTGGCCTTATTCTACAAAGGACTGTTCTATGATTTTATAATCGGTCCTTAGTAAAGATGATGAAGTTTACGGCCAGCGTCACATACCTTGTAGCTGTTCTATAAGTGTCCAGGCCATACGTGACCCACTTGCATCAAAGACTACGTGACCCTGGAAACAGATGGAAAGAATAGGTTATAACATAAGGAGAAGACGCCAATCTGATGTGCGCTGGTTTATATGATCACCTGTGCGCACAGAGATCGGTGGCTGCTAACGCCACAGGGATGATTTATTCCCAGGCACAACCAGACGGTCGGCAAATGCATGTTATAAAGAACGGATCAATAACCCAGAACATGCAGTTTTTTGTGACTTATTGATCCATCCATCATGGAATTTATGTGAAGAATATAAAAAAGTGTGTGCACTGACCAGGTCTCTCGGCACAGTCATCTATCACTTCTATGCGGGTTTATATATGAGAATTTGATCCTGGGGCAAAAGTGCAGTGTTCAAAGGTGCCATGTTTTTCTTGGCCTACTCATATGTGAATGTAATCTAGGAACAAGTCGAGCATTTGAGCCAATGGGCAGTGTCCAGAGGCCTGGCAACGAGAAGGCCCATTGTTCCTATGTCTGAATAGCCCAGGTGGTCCTAGGGTTGCCCTCGTCTTGGGTGGAGCAATTTTGGAAAAAGACCATTGCCTGTTTACGTATGAGGGAAAATATATGTTGAGATCACTATAGATGCATCCAGCAGACCAGCACTTGGGGATCGTGCCTATGTTTTCCTGGAGATCAACATTAAATATTAAATGATGGAACTTATAAAACTAAAGAATTACAAATCAGCATGGTTTCAGAAATGTCAAAGAAACCTTGGACTCCTATGGCAAACACGGCAATATTGACTTCCCCATAAAAATCAATGGCGCTTGAATAGATGCTAAGCATTCATCGGCTCCGTACAATGCCATGAAGTCAATATGGGCGCCATGAAATGCCATAGTTTATACGGTGATGTGGCTATTTGAAGATCATAGTGTAGAAGATTGCGCTACATCATTTGGCAGTCCAAGAACAAAGCAGGTCTTCAATTCCAATGAAGGAGACATTATTTCTCAGCAAAAGATGATGTATATAAGAGATAAGCATGGAAGAAAAAATCCTCAATATAAAAAAAAAATAATGGATGGAGGAGACTCACTGAAACACCATCAAAGGAGGATGAATTCATGGCCTTGTAGATCTCCCGGCTGATGTTATCATTGTTATAGTTGAAGTCTTCTAGTCGGAGAGCTTTCTTTGATAACTCATAAGCTGTTTTGTTAAGGGCAAGTGCAAGCGCCCAGATAGCATCATAAGCAAGAGGAGCCTCCTGAAGACCTCCGACCCCTTCTGGGTCCTTGCCAAGACGTTTCTGAAGCTTGTCCATAAACTCCTGGGATGTCTGGAAGAAGAAGATCACGCTTGAGTCAACAAGACTGCAGATTAGTTAAAGGGTGAAACAGAAGTCTAAGGAGGCCATAGTTACCATATTGGAGATACCACGGGTGTTTTCTGGGTTCAACATGACTATTTCTGTGGTTACATGACCCTCAACGGCCCGAGTCATCTCCTCCACCGTGCAGTTTATGGCTGGATCCGGTGTCTTGAACCAGTTATCGGCGTACCAGCCAATCAGAAACCAGACGTACTTCTTACCAAAGAGACGCTCTTTGTACACCTGAAAGAAGGAGATGTTTTTTTAAAAAATGTAACACAATTACAAAAAAGATATGGTTGTGCAAGAGTAAAGTTAGAGATAAAAAAGTGGACTACGCACAACTCCGAAAGAACAGACTAAACAAAAGTCTTCAACATCAGATTTTGAGAGCTAAAGTAAGGAACATCACAAAGAGATGAAGGTATTGACTTGTCTTCAAATTTTCCCCAGATTTCAATCTAATTGATCATTTTGTCATGTAAGCCACACCAAGCAACGCATATGGGATCTACGGGATCTGCTGCTAGAATCTTGGTGAAAACACCACAGGATACCTTTAGAGGTTTTGTGATGCCCATTCCTCGAGTGGTGGCCTACAAAATTTTGGGTATTTGGTTTCACTTTATTAACCAATTTGGTATATACAATATGTAGTCACGATTTGTTTTAATTTTTGGAATAAATTCTCTTGGTTTTTTTTAACCGTACATACAGAAGACCAAATAATTTGAGCTACAAGAAGGTGGCAACGTGGAACCGTTTCACAATGAAGACAAAAAAAATGTAGTTCTAATAATAACCAAGGCAAACACCTCTCAGCAAATAAATAATGGCTAATTTTACCTCACAAAAGACTTTCCGCGCCTCGGTTTCATAGAACAATCCAACGATTATTCTAGCATCTTGTCTCTGAAAAATAAGATGAAACAATAAGTGAGAAGCTAAATATTGGAAAGACACCAGAACAGAGAAAATGAGGAGAGAAAGCGAGAAGAGATCGTCACACGGAATAGGGCTGAGTACAGTCATCTAATGATCTTTATTGACCACATAAGGAGTCAATCATTGTGCTCCAGTCCTACCCATTGACCAAAGGTGAGTCTTCCGAAAAGGACAATCACTTCTAATTCCTGCCAGCAATGAGTACAACAGTCCATACCTTGAGATTTTTCACTGGAACAGTGGGTCAGAGAAGAAGCTCTGGCGGAACGTGATTTCAATGTCGGCTTCCTTCACTCGTTCCTCTAGGTCATCCAGAGTCTGGACAGAAAGGGAAGGAATTAATCAGTGAGGCCAAATGAAAGGTGGAACACGTCTTATGATTACAGTGGCCTGTGGGACTGTTCAAGAACAGCTTTGGACTATTAAGATGATAATGAGCTTCATGATATTATAAGACGGCCATTGTGATACGTTCTCACCTAGATTTGAAGCCTTGGAGATCTATGGATGCTTCATTCAAGTTTAGAAACACTGAGGAACTTAAGTGGCTAAATGATTTGGACTTAATTATTTTTTTAATATCGTGTTCGCAGAATTTCATAAGAGCATCTAATAAAACTTTAGGGGTGGATAATGGCACATCGGGCCAGCTTTATTGTTATGTGTTTAGGCAGCTTTGGAAACTCAGGCCAGATGCCTATGGTCGTTGGCAAGGGCGGGATTCACAAGTAGGTTGTAGCCACCCATAGTGAAAGTTAGTGGCACTTTTGGTAGAATAACATGTAAATATTAAAATATGACTTCAGACTTTTTAGACAAGAACATATAAAAACATCTGTTGAATGAAATTTTTAAGGATTTTTTCTTCTGGAGATACTTGGGCTACACAATGATATTTTTTCTGACGATGTGATATTTTTCGATCATCTTTACTCACAGAAGTAAAGACCTCAGTCGTTTGCTGAATGGTCGCAATCTTGGTCCATCCCCACTTTTTGAAGAGTTGGACCCTGGTAGGATTGTGCAAGGTTGCAGATGGATGTGTGCGGAAGAAGGTCGGGAATCTTTGCCGGTTAGAGAGCGCCGGTGAACTGGAGCCATAAGAAAGCTGGAGGGTGAGGAGATCAATCATATGAGATTGGGTACACTCATGAGAGGTGTTGGAGAAGAGAAAGAATGATTATGGTTATGGTGAAGAGTAAAATGGTGAAAATGAGAGAAGAATAAAGAGACACGTCATAAAAGATAAAATCAGTAATAACACATTTTGTAGTTAATATAGTGAAAGGAAGTCAGCGAGTAATCGAGTAATAGGAGAGCACAGAAAAAGGAAAGAGAAAGAAAAGAAAGGAATGAAAATAGAGAAAGAGAAAGGGAGAAATATCGAAAAAGAAATAATGAATGAAAGGAAGTCAGCGAGTAATCGAGTAATAGGAGAGCACAGAAAAAGGAAAGAGAAAAAAAGAAAGGAATGAAAATAGAGAAAGAGAAAGGAAGAAATATCGAAAAAGAAATAATGAATGAAAGGAAGTCAGCGAGTAATCGAGTAATAGGAGAGCACAGAAAAAGGAAAGAGAAAGAAAAGAAAGGAATGAAAATAGAGAAAGAGAAAGGAAGAAATATAGAAAAAGAAATAATGAATGAAAGAAAGTCAGCGAATAATCAAGGAATAGGAGAACAAAGAAAGAGAGAGAGGAAAGAGCGACAAAGGAAGAAATAGAGAAATACAGAAAAAGAAATAATGAGTGAAAGTGAGAAGAAAAAGAAAGAAAGAAGGAGGGAGAAAAAAGAAAGATCAAAAAAGAAGAAGAGATAAAAGAAACTAAAAAGACAGACTGATTTTAAGGACGTAAGGGAAGAGATGAAGGATAATACACTGTAAAAAAAATTAATAAAACTATAACAAAGGCAAAACAACATGATGAGATGAGAAGAATACAATAGAAAGAAAGATGAATAGTAGGAAGATGCAGAGGGATAAATGGGGCTGTCGAGGAGGCAGCGGAAGATAATGAAAGAAGAGTAGTGGGTGACAGGGGCTAATTAGGGGCAGAAGAACAAGAACTAGAAGAAGGATGAACAAGAGAAATAAGAGAGCAGCAGAACTGGAGAAGACAAAAAAGAGACTCAAGATAAAGAGATCAGTGGAACCAAAGAGAAGATCAGAGGAAGAAGGTCAACAGCCATGGGTTAACCACTGAGGATGGAAGGGAGCACAGGAGAAGAAGACAAGTGGAGGAATGCTGGAAAGAAGAAGAAACCAAGAGACCTGACAGCAGAATGGTGAAGATAAGAGGGGAAACAAAGAAAGTGTTGGAGTGAGAAGCTCCTCACCACAATGAGATGCCACATGCGGGCCGCTTCCGCCACCAGAGTGGAGACACTGCTGCACCCCGGCATCAGCATGATCTTTATGGGGTCATTGTACAGCAACTCATACAGGTGGCGCGTTGCCTGGCCGGGGTCACACTAGAGAGGGCAGACAAATGTGAGATGGCAGAATTAGAGTCGAAGCCCTGACTGTCACGACTGAACTGACAGAAAGTGGACGATCAGAGTGCTCTCCCTCCTCAGCCTCTCCGGCTGCCTTCCATCTCCTGTTCTGTCTCTCTCCCCATCTGTCTCTTTCTCTCCCCCCTCTCTGCCCATTCCTCTCTCTCTCACTCTCTCGGTCTATCTCTCTTCTCCGGAATATTTTACCCTTTCCTCCGTTGCCGTGGTAACAGTGAGAGAGCTGAGTGGAATAATGAGAGCGCAGGGGGTAATCCTGTGAGAGAGCCTGGCTGCACCCCCTGCGCTCTCTCTCCCCCCTCAGAGAGAGTCTTAGTAAAGGTCACACAGTCAGTGTCCAAGCCCCCTGTGGTGGTCTCACTCTTGTCATGGCTGTCTCTCACTTTTCCCCTGTGGTCTTCCATCCTGTCACTCTCGCCACCTCCTCCTCCTCACTTTCTCTTTTGCACTTTTGTTCTTCATCCTTCTCACTTATATTTTGGCATCTTTTATTCTTTCTTTGCTTTTTTTTTTAGTCACTGACTAATGAAGCAGTCTCTCCAGTAGTATCTCCTATAGTCAAGGTTCACCTCTGTCATCCACAGCCTGTCGGGGTGTCCGGACCGGACCGTACAGGTGTTATATACAGGTGCGCCACAAGAGACCGGTAACCACCTAGCACCCCCATAAAGCCTTCACCTACCAGAACCACTACAACCACCTCTGCCACCACCACCACCACAACCACCTCTGCCACCACCACCACCAATACCACCACCAATGCCACCACCACCACCAATACCACCTCCACCACCATTACCAGCACTCACCTGGCTGTCATGGTGAATAAGTCTAAGTTCATACTCCGGCAGTATATCCCTTCTGTTGTTGACGTCCTCCAGTGCCATCTGTGCGGCTGGGTGACAGGCCTGTCCCCCAGGCCATCCCCCACTCATGGGGAAGAGAGCGCCCACGTGCAAGGCTTTCTTACCTGAGACCGCATCACAGAGCAAGAGAGTCAGCACAGGCACACAGAGAGACAGAGACATGGCCAGTGGGGGAGACATCATCATTGGGAAGTGGGGAGAACAAGGGTAACAGGAGGCCGGAGAGATTGGGTATAGGGGGAGACATCGTACACGCAGATACAGGGAAAAGAAGTGCGAGAGGGTTAAAAGGTGCGAGAGTGCAAGTGATGGGGACAAGAGAGCGCAAGCAAAACACAACAAAAAATATTAAACAGATGGCAAAGACGTTAAAGCGCAAAGATCAACAGGAAGCAAAAAGAACAGGTGGAACCATGAGACTGACGGGCACACGAGAGTGCAATTAGACTGTCAGGAAGGAGCGATGTTCAGAATGGAATGCCTGGGATCAGCCAATGGAAAAGAATGGAAAAGAGAAATCCAGGTAGACAGCCAGTGACTAAATTAGATAGGCAGTGTCAGTGTGCAGCAAGACAGCCCACGGATGTGGCAGGAGAGCGCCGCAGCATCTGCACGATTCCTGATTTAATTCTGCAGTCTAGAGAACGACAGAGAGATGGAGAGAGGGAGCAGGAGGAGGAGACGCAATGATGTCACCCACGCCGAAGGGACGAGGATTACAAAGAGAATGGGAAATGAGAGAGGGGGGAGAGAGAGGATGGGGCTGACATAGGGGCAGAGGGAGAGCAATGGATACAGGACGGAGGTGTCAAGCAGATGACAGGTGAGAGCCAAGAAGGGAGCATGACACCATGCAAGCCCAGGTAGCAAAGCTTACAGAGAGATGTAGCAGTGCGAAATGCGTTGACTAACTCTTTGGAGCTACATAATTTGTGCATCCTTCTTTCACTCCAAGTTAAAGGTAACACAGCACCAAAAATGTCATGATGAGTAATGACAAACTCTGCTTTGGTCTAAATCTATTAGTGCAAAGACCAAAAAAAAAAACAACGTAAGGCAAAAAAAAGCTCTAAAAATGTGGTACAGAGTAGATGAAATCAACACAAAGACCCTCAGAGTCAAGACTAAGCCCCCAGAAACAAAGGAGCACCCTAAACATAAAAACTGAAACCAGCAAAAGCAAACAAGTCACTAAAAATAAGTTATAGCCTTCAAAACATTGTAACATGGACATCAAGTAGAGTAGATCCTTGAATACGAGAAGAACCCTCCACTTCACTTCTCCCCAAGAAGCAGACTAAAGCTTTAACTTATTTTGGGCACTTGGACGGAGAGGGAATGAGGAAGAAGACACAACCAGAAAAATGTTCAATGAACAGAACAGAACTCAATCTGATCAAACCAAGGAAAGGAGGAAGTCGTTGTCTGGGGTTGTCCACCAATATCCAAGACCTCAAGAAATGACACAGCTTTCAAGAGACTGCAGTACATGAAATACTATTCTGCTATGTCCACACTTCACACACAATATCCCATAAAACGTCTCAAGAGTTGGTTATCTCCAGGAGTTGGGTTGTGGAGACTCTCAATATAAGAAGCCATGAAAAGACCGTTGCAACATCTGAAGACAGGTGAATGACCAATCTGGAGAAAACCTCACTCATATAGCCACAGTAGCCCTAAGTAGAAGACAGGGCAGTGTCGGGAAGGTGATATCGAAGAAACTAAAAAACTAATGATTGTGAAAAAGAAGTGAAAGATTAAGCAAAAAGCAGACGAGGTAGTGAGAGAAGACATAAGAAAAGAGGAAAACAAAAAATATGTGGAAAAAGAGGAGAATTTGCAGGAAATATAAAGGCGGTAATGAAGCAAAACTGATGAATAAGAAAAAAGCTAAAAGAGGAAGTGTAAGAAAAAAGAGAGTGAAGAAAAAAACGTATCATATTGATGAAGAAAAAAGGAGTGAGAAGGGGAAAAAGATGAAAAAAGGAGGAAAGAGACCAAAATGTGATGACGTTGAAGAGGAAGATGACGTTGGAGAAAAAGAGAAAGAAGGGGTTAAGAACAGGCAGAGAAACAGACAGAGATGAAGATGATGATGATGATGATTAAAGGAAAGAAGAAGCAGTAAAAGTAAAGGAAGAATGAGGAGAGGCAAAAAGGAGAAAATATAAGGAAGAATAGGACGAGAAGTTGTTGAAACAGGATAGGAAGGAGGGAACTAAAGCAGAAAAATAGGAAGCAGATAAAAGAGGTGAGAATAGCATGAAGATAAACAACAACATGATGAAGGCAAAGAACAAGATTGTAGAAAAGATTAAAAAAAAGGATAGAAAAAAACTGGGCAAATAAAATAGTAAATAAGAGATGAGAAAAGGAAGATGGATGAAAAAATAAGA
>JARQOD010000008.1:12891357-12918976 GCA_033576555.1 Oophaga sylvatica
TTTGGTTTCTGCCTAGGGGGACGGGGGGTTCCCCCGGTTCCGAGTACTTCCCCTGGTGTTGGGTGGCCCCCCCGGTTTCCGGGGGGCCCCGCCCCCTTTTTATTGCCATGTCCTTTGGGCAAAAAGGTAGACCGGGGGGATGAAAAAGGCCCCCAAATTTTTAATTTTCTGCGTTCCCCTCTGGGGTCTCAATCCCTGTATAAATTTTTTTTAAAACATTTTTTTCTGTCGTAGCATTTAAATTTTAATTTGCTTGGGGCTCTCGGGCTCCCTGTAGTCGGAAGCGTAGCCGGATGCTGTCACCTGGTGTTGGAAAACAGTGTAGAGGCCACCCGGGGGGCCCGTTCTTTGGGGTTTTTCAATATGGCATGTAGTTAAGGAAGATGGGGGTGGGCCCCTGTAAACGGTTCCCAAGTCCCATTCCCCTTCGCAGCCCAGTTAGCTGCCCTATTAGCACAGCGCTTTTTGTCTCTCAGGCATGGGTACATTTCTAGGATGCTGATAACTTCCGCTTGAAGCCTGCTTGCCCCTGGCCCACCGTGTTTTGGGGGAAACCCCATTTGCCCAGGTTATGGGCGTTGGGCCTTTGGGGACTAGGACGGGTGCGGGCCTGCGCCCCTCTGGCGCTCAATCCCCGACGGGCGGGATTGGGGGCCTCGGCGGGGCCCCACTGTGGGTTTTTGTGCATCTTAGCGCCCCTTGGTTAACGGAGCCCCCCGGTTTTTTAAGGGTGCATTCCCCCGGCACGAGTGAGACGGATTTTGTCGCAGGGGTTATGTCGAGCGCACTTCCGTTGCAGGCCTCCCCTGAGAGGCCGGGGGGTGCCCAAATCTGCGCGCTTTTTTGGTACGCCCCCCTTCTTCCCCAAACGCTTAGGGCGCGAATTTGGGGAAAATGGGGGGATTTGGCGCCAAAAAACAGCAACAGTCTTTTTCGCCAAAACCCTCCCCAGGACCCGGGGCCCCAAGCGCAAGTTTCGTTTCCTGTTCGTGACGCAAGTTTTTGTGTGACCCCCACCCAATTTTGGTTTTTCCAGGGCAAGGGGTATCAGAGCCGAGCCCTAATTATGGGGTTTTGTCCAGGTGTAGGCTCGGTCTTGGCCTGGCGGTCTGGGTATTTGGGGGAAAATTTTCAGGGGATATTTATTACAGTTCGTGAGCCCCCCTTTGTTTCTGGAAAATTGACCGCGCTGTGTAGATCTCTGGGGGTGGGAGGCGTGGATGTCGGGGGCCCCAAAAGGGGGACTCTTCCCCGGGGGGTAGTTAGGTAGGGTTGGCAGGCAGCAATATAATCTTCCAAAGTCAGCGTCTTTCCCTACCCCTTTTTGCAAGTGTTCAAGCAGGTCCCGGGGGTGATGGGGGGTTTTGGGGATGAGCTTTGAGGCACAGAAAAAGTTAGGGGCCTCTTTACTGTCCAAAGAAGATGAGTCGCCAGCCCAAAACGTAGTCCCCTCTATGTTCAGCTAATCCAAAGCTGTTTTTCCCCCCAGGTTTGGGTTTTGGGCCTTTTGTGGGGAGCTGAATTTTTTTTGTCCTGCGGAGAAAAGTTTCATTCCCCCCGCCCCGTTACGTTGATATAGGGGCTTGTTTGCACGACCCAGGTCGGTAAAATTTGGTTTTTCTTCCTAGTTAGTAATAGGATCCTTGGCCCCCGTAACCCCGGTCAATGGCGGACCTTCCAAGCCAAAAAGCCTTTTCCATAATTTTCCTTCCACTTTCCCCCTTTGATTTGCTCAAAACCCTTATAGAGTTCAGTCTTTTTCCAGTGGGGACAGCTCTGCTAGACTAAGGTGAATTGACCACCTGTCAGCCTCCCGTTTGAATGTGACGGCTCAAGGACCGTCTACTCTGTCCAAGGAAAGAAATGACTGACTGAAAATCACTCCTTCCACCCCTGTGGGTGTGCGAAGTGTACAGATGTCATGAAGAGACCTTAACGTTACCTCTCCCTTCCTCCTGGTTTGTTACGGAACAGACACCTTTGTAGTCTTTGCTTCAGGCTCCATTGACCTGTATGTGGAGCTTACAGCCTTGAAATGCTTTGGATATAGAAGACTGCATATTTAGGTGCATCGCTTCTGTAACCCCTGTCAATCAGGTGATATCAACCATGGAAAGTTTGCCTATATGGAAAGGCCACGTCCACCAATGCTGGCTCTCGGATCTAGCTAATAGAAATAGGGTCCAAATTGTAGGCCAAGTTGTAGGCCTCCCATTTGGAGACGTTTTCAATTTACTGTACTCCTCTACCTCCTGGCACAGTTTCCTCTGCCATTTCACAGGCATCCCCCACTGCAATCTCTCATAGAAGTCAACGAGTCTTTTCTTTGAGATCATTTTCTTTTTTCATTTGGCTTCTGTAAACAAATTTCTGAGCGTGAAGAGCAACGGCTGAGGAGCAATGGCTGCCTCCATATTCACATAAGAAACTAGAATACAAAAGTATTACAGTCATGTAATAAAAAATAGATTCAGAGAAAATAATATGAAACATTATATAGTCTTATTAGTACCAAAAAAAAAACAGATAACACATTCCCTTTTAAAAATATGGATGTACTCCAGTGGGAGTTGGTGAGATTCTTCACCATCAGCCAGGACTTTGCCTAGTGCTGGGTGACTGAATACTTGATTTCTTCCTGCGAAAGTCCTACCGCCTGAAATGACACAGAAATACTACATTAAGGGACTAATTATCAAAGCTGAAGGCGCCTGAAATTTGGTGTAAATTGCTCAATAAGTTTTTGGGATTTTGAAGATATTTATGTTTCTTTTTCCACCATGTTCCATCCTTTTCATGCTACCATATGGACCAATTTACATTGTCCTGTGGAGTATTGTCATTGAGGAGACCCTGGTGGGTAAAAACTTACAGGCAATGCTTCATGGGAAAATGTAAGCAAATGAGTTCTTCACCCAAAGGAAGAAAAGAATCTCTCTAGAGCCACCTATTGGAGGAATTTGAGGAAGCTCCTCTACATCTTTAATAGTTGATGCTGATTTGGAGTTTCTTGCTCTCCTCATCAGTGCAGAGTGGAGGAATGGTTGGCAGGATGGGATGCGTTGATAAGAGGTGCTCATTTAGGAGACCAGCTGGTTTATAGAGACAATGCCCCATGGAATGCCTTCCCAGAAGGAAAAACTCAGCTCTAATGCTCTTGGTTTTCATGACCATGACCCTTCCCGTTGAGCTGTAGATGTGATTTTTCTTTATTCCTTTTTGGATTTATTATTGGCCTCTTCCAAATTAACTTCACGGTATCTCCATTTTTGCCCAACCAGAAAAAAGGTAAGACACTTACTCCAATATGTCCCCAAATCATTGAATGTATAGAGGGAATCCCAACTTATGGGATCATAGAAAGTAATTTGTCGAGGCCCGAGAGATTTAGGTAGACCCCAACTCGCTCAATATGTCCCCTCACTGGCAAAGTAGCTTCTGGAGTGTCTAGAGCTTTAAAATTTCTATGAAACGGGAAATACACCAAATATGTTCCCCCGGGACGAAACATGTATGCATGTCCTGTTCTCTGGACCTCATTGGAAGCCACTCCAACAGCCCACTCCAGACAATTCCCTAACTCAACCTCCCAGTAATGGCAGCCAGTGGAAAAGACAGGAAGACCAAGGCAGCAACGCTCAGTTTCAAAACGAGAATTGCTTGGAGAAGGGGTGTCTACTGGTGGTTTATTCATCAGCGTTACAAGATTGGGGGCAACAGATAGCTCAGGGTGGGCCGTCTCTGGACGTAATGTGATGTATTCTGAAGAAAAAAGGCACAGTTCAGCGGGAGTAAAAATAAAAGTAAATTTGGTTTATGGAAGATGAGCAAAGACTGGAGGTCATATGGCCACTTACCTGGAGTCATCACAGCTTTCCTCCCAAACTAAAGTAAAAAAATATGTATAAACTTTATAGGTCACAAAACAGTTCTTATTGAATTTTATAACAGACACAATTTTTGGGATAGCGGTGGGAGGTGTGGGGACAATCAACTGGAATGGTTTTTGTATTAGTTGGCATAGTGATGAGCAAAAAGATTCGATCTTCCCAGCGTCATGATGTCACATCAAGTTTGGGTCTTTGTGACAACCTAACCAAGGCAGTGTTCACTAATGAGCCAGCAATTCTGAGTCAGGAGTCTTGGGATCCTCTGTTGGCTCTCGCAAATGTTATGGTGTCATGGAATAATGCATGTCATGGCATCGCGACACAACGCTTATCATACATTGTAGGGGCTAATGTAAGTGACAGAGGTGCCAAGAATTGCCAAACTGAATGTAGGACCAATGAAGTTAATTTTTCTTTTTCATTTGGAGGTGGCACTTTTATTTCTGAATTTCATGACATTGGAGAGAAGATAATTGGGTAGAATCTTATTGTTTTGATGGCCAATTTTTGGACAATTTTTAAACTATCATCTTCTATCAGAGACTTACTACTTCAGAGAAAAGGGCATCTGTGAAACAGAAAAAACCTATTAGGACCGAAACATACTATACTGGTTTGAATGGTATGATCACATATTGGGTCAAACTCACCTTTAGTCCTATTGAGGTCCACTAAAACCAAGAAAAAAAAAACAAGTTTAAAATTCCATCACCGAATAGGAAACATTTACATGTTGTTACACAAAAAAGAATCCAACAATGATGTCTATAAGATTGGACTAGCAGTCATATTCCTATGGCTCTTGTAAATTCCACCGTACACAAAGCGGTTGTCTTCTTCAGACAATTCCTTTTTGGTTGAAGGGTCCATCTAGAATATTGCTGTGATCATTAGCGATCAGTAATAATCCACAGAGGAACCTGCAATCAAGTGTAATATTTCGCTACAGTGACACTACAGGTGAAAAGAGGAATTACATGCTGCCGTTACAATCAGTGAGCTGTCCATGTGATGTATGGACGTACTGGGTCCTCCAGAGTCAAAGACACTCTTGGTACCTTCTTTCCAATTTGTTTAATAGAGGAGGATCTTGACCAGTATGACTCTTCTTCAATTTACTTATAATGAACTACTAGGGCACTTGAAAATTAGCTTTTTACACTACAGAGCTCCTCGAATTCTCACCTTTCTGTCTGTGTTGGTTCGAATGTAAATAATACCAAGTATGGCTCCAGCCAACAGTATCACAAAGGTGAAGATGAAGGCGTAGGCCCATGACGAGAGGCGTGGAAATATGTCCGCTAAGGAGACAAAGAAAACGTCACTGATGTTCAGGATTTACAGTGGGTGAGATGACAAGTAACAGGCCCAAGGGTAACAAAGACCAACATCTTAAATGTGGTAGACAACAGCCATGATGATGAAGTGACCAAGTAACATGGGACATACAGTACCTGCAAACTCCATATAAAGTCCAACTTCCTTGCCGGTCACTGGATGCTGCACTGCACCGTACACATGTCCATCACTGGGGTGTTGAGCAAAATTCTGCTCTCTAGCTGGAACAGACCTTGCTCTGGTTGTGAATGTGATCCGATCTGTGGCTGCCGGGCCACCATCCAGCTCCCAGTGCATTTCTGGACTTGGGAACCAGTCTGACGTAACGAAAGAGATAGCAATGGAATTATCTTGAAGAAAAATCCTCAAGACAGGGATGGAGCCTATACCTGCAAAACATGCAACGTAAAAACATATGATCCAAAAAGTGTAAGATAACAAGAAGTGTCATTACTGGACATCATCATACATGTACAAACTGGGCTCCTCACCATGACCACAGTCAAACAATGATGTCATTACTGGACATCATCATACATGTACAAGCTGGGTCCCCACCATGACCCACAGTCAAAACAATGACGTCATTACTGGACATCATCATACATGTACAAAACTGGGCTCCTCACCATGACCCACAGTCAAAACAATGACGTCATTACTGGACATCATCATACATGTACAAAACTGGGCTCCTCACCATGACCCACAGTCAAAACAATGACGTCATTATTGGACATCATCATACATGTACAAAGCTGGGCTCCTCACCATGACCCACAGTCAAAACGATGACACAAAAACGATGATGATAAAGTGGCTGGGAGCTATGTACTATACCTCAAAAAGATGGCTGCGGCACCCCTTGACGCGTGTTTCGCGTGAGCTTCTTCAGAAAGGGGCACGCTCCTTTCTGAAGAAGCTCACGCGAAACGCGCATCAAGGGGTGCCGCAGCCATCTTTATGTCTCTTCCTACTTATATCTAACACTTATTACTCTGATCTCTTGGCATGAATCTTATGTTTGTGTGGATATTTATGCACTATGCACTTTATTAAGCTATTATATGATATTCATGTCACCTGTCATAGAGATTTATGAGCTGGAACTGAGTTATGTACAGGGATTCACATTGGGATTCATTTACCAGAAAATACTTTGAATACATTTGGGTGTAACCTGTACCTGACAGCCACATTAATGAGGGCCCTGCATTATGTATATGGGATTGCTCTGTACTTTTGTGAACCCTGATACCCAATTATTAGGCTAATTTTCTGTTGCATTTTGTTGTCCCCATGTACATGTATATTTTATCATTATTTTTTTAAAATATTTTCTCAATAAAAATTATATTTTTATGGTTGTAAAGTTCCTAGTTTCTCCTTTTGATATTCAATTATTTGGGAAGTACCATTGAGACTAGGCAAGGTTTTCTTATGTGATTTCCATGCCCAAATAATAGTACCATACAGTGTCCAAGTCACAATAGTATACAGTGTACACATTACAGTGCTACAGTGTCCCAGTAACAGTACTGTACCATGCCCAAATAATAGTACCATACAGTGTCCAAGTCACAGTAATATACAGTCATGGCCAAAAGTTTTGAGAATGACACAAATATTAATTTTTTCAAAGTCTACTGCTTCACTTTTTCTAATGGCAATTTGCATATACTCCAGAATGTTATAAGAGTGATCAGCTTAAGAGCAATTACTTGCAAAGTCAATATTTGGCTAGGAAAATGAACTTTATCCCCAAAACACATTTCAACATCATTGCAGCCCTGCCTTAAAAGGACCAGCTAACCTCTTTTCAGTGATTGCTCCATTAACACAGGTGTGGGTGTTGATGAGGACATGGTGGAGATCAATCTGTCATGATTAAGTAAGAATGACACCACTGGACACTTTAAAAGGAGGCTGGTGCTTGGCATCATTTTTCTTCTGTTAACCATGGTTATCTCTAAAGAAACACTTGCAGTCATCATTGCAATGCACAAAAATGGCCTAACAGGGAAGAGTATCACAGCTAGAAAGATTGCACCTCAGTCAACAATCTATCGCATCATCAAGAACTTCAAGGAGAGAGGTTCTATTGTTGCCAAAAAGGCTCCAGGGCGCCCAAGAAAGACCAGAAAGCGCCAGGACCGTCTCTTAAAAGTGTTTCAGCTGCGGGATCGGGCTACCAGCAGTGCAGAGCTTGCTCAGGAATGGTAGCAGGCAGGTGTGAGTGCATCTGCACGCACTGTGAGGCGGAGACTCTTGGAGCAAGGCCTGGTCTCAAGGAGGGCAGCAAAGAAGCCACTTCTCTCCAGAAAAAACATCATGGACAGACTGATATTCTGCAAAAGGTACAGGCAGTGGACTGCTGAGGACTGGGGTAAAGTTATTTTCTCTGATGAATCCCCTTTTCGATTGTTTGGGACATCAGGAAAACGCCTCATTCGGAGAAGACAAAGTGAGCGCTACCACCAGTCTTGTCTCATGCCAACTGTTAAGCATCCTGAAACCATTCATGTGTGGGGTTGTTTCTCAGCCAAGGGAATCGGCTCTCTCACAGTCTTGCCTAAAAACACAGCCATGAATGTCCTCCAAGAGCAACTTCTCCCAACCCTCCAAGAGCAGTTTGGCGATCAACAATGCCTTTTCCAGCATGATGGAGCACCTTGCCATAAAGCAAAGGTGATAACTAAATGGCTCAGGGAACAAAACATAGAGATTTTGGGTCCATGGCCTGGAAACTCCCCAGATCTTAATCCCATTGAGAACTTGTGGTCAATCATCAAGAGACGGGTGGACAAACAAAAACCTAAAAATTCTGACAACATGAAAGCATTGATTGTGCAAGAATGGACTGCTATCAGTCAGGATTTGGTCCAGAAGTTGATTGAGAGCATGCCAGGGAGAATTGCAGAGGTCCTGAAGAAGAAGGGTCAACACTGCAAATATTGACTTGCTGCATTAACTCATTCTAACTGTCAATATAAGCTTTTGTTACTCATATGTTTGCAATTATTATATTTCTGTCTGTGATAAAAACATCTGTCAAACACACATAAAAACCAGAGGGCAGCAGATCATGTGAAAATATAATATTTGTGTCATTCTCAAAACTTTTGGCCATGACTGTACAGTGTACACAATGCAGTGCTACACAGTGTCCCAATAACAGTACTGTACCATGCCTAAATAATAGTACAATACAGTGTCCAAGTCACAGTAGTCACAGTAATATACAGTGTACACAGTGTCCCAGTGACAGTACTGTACCATGCCCAAATAATAGTACCATACAGTGTCCAAGTCACAATAGTATACAGTGTACACAATACAGTGTGCCATACAGTATTACTGGATTACTGCATACAGTGCTATACACGTACTAATAACAGTGCCATACAACGTCCAAATCATAGTAATATGGTGTGCCCAAATGGTAGTACCATTTAGTGTCCAAATCACAGAACAATAGAATGGCCGAATTAAAGTGCCATATAGCACCACATCACAGCACTATTAACAGTGCGATACAGCATTACTGAAAACAGCATCCAAATTAGATGATATAGAGTGCAAAATAACAGTGCCATACAGTGTCCAAATCACAGTACTATAGGGTTTCCAAATCACAGTACTATAGGATGTCCAAATCACAGTACTATAGGGTGGCCAAATCACAGTACTATAGGGTGTCCAAATCACAGTATTATAGGGTTTCCAAACCACAGTACTATAGTGTCTAAATCACAGTACTATAGGGTGTCCAAATAACAATGCCATACTGTGCTCAAATAATCAAGAGTTTGAAGGGCTGCCAAGTACGACCCCTTACAGCTGCACATTGTTCTGACAAAGTCAGCCTTTTGTTGAGCTCATGTTTGATGGACCCCGGGGGTCTGTGGAGTCATTTCACAGTATTTCCTAGATCCGTGCAGCCCTCCAGCAACCAATTTAACATCTACTCCTGTAAGATAAGGCATATCCCAATATAGGAGAAACCCGAGGCCTCCAAGATTCCCAAGAGGCTCGACAAGCCGTCTCGGGACCACTGCACAGGCAGTGACCTATCTGAGGAGCAAAGAGATAACTGAGCGTTTGCGAGTTGTCGATGGACCTATTTCTAGACAAAAGCTGAATTTTAATGACCCCATACAAAGAACCAAAGGAGGAGAAGAATAGGTAAATGCTGCATTATTCATCTACTTGGCCAATGTCAGACATTATAAGGTGTTTTTGGAGGAGGTGACCTTTCCATATCTGCATGCCTCATTTCTATGAATGACTCGTCTTGCCAGTAGGTGAAGGGTGACATTAAAGATTTATTGCTGATTTTCAGCTGGTGTCAGTGGCTTCACTTGTCTATTATACCCCACAGTGAAACATATAAGAAATATTCAGAGCGACGAGCCGTATATGGATTTTCTAAGGTCATATACATATTTTGCTGCTCAAGAGATAAACATTGAAAATCCAAAATCTGGTGTCTTCCCACGTGATGGACGAGCCTTGTGGCCCCACCGAAGACCATTTCTTACCTTGGTACTTATAGTTATACCCCTGACAAGGGATAATAATATCATGGTCATTTCCAAAGTCCAGTGTCTGGGGTCATTAGATTTCTTTTCAGGCTCATGTGAAGCCAATAGATCAGACATCACTGACCCGAGGAATGGTCAACAATGAGTCCAGCGAGTAGCATGAAGTGTAATTATTCTTCCTTATGTCATTAAATGATGAGTTACAAAGATGTCCCACCGAGGACGATCCGAAACACACCTCAATATTTAGGACCTGGAATTTGAGATTGTAAGGCTGTTTGCTCACAATCAGGAATAGTAGTGTTTTAGGCGCAGCTACATTACAAGCACAGTGGATGGGATTTATATAAATTCTATGTCCGCTGCGCTTCTTTTAAACGCTGCGTCAACTGATCTGCGATGTTGGTTTCCGAGCCGCAGAATATTAATTTCTGTAGCAGAGATGCCTGTCTCCTCTGTGAACTTTCCCTCAATAGACTGTCATTAGACGCAGCAAATCCTAAAATAATCCCATGCGTATGTGGAACGCAGCATTTTGGGAGCAGCAAAAATACGCTGTGTCCAATATGCTACAATTCCTGATGGTGGTCACGTACCCTACGGGCGAGCACTCCAGAACGGATTTCTCCATGATCCATCCAATGTGGAGACCCATCACGCATCGTCCCATGCCTCAGCTTCATTTGTGAATGAATCAGGTGTAATTAGGAAATTGTGATCAACTATAGTCAATTGTGCCCATCCAAGGTGAAAAACACGGAAGAACGGGTCATATCTCAGGAATGGAGAGGCTCAGGAACAAAAGAAAAATATCGCCGGATTCAGAAGAACAGCAACATTTACACCAGTCAAAAAAACTTTATATATCTGTTTGTCAGGTTATCTTTAAATCCCAATAAGCCACACAGGATTAAATGTATTAACCTCTGAGCCACCCTACACCACCAGGAATAAAAACTATTACCCCCATAACCAATCTAGATATCCAAGGAAATGATCATCCTTTCCCAAACCACCCTAGACCATCAGGAACACAGATCCCTTATGTCATCCTTCAATGATGAGCAATAAAGCCACAGCTGAGTAATTTCAGAGCTGTCGTCAAAGGCTCTCGATAAGAAGATGAAACTAAAACAATTTCCGCAGACATTGCTCATCATCTCTTTCCAGTATGGTCAGTCCGCCCTGACAGTCTAGATTAATACTCCAAAAATGTGTCTTGTTATTCGGCCTAGACTTGTGCGGTCCTAGTGAAAAATCTTCATTTCAGGTCCATACAAGAGACTCATCGGTAAGTCTTTGCACTCCGAGACAAATTATTAATTTTTTTTTGGAAGGAAGTCATTCCACCAAAAGCTTTAAACAAGGGTCAGATGGACCTTGTGAGACCCCAGGGTCCATGATTCTATTTTAGCAAGACGTATGCCCTACGGTAACCCTACAGCATTACGACCTAGCATTGACACACTCCACGTGGATTCTACAGAAGGATGTTTACAACTTAAAGCCTTCTTGTAAATTCATGTAACTATATATTCATGCTTATTCGGATTTGATGGGATCTTTATGATTTCCTCATAAAGAATAATTGTTTGGGGATAATCTGTTGTTCTTTCAAGTGACTTTGTTGTGACTTGTAGAGGTGATTCAAGGAAAAAGCAACCTAAAACATTCAAGTAGAGTATTGTGCCAAGAATATCGGCTGCCAGGCCGGAGCTGTGTCTTCAACTTACACCGTGTGACATGCCAGGGCCTGAACGCCCAACATATGATGATATATGTCAACACATATGACAACTACATTCCTTACACGCTCTGCCTCATGTATGGAGTCGTGCATCAGTTGGACGGGTGCACTCCAGCTGAAAAATTTTATCTGCAAATATCTTGAAAGACAAAGATAACTTCACAGAAATCAGAATTTCGGGAAGATGAAGAACTGCACAAGAATTCAGAATGTTTTTGAAGAGCGAAATCAGACGGAAAGTTGCCCATGTAGGGTAAAATTTGAATTACAAAATTTTTGCTAACCTTAATGCTGGATGGTGAAGAAATATTACATTAACCATTAAAGGATATCTGAGTTCTGGAGATGAATGGATGAAGACCAGTAGAAAAATGGAACATCCTGCCATTGAGCAGCATAAAGACGGAAATAGAAAGCAAGATAATGGCAGTTGATTTTTGTTGCCTAAAGTGGAAAGGTGCCATGGGTCCCCAAAAAGATTAAATAGGAAAATGAAGCAATGGACTAAAATATAAAAACCTCACTGCAAATGTGTCGACCCGCCACCACAATTGTGGATTACCAGGGCAATGGGGTACTCAGAGCCGAGCCCATGGAAGTCTATGGGGTTTTTGTCACAGGTAGCTGTGGCTCGGTCTGTGGCCCTGGCGGTCTGGCGTATGTTGGGGATATATTTACAGGGGATAGGTTTATATACAGTTCGTGACGCCACCTGTAGTATTCTGGTAATTCGTACCAGCGCTGCTGTAGATCTCTGAGGGGATGGTGAGGCAGCTAGATGTCGGGTCCCCTACAGGTGGGACTGGTCCCTCAAAGTCTATGGGATTTGTGAAGTCGAGTGCAGATAAAGAACACAGTCTCACACGGTCAGCGTCTTTCCATACCTTTACTTGTAAGATGTTCAAGCAGGTCCCAGGGAGGCTGATCCAAGGAGAGTGTATCTTGAGACAGCAGCTGGACAAGTTAGGGGCCTCCTTTAACTCCAATAAAACGAGTACAACCAGCCTGAAGCGTAGTTCCCTCAATTCTCCAGCTAATCTTTAGCTGTACCTGCCCAGTCAGCTTAGTGTTAGGGGCCTTCCTGTGAAGGAGCTGAATTCTTATTTGGTCCTGCAGAACTCCAAAGTCCTCACTCCCCTGACCCCAGTTACGTACTGACTATAAGGGGCTTGTCTGCCGCGACCTAGGGTCCGGTAGATTCCTGGTTTTCTTATCACTGTGCTTGAAACAACAGTGACCCTTCGGTCCCCAGTGACCGGTAGCAATGTGCTGGACTTCTGCAATCCGTAAGCACTAATCTTATAAATCCACTTGCCTTTCGCCTTGTCCACGCTGGTAACATAAGCACTCAAACTAGCCAAGGGTCGAGCAGTCACTTCTTTCCTTTTCCTTCCTACGAAGTTAGCCACAGATGCTCAGTTATCACAGGCAGGAGCACGTCTCTGAACCTGATACCGTCCTTTAGACAGGAATGCTGAAGACTTTCTGTACTAAAACTTCTTCTTTCCTTCAGTGTATGCTGAGGAGGTGATACAGCTCTGACTAGACTAAGGTGTATTCCAAACACCTATACCAGACTCCACGATATGAACTGGTGATAAAGCAGGCTAGACTCCTTCCTCCCTCCAAACGTCTTCTCTCACAGAAGTCTAGACACTCACTCCACACGTCCTCACTGTCCGAAGACAGGAACTAGACTCACTAAAAAAATCACCTCAACACCTACTACCTTGACCACTCCCTCTAGAGTATCCTCCACTACCCTAGGGGGGTGTCTAGTGTGTGTTGAGTGAATGGATATTTAGCATTAAACTGCTGTCTCGCCACACACTCTCCAGGGTACTGCGTGTGCCTACCACCAGGGCTACACATTCCCCCATGGTAAACGACAGCACTCCCGGGCTGTAAAATACAAAAGACATTTTGTTTATGCAATAAACATTGAACAATAACATCTTCCCATCCGGGAGGTGAGAATATCTTGAACGTTGCAAACATTATAGGAAATACAAATATTAAATAGCATTTAATAAATATACGATATACTTGTGAAGGACCCGCACCAAACCTTCAACGTGGGTCCTGGGTGGGCTGCAGGACGTCCAATTGCAGACCTCACTCAGTGCCACACCACACGGGTTTTGTTTTCAGAGGTAGTTGTAGTGGTTTATGTAAAACCAAGAGAAAGCACCGAAGCGCAACTATTTACAAGTAAGTTCTGGGTTAGCATAGTCCTTAACCTCCAAGTCCAATGTAAAACCAAGACATATTATATGATATCAAAGTGCATAAACTTTTTCTGGTTACTATTTACCATTTATCATTTACCAATTACCCAGCCGGGCATTCTACAGTATATATATTTACTATATAAATTGTGCTAAACTTTACAAACATTTCAAACTTTTTACTATATTACTGATGGTAGATCCGATATGGATCTCACCAACTCTTTACTTATTTATTCATTTTCATCACACTTTTCCAATACATTTTCCACCCCGGGGGCTGGAACAACGCAATGGGCCCTTGATCCCAGGACCAGCAAATCATGTGCTGCGATCAGGGTCTGGGTCGCCACAGTTCTGGTGCGAACCTCCAGGGGCGCAACTGGTACAGTCTCTCCACATGACACCGATTGCGTCTCAATTACTGTTAACGATATGGACCGCGTTAGGGATTGCGATCGAGACTGTGTCGCATGTTGCGATGAAGAGGTGACTTTAAGTCGTGATGAACTCTGGGTCGCTAGTTGCGATGACTTTGCAGGGGGCGATGCTGAATAGGACGCACAATGCTGGTGTGATGCAGAGCAGGAAGCAGGTGTGCGCAATGGCTCAATTGAGGACGCACTAACCTGCTGCTGTCGCTGCTCCATCTCTTCCCAGTCGCTCTCCATCATTGACGGCTGGGTCCCCGCCGGTGTCCCTACCAGGGATTGATCATCTGCTGCGGCCTCCTGGCCGGGCGGGCGTTCCGGAACTGGCGGTACCTCCTCAACCTCCTTTGCCTCCACCGCTCCATCGGTGGGATCAGGATCGGTACTTTTGGGGGCAGCCTCCGGTTTCTCTTCAGCCTTCCTCAGCAGGGAACTTGGGAATTCAGGAGACGGCATTATGCTTGTAGGAGAGAACACTGCGTCCCTCAGCAGCCGCTGTTTCAGGGCACGCCAGCGTCTCTCTATCTCCTTCATTCCTTTTCGGTGGAGACAGGACCTTCGTCGCAGGCGCTCTGATGTCAGAGCGTTCACTTCCTGTCGCAGGACCTGCCGATGAGTCAGAGCCGGGGGCGGAGCCAGGCAACAGCGCGCTTTTACAGGTACGCCCACCTTCTTCTCCAGCGCCTGAGGGCGCGAATATGGCGGCAAAATGGCGGATTTTAGCGCCAAAAATAGCAAACAGTCTTTTTCACTAAAACAATTCCATAGGCACGCAGGGCTCGCAATTTTGCGAGTTTCGCATCCTGTTCGTGACGCCAAAGTTGTGTCGACCCGCCACCACAATTGTGGATTACCAGGGCAATGGGGTACTCAGAGCCGAGCCCATGGAAGTCTATGGGGTTTTTGTCACAGGTAGCTGTGGCTCGGTCTGTGGCCCTGGCGGTCTGGCGTATGTTGGGGATATATTTACAGGGGATAGGTTTATATACAGTTCGTGACGCCACCTGTAGTATTCTGGTAATTCGTACCAGCGCTGCTGTAGATCTCTGAGGGGATGGTGAGGCAGCTAGATGTCGGGTCCCCTACAGGTGGGACTGGTCCCTCAAAGTCTATGGGATTTGTGAAGTCGAGTGCAGATAAAGAACACAGTCTCACACGGTCAGCGTCTTTCCATACCTTTACTTGTAAGATGTTCAAGCAGGTCCCAGGGAGGCTGATCCAAGGAGAGTGTATCTTGAGACAGCAGCTGGACAAGTTAGGGGCCTCCTTTAACTCCAATAAAACGAGTACAACCAGCCTGAAGCGTAGTTCCCTCAATTCTCCAGCTAATCTATAGCTGTACTTGCCCAGTCAGCTTAGTGTTAGGGCCTTCCTGTGAAGGAGCTGAATTCTTATTTGGTCCTGCAGAACTCCAAAGTCCTCACTCCCCCTGACCCCAGTTACGTACTGACTATAAGGGGCTTGTCTGCCGCGACCTAGGGTCCGGTAGATTCCTGGTTTTCTTATCACTGTGCTTGAAACAACAGTGACCCTTCGGTCCCCAGTGACCGGTAGCAATGTGCTGGACTTCTGCAATCCGTAAGCACTAATCTTATAAATCCACTTGCCTTTCGCCTTGTCCACGCTGGTAACATAAGCACTCAAACTAGCCAAGGGTCGAGCAGTCACTTCTTTCCTTTTCCTTCCTACGAAGTTAGCCACAGATGCTCAGTTATCACAGGCAGGAGCACGTCTCTGAACCTGATACCGTCCTTTAGACAGGAATGCTGAAGACTTTCTGTACTAAAACTTCTTCTTTCCTTCAGTGTATGCTGAGGAGGTGATACAGCTCTGACTAGACTAAGGTGTATTCCAAACACCTATACCAGACTCCACGATATGAACTGGTGATAAAGCAGGCTAGACTCCTTCCTCCCTCCAAACGTCTTCTCTCACAGAAGTCTAGACACTCACTCCACACGTCCTCACTGTCCGAAGACAGGAACTAGACTCACTAAAAAAATCACCTCAACACCTACTACCTTGACCACTCCCTCTAGAGTATCCTCCACTACCCTAGGGGGGTGTCTAGTGTGTGTTGAGTGAATGGATATTTAGCATTAAACTGCTGTCTCGCCACACACTCTCCAGGGTACTGCGTGTGCCTACCACCAGGGCTACACACAAAGAGTGTGCGCCCTTCATTGTCATTCTGCAGAAATGTCACAAAGAAGGTTCACGCTACATAAGACTTTGTTTTTCTGGTAAACAAAAACTAGATGAGCGAATTAATTTGATGCCAATAGAAATTGTGTCAAATATTTAGAAAGTTGATGAAACCGACAAATTCAAACAATTTACAATTTGGTTTGTGCAAATTACCAAAACTGCCTGCTGCCATTTTACACATTGGGGAAGACTGCATCAACCACAGAAGGCTCAAATAACCTCAGGCTTTGCAGGGCGAGCTTTCCCATAATATCTTGCATCTATCCTATAACAGTCAATCAGGAGGGACAAACATAGTCTGTGTAAAAGCCAAGGCAGGGAATCCAGCAGTCGTTTTTTTGGTGAATCTGAATAGTAAGAGGATGTCACTGCTCACTGCTTAGTGGAACGGAAGTGGTGGAACCACTGTGTTGTGGTCCAAGGAGAACCTGGAGGGGCATAACTAGGTGAGCACCTGACTCTTCACTATAGTCCCTGATGGTGGGGTTAGGCTTGGCTCCCGATGGACACCAGGTGCTACTTCAGGACAGACCTCGAACGTACGGCAGCTGACTCCTAAGGGACAGGAAGCTGGAACGGCTTGGTAGGAGAGTACAGCTGATACAGGCAGGCACGGCAGAAACACGGGTACCACAGATAGTGATGGGTACGGTTGGTATACAGGTAGGCACTGGCAGGTGTGGACTGGTCAGACTGATATACAGACTGGCACGGCAGGTGCAGGCAGGTCTGGCTGATATACAGATTGGTACAGAGGTGCAGGTGGGTACAGCTGATATACAGCCTGGCATGGCAAGTGCAGGCAAGTCCTGCTGAGATACAGAAAGGCACGGAAGATGCAGGCGGGTCTGCCTGAGATACAGACTGGCACGGCATGTGCAGGCAGGTCCTGCTGATATGCAGACTGGCATGATAAGTGCAGGTAGGTACAGCTGATATAGTGATTGGCACAGCAGGTGCAGGTGGGTCCGGCTGATATACGGATTGGCACGGCAAGTGCAGGCGGGTTTGGCTAAAATACAGACAGGCACGGCAGGTGCAGGCGGGTCCTGCTGATATGCAGACTGGCACAACAGGTGCAGGCAGGTCCTGCTGAGATACAGACTGGCAAGGCAAGTGGAGGTGGGTCCGGGTGATTTACTGATTGGCATGGCAGGTGCATGCAGGTCCAGCTGAAATACACACTGACAAGGCAGATACTAGAATGGAGGTTAGGAACTGACAGGCACTAGCGCAACTAACGGACAGGGACCTGAGAACTAGCAAGCGTGTTGGTGAACTAACAGCATTGCACAGGCACCTCCATGCAGGTGCCTTAAAGTGTCCCCATTGGCTGGGGACACTTTAGGATGGCGTGCACGGCTCCTTTAAGGAGGGAGCACACCTTAAGCACAGTACCCGGGGATCTGCGCGCCTTTCCCGTAACCCCGGAGGCAGATGATGAGGAAGGAGTGCTGGATGGGGGCTGTGGTGGTAAGTGAGTCAGTATCCCTGCCAGGGGAGAGAGGCAGCTCTACACTTAAGGCACTGTCACACTTAGCGATCGCACTAGCGATCACGACAACGACACGACCTGGCAAGATCGCTGGTGCGATCGCTATGTGGTCGCTAGTTAGCTTCCAAACACAAAGATCTCATCAGAGATCAGCGATCTGTATAACGACCTCTGCGGTCGTTGGGAAAACCTAGTCCCACCTGCGACGCTGGTAAAGTCATTCATAAAGGGTGTCACACTCAGCGATTCAGGCTCACAAGCGGGACACCAGCGACCAAAAAATGGCTCAGAACGTTCATGAGCAATCAGCGACATCTCAGCAGGGGCCACATCGCCGCTACATGTCACACACAGCTGCGTCGCTAACGAGATCGCTACTGCGTCATAAAATCGGTGACTCGTTAGCGATCTCGCTTAGTGTGACAGTACCTTTAGTCATAGAGATAGGGAGATAAACCATAAAACACTGAAACAACTGTACAGATAGTGCGTGACAGTTTAGTAGTGAAGAACGACTATCATCTATTTATCCATAGATAAATATACTGATGTCACTTTGATGTTACTTAGTCTGTACGAAGGAGTGTTAGTGTGTTAGACTCGTCTAATATCGGGTAGTTGGAGTACGTGAGATTCGTGGTGATTTAATTCACTGCAAATAAATTTTATTACCAAAATTTGCCAAAGCTGGAGAATACAAATTTCAAACGATTGCCTCTACTTGGTAATCCAGTTCTAATCTCATCCCAAAGAAGAGCACGAGGAACAACTGTAACCCATTCCCCTCACACCTACCTATGACAATCAGCTCTACAACCACTTCATGATAGAGTTCACTGCTGATGTTCTCCACTAGACAGTGATACATATCTGCGTCCAAGAGGCTGACATTGCGCAACATCAGGGTCAGGTCTCCAGAGGCAGGTTGACCCCGGAATGCCGTCCTTCCACTATACTCAGGATTCTGCCGCTCCTTGTCCTCCTTCCCGTTCTTCAGTTCCAATACAGTCGTGACATAAAGAGAACGGAACCAGCGCACCTTCAACCCAGAGAGACCCTGCGCAGATGACAAGGTACACGGCAAGAAGGTATCTGACCCCACTTCTGCTACTTGCTTTGTGTCCTGGGTCTGTAGATGAAATTCACCTGAAAGAGACAGAAACATGAATGAGATAAATTGTACATGTAAATCCAGTATAAAGTTTCACTCCCAATATCATCCATCTCATTGGAATTCACCAAAAATCTAATGTCTATGTGACTGCTAGACAGATGTGTGACTTATAGCTCCTGGGGTACAATGAAAAATCTGTAATGGTTCCCTCAAACTACAATGGGGTGTCTAGAATCTAGGGTTCTGGTTCTGTGCCAGTTAAAGCTATGCCCATATTGTTGAACTGTCCCTTGCTAGATTTTGGCAGGATTCGCATAGGTTGGAATGGTCCCATTACACACTAGTACTGGCCACATACATTAGATAACTATCAGCTGAATAAGATCTTCTTGGCGGACAGGTATTTCTTCTAGCAACATGCACATTCACTTAAGGTACTGTCACACTAGGCGAGATCGCTAGCAATATCGCTTAAGTGACACCGATTTTATGACGCAGCAGCGACATCATCAGCGATGTCGCTGTGTCTGACATGTAGCAGCCATGTGGCCCCTGCTGCAATGTCGCTGATCGTGCACGAACGTTCTGGACCGTTTTTTGATCGTTGGCGTCCCGCTGGTGAGCCTGAATCGCTGAGTTCAACACCCTTTATGAACGACGAGCGACCTCGTTGGCGACTCATGTCAGCGGCGCAGGCGGGACTGGGTTTTAACGCCCCTCAGCTCTGATTGGTGGCCACAACATCTAGTCCTTTGTGCGTTGTTGCGAGGATACTATTGTGTGTGATGTTTTGCGATATGTCAGAGTCGCTACAGCGCTTCTTCTTTGCCATTTATACAAGACATTTTTGGGATCCTGAAAAAATGAATCCGGGGCAAACGCAATAGCGGGACAGACTGGATCGCAGTAGCTGCAAAGCAGAAGGCTAGCAGGACGCAGTATGGAACGATGCTGGAAATTCGTATGAACCACTTGTGTCGTCTTTTAAGATGCGGACGTCCAATCACTAAGCGAGAGCTGTGACTTTTGACATACAATGACCACCAATCTGTGCTGAGGGGCGTGGAAAAGGTTGCGCTCAATCTTTAACAATACATGCTGTGTGACAGGTCCCAACGACCGCTGAGGTCGTTATACAGATCGCTGATGTGTCGTTTATGAGATCTTCCTGTTTGGAAGCTACTAACGACCATATAGCGATCACACCAACGATCTCGCCAGGTCGTGTCATTGTCGTGATCGCTGGTGCGATCGCTTGTGACAGTACCTTTAACCATGCGTTCATGTGTCCAGCATTGAAAGAATCTACTAAGCTGCTGCCAGACAACACTAGGGGCAGCTTATCTCCCTTTAGAACGGTGTACAATAATAAATAATATTGTGGTACCGTGTTAGCCAGAAAAATCGATGTGAATACTTTTCCATCCAATTATGACAAGAGCATTCTTAAGGTGATACCTTTATTGGCTAACCAGAAAATTATATGTTCGCAAGCTTTCAGAGCGCAGAGGCTCCTTCTTCAGGCAAGATTACATTTGGAATAATAAGAAAGACACATTAGATGCTTACTATAGTAGGAAATTTGTTCAAGACCTGGGAGGTGTGATGCCTTCAAAAGATAAGCAAAGGAAATCAAATTAGCATTTTCTTACAAATAGAGAGCTAGTGTGAATGTGTTATTGGCTATCTGGAGTCCTTCTGGTGAAGGTGTGAACTGTGTCTATGTAATGAGTCATAAAACCGGGTGTTAAGTTGAGTCCTAGTGTCACTTAACACCCGGTTTTATGACTCATTACATAGACACAGTTCACACCTTCACCAGAAGGACTCCAGATAGCCAATAACACATTCACACTAGCTCTCTATTTGTAAGAAAATGCTAATTTGATTTCCTTTGCTTATCTTTTGAAGGCATCACACCTCCCAGGTCTTGAACAAATTTCCTACTATAGTAAGCATCTAATGTGTCTTTCTTATTATTCCAAATGTAATCTTGCCTGAAGAAGGAGCCTCTGCGCTCTGAAAGCTTGCGAACATATAATTTTCTGGTTAGCCAATAAAGGTATCACCTTAAGAATGCTCTTGTCATAATTGGATGGAAAAGTACTCCCTTTAGAACAAAAGGATTGGGAGGCAAACATCTTTCCAGATCATCCTATACACTTGCATGTTCACACTCCCTAGATAAAAATATGCAAAGCATTTAGATATACAACTTCTGATCCTTCTTTCCCCAAACATCTGCCAACAGGAGAATCTACACACCCCAACACACATTATATGGTCATCTGGCCCAAGCAGTTTTGGCCACCAGGAGTTTTCTCATGGACAGGAGATGCCATAAATTTGTGGTCATCAGATGAGATTGCGAAATTCATATCTCCCATTTAAGGTGCTCGCCTCCATGAAATTCCTATAAGAGCTTGAGGACATCTCTCTCCGGTAGTGCCTTCGCGCATTAGCTGTTAGTTAGGGGTCAGACTTGGCATTTTTGGGATTAGTGAAGGTCCAACCACTAAGAGTCCATGGAAGACATGAAAACACAGAACTGTAATGACCTGGCATATTAGTAAAAAGTCTTCCAAAATGGCCCAGTTGACCACATCTACTAAAGTTGGCATTATCCTTGTGATTCTCGATCTTTTGCTTGCCGACTATCTCATATTAGTGATACACATTCATCTGACATTTTCCTGGATTCCTGGACTGAGAATGATCAGATTAGAACATTAGATAATGACGAGTTTGACGGCAGTGGAGTCACCAGCGGCCGGATACCGTGAACATGATCATATCTTCTGACAGTGGGATGAGATAAAGTGTCATTTCTGCTTCCAGCACATTATGAGTACGATTACGCTGCGAGCCCAGAGCTCCGTACTGAGCTGTCAGCCTCCCTTGCTGTCACTGCTCTCTCCATGGCAGCGGGACTTCTAACTAGAAGAATATACAAGACCATTTACAGCCAAAAAGCCAGGCATAAATGCAGCATACTCTTACTGCCTGAAAGCCCGAGCCACTTCATCTATTTTCAGATTATTATTATTTTGTATATTTTTTGGCTGCGGCTGTCAGAGCTTGATGGGCGTTGCAGTTCTTAAGCAAGTGAAGATCTTCTGGTTGGGAACTGGGTTGCACTACACTTTTATGAATTCATACCTCCTAAGGGTCCCTGTTTTGATGGAACTTATCTCTACTCTTGACCTAAATCTGCCCATATTTGCTTAGATGTCAAATTTCCTCGGTTATACAGTAATATGATCGAGGGTGAGGGGTGGGGGGCTTCTGAATCCTAAAAGAATGGAGAACGGAGATCAAACATTTTTCAAATCAGAAGACCCCCAATAATAAGGTAATGGTCTCCAGACCAACTCTTGCTATAGACCACCAACGTCTTTGGGTGTAAGCTGTGTTTCTGCTGTGAGACCCCTGAAGATGAGGTCTCAGCTCAGATTGACCACATCAGGAGACCCATGATAAGACTGGATGTAACTGACAAAAAAAATGAGGACTAGATGCTCCTCAATGAAGGTGGAGCAAACCAATTCTGGACCCACCTGTTCCAAGTTGAAGAGTGGATGTTGGGATGTGAACTGGCACCAAAAGGGGCACCTTCAATACAAAAAGTCTATACCTCCCCAACTAAAAGCAATATCTCCTACAGGTCAAAGACAAGTCCATTCTCCATGACCAGCTCTGATATTATAACTAATATTGGTAGAAAGTTGCATTGTTTGACTATAATAGACCACTTTCAGGCGATGGCATTTGGCTAGAAGGAAGAATAGACCTTGTACCGTAAGCTTTGCCAGGCTGATACTGCAGCTTTATCTCTGGATACACCCAGCTCAGGACCTCACAGAAGCTCAATATTTACTGATATATTATTATTGATATTATTTATTGATAGTCTTTTATTATAGATCTGCATATTTCGATGCATTGCTCACCTCCCCCCCCAATGTAATGTGAATAGGTACATAGAGGTTCCAATGCACCTGTAATGGTGCAAATGGAAAGGTGATCTCAGAACTAAGCCTTTTCCCATCTCCATGTACCCTGTGTGCAGAACTATTAGGCGGTGATTATTGTGGCTCAATTATCATTTTTACGCAGTTTTCCCACCTCTGAACAGTATAAACCCAAATGCTGATTGGATGAAGTAGATCACGTCTTGTGTATTTGTGTTGTGTAGCCCAGCTTTGTAAGGCACACATAAAATCCTGGAGTCTGCACAGAAAGGTAACAGTTAAAGCTTTACATCATTCATTCACACTTTAGACACACCCACTAGGGGTATAAAGTAGTGTCACGCAGCCTGCGTAGGAGGAGAGTTCCTGTCTCAGGACAGTGAGAAAGTTCCTGTCTCAGGACAGTGAGAGAGTTCCTGTCTCAGGACAGTGCAGAGAGTTGAGTTCCTGTTAGAGCTCTGTGTGAGTTGAGTGCCAGAGTAGCTCATCTGACCAAGAAGTGGAGGCTAGTACGGGTGAGCCAGTTCATCCTAGCCTAGTCAGAGCTACCTCTTAACCAGCCTGGACTTAGAGGATACTAAGAGCTGCTCATTGAGCTCAAAGGAAAAACTGACTTTCTACATCCACGCTGCAGTGCTATGTTAAGAGCAGAAGCAGGGCGAAGGGCACAGTGGAGAAGACAGAGCAGTGCCTTAGGTAGTGAATTACCTGCACTAATTATCCGGTCACTGGGGACCGAAGTGTTGCTATCGCTTCACGCATAGTAACGGAACAACCAGAGTCTTACTGGACCTTAGGTCGCAGAAAGCAGCCCTTGAAGTGTCGGTACGTAACCGGAGTCAGGGAGAGTGGGAACCTTGAGTCGATGCAGGACAACAGTAGGAACTCAGCTCTCTCACATTATATGGAAGGCTCCACCACAATGCTGACCGGGCAGTACAGCTATGGAGTTAGCTGGAGTATTCGGAGTTAACTTAGCTTCATGCAAGTTGGACTCATCATATTGAAAGTAAAGGAGGCCTCTAACCTGCTCAGCTGTTATCTCGAAGCACATTCTCCACCCCGACCAGCTCCCCGGACCTGCCTAAACATCTGACAAGTAAAAGGTATGGAAAGACGCTGGACGGTGTGAGACTGATTCATTTAACTGCACCCTACATCATTATAACCATAGACTCAGAGGGACAGTCCCACCTGTGGGGGACCCAACACCTAGCTGCTATAACATCCCTCAGAGTTCTATTCAGCAGCGCTGGTCTTAGTGACTAGACAACTACAGGTGGCATCACGAACTGTTATCTACCAAATCCCCTGTAAATAATTCCCCATCATCGCCCTGACCGCCAGGACCACAGACCGAGCCACCGCTACCAGTGACAACCCCCATAGACTTCCATGGGCTCAGCTCTGAGTACCCCATAGCCCTGGTAATCCACAATTGTGGTGGCGGGTCAGCACAAACTTGGCGTCACGAACAGGATTCGAAACTTGCAGCATTGCGAGCCCTGTGTGCCTGTGGAGTGTTTTGGTGAAAAAGACTGTTTGTGCTTTTGGCGCCAAATACCGCCATATTTGCCGCCATATTCGCGCCCTGAGGCGCTGGAGAAGAAGGTGGGCGTACCTGAAAAGCGCGCAGAGTCTCGGACACGCCCCCGGCTCTGACTCAGCGGCAGGTCCTGCAACAGGAAGTGAACGCTCTGACATCAGAGCGCCTGCGACGAAGGTCCTGTCCCCATCGCTGTGCTTGTGGAGCAGCAGCTTCTGGAAACGGTAGGCCCCGATTAACCAAGGGGGCATTAATATGTCGCAACAACCGGCCGACGGTGCGGCCCCAGCCGGAGGCCCCGACCCCGCACCGCGTGGCATTGTAGCGTCGGATGGGGGCGCAGGCCCAGCACCCGGCCCGGTAGTCCCGCTCATGCCACTAACGCTCCCATATATGCCTGGGGCGAAATGGCTTCCCCAGTACAGCGGCGAGCCAGGCACTTTAGCAGGATTCAAACGGAAGATATGCAGTGTCCTGGAAATGTACTCCATGTCTGAGAGGCAAAAAGCTGCAGTATTAATAGGGCAGCTAACTGGCGCTGCTGAGAGAGAAGTGGAGACTTGGGCTACCACGGACCAGGAGTTGGTGCCTGCGATCCTCTTAAAGTTACAGGCCATTTTTGAAGATCGCACCGAAACAGATCTCCGGATGGCATTCTACAACTGTTCACAGCAACCGAGTGACAGTATAAGGGACTATGCCTGCCGACTACAAGGGGCCCTGAGAGCCCTCAAGCAGGTTAATACCATAAGTGTCATTGATGAGAGTAAGATGCTGAAAGAACAATTTGTGCAAGGACTGAGGTCCCAATCGGAACGCAGAACTGTAAATTGGTGGTCTTTAGATCATCCAGATGCCACCTTTGATGCCCTAAAGGACATGGCAATAAAAGGACTGCGACCCCTGGGCAAACCTGAAGTGGCAACCCAACATCACCAGGGTGAAGTCACTCTGGAACCGGCAGTAACCACCTTTTCCCCGCTAGCGGCAGAAGCCAAAACGCAGGTGACGCCCCCTAGTGAACTGGACTGTCTGCGCTCGGAAGTGCGCCAGTTGACTAAAAATCTGGCTGCTGTGATGAGTGCCCTGCAGCTGCGGAAAGAGGAAGAAGGAAAGATCTTATTAGCCGACTGCCCGGAGGATGTCCCATGGATGAACGGAGGAGAAGGAGGACGTCGCCCCACCGGAGGAGGACAACGCCACCCCCAGGAGCAACCCCTGACCAGCACCCTCCTCGCCGGGAGATCATCTGTTACCGCTGCAACCGGAAAGGTCATATGTCTACACAGTGTCCTTTAAACGGCAGAACCTGGGTTCGAGGGCCAACACCCAGGTGGAGACTCGTCAGGCCCCTTAGATTGGAACGCAGGTTCGTGGGTGGATGACCCTACCTATCCATCATTCTGGACGGGATTGCAGTTCCGGCGTTGCTAGATACTGGGTCTCAGGTGACCATAATACCTGATGTCCTATATACGAAGTTCTGGTCTATGGATAGTCTTCAACCCCCGAGCCCTGACTTTACCGTGTATGCTTCTAATGGTCTCCCTGTGGAAGTACTCGGGACCAAAAGTGTGGATGTGAAAGTGGGCAGAGAGGAGTTGAAAGACCAGGGGCTTCTAGTAGTAAAGACTGTAAATGAAGAGAATGGTTTAAATATAATTTTGGGTACTAACATTATCAGTAACTGTCTGGGAGAAGTTGTGTTTCTACTCCAACAGCTCGCTGAGATTGCCCGACCAAGGCAGAAGGGAGTGATCCAGAGGGAGATCCGGGCCCTGATGTGTCAGCAGCAAGCGAAGCTTACAGACGGCGAGATTGGTAATGTACGGGTCACCGACTCGAATCCTATTGTGATACCCCCAATGAGTGAAATGATAATATGGTGTAGGGCAGCCATAGGTCTGAGAGGACAGAACTACCAAGCAGTAGTAGAACCCCATCGTTCAGAACATAGACCCACACTCATGACAGCGAGGGGGGTAGTGGAAGTGATAAATGGGAGAGTCCGGTACGGCTTCTCAACTGGGGAGATGACGAAGTAAATTTACCCCGTTATGCAACAGTTGCTAAATTACATGCCGTCGATAATAATTCTATTCTCCCGACTGAGTCCTTAGTCTCCCGCCAACTAGTGGAGGATAATGACCCGGCAACTCAGGTGGCGGATTGGTGTCAGCAACTCCATGTCGGGACAGACACCACTCCCGCCCACCAGAAACAAGGGGTATTACGGGTGGTACAAGAGTACGCACAAGTGTTTAGTAAACACCCCCTCGACTTTGGGGCCATTAAGGGAGTACAGCATCATATCCCTACAGGTGGTCATCCTCCCATCAAAGAGCGGTACAGGCCTATACCTCCAGCCCATTATCAGAAAGCTAAGGAAATGTTACATGATATGAAGGAAGCCGGGGTGATAAGGGATAGTTGTAGCCCCTGGGCAGCACCTCTAGTTCTGGTTAAAAAGAAAGATGGTAGTATGAGAATGTGTGTGGACTATAGGCAAGTGAATCGCATAACACATAAAGATGCTTACCCATTACCACGAATTGAGGAGTCCTTAGCTGCTCTGAAAACGGCTAACTACTTTTCTACCCTTGATCTGACTAGTGGGTACTGGCAAGTGGCTGTGGCTGAGGAGGATCGGAGAAAACGGCTTTCACCACCCCAATGGGGCTCTGTGAGTTCGACAGAATGCCGTTTGGGCTCAGCAGTGCCCCGGGAACATTTCAGAGAGTGATGGAGAACTGCCTGGGACATCTCAATTTTGAAACCGTGCTGCTATACTTAGACGACGTCATCGTGTATTCCAAGACATATGAGGACCATCTGAAGCACCTGGCAGAAGTATTCGAGTCCCTGTCCAGGTACGGGATGAAGTTGAAACCCTCAAAATGCCATCTACTCAAACAGAAGGTACAATACTTGGGGCACATCGTCAGTTCAGAGGGAGTAGCGCCGGACCCAGAGAAAGTCACCGCCATCCAGAAATGGCCGGAGCCGAAGAACCTCAAGGAAGTGCGACAGTTCCTGGGATTAACGGGTTACTATAGGAGGTTCGTGAAAGATTACACGAAGAAGGAAGCCTCTACAGGACCTCCTAG
>JARQOD010000008.1:12919076-12951886 GCA_033576555.1 Oophaga sylvatica
CAATCACACAGGATAGGATTAGATACCGGGTCAGACAGTCAACGGATAGGTTGATACAGCTCAGCAGACGTTCACACAGAGGTTGATCACACTCGGGATTCTAAACACACAGGATAGGATTAATACACGCTCGCATCATATCACACAGGAGGAAAAGATACAGGCTCGCATCGATCACACAGGAGGATTGATAATGTCAGCAGTGATCACAAGATAGTTAGCACCACAGCTCCAAAAACCGACAGTACACACGGAAGGTTAGATACACGCCAGCTCAGTACACAAAGGAGGTAGAACACGCTAGCATCAGTAACCGGTGATAATCCGCCAGCGTCAGTTCACAAGGAAGATTAATACACGTCGCAAGTCACCAGGTGGTTAAACACGCTCAGCAGTTCCAGGATTAAACACGCTGCACGTTCACACGGGTTGAACCGGCTCAGCACAGATCACAAAAGGATTAGATACACGGCTCAGCAGCAGTATCACACAGGAGGATTAGATACACGGCTCAGCAGACAGTATCACACAGGAGGGATTAGATACACGGTCAGCAGTCAGTATCACAACGGAGGATTAGTACACGCTCAGCAGTCAGTATCACACAGGATGATTAGATACACGCTCAGCAGCATACACACAGGGAGGATTTGATACACGTCGCATAAGTATCACACAGGATAGGTTAGATACACAGCTCAGCAGTCAGTATCACACAGGGATGATTAGATACACGCTCAGCAGTCAGTATCACACAGGAGAGATTAGATACACGGCTCAGCAGCAGTATCACCAGGATAGGATTAGATACACGGCTCAGCATCAGTATCACACAGGAGGATTGATACACGGCTCAGCAAGTCCAGTATCATCACAGGAAGGATTAGATAACCGGCTCAGCAGACAGTATCACACAGGATAGGATTAGATACACGCTCAGCAGTCAGATCACACAGGAGAGGATTAGATACACGCTCAGCACAGTATCACACAGGATAGGATTAGATACACAGCTCACAGTCAGTATCACACAGATAGGATTGATACAGGCTCAGCAGAGTATCACACAGGATAGGATTAGATACACGCTCAGCAGACAGATCACACAGGTGGATTGATACACGGTCAGCAGTCAGTACACAAAGGAAGGATTAGATACACACTCAGCAGTCAGTATACACGGATAGGATTAGATACCGGCTCAGCTCAGTATCACACAGGAGGGATTGATACACGGTCAGCAGAGTATCACACAGAAGGATTAGATACACGGCTCAGCAGTAGTTCACAAGGAGGATTAGATACAGGCTCAGCACAGTACACACAGGAAGATTAGATACACGGCTCAGCAGACAGTATCACCAGGATAGGATTAGATCACGCTCAGCAGTCAGTATCACACAGGATAGGATTAGATACACGGCTAGCACATTTCACACAGGAGGGATTAGATACACGCTCAGCATCAGTATCACACAGGATAGGATTAATACACGGCTCAGCAGACAGTATCACACAGGATAGGATTAGATACACGGCTCAGCAGTCAGTATCACACAGGATAGGATTAGATACACGGCTCAGCATCAGTATCACACAGGATAGGTTTAGATACACGGCTCAGCAGTCAGTATCACACAGGATAGGATTAGATACACGGCTCAGCAGTCAGTATCACACAGGAAGGATTAGATACACGGCTCAGCAGACAGTATCACACAGGAAGGATTAGATACACGGCTCAGCAGTCAGTATCACACAGGATAGGATTAGATACACAGCTCAGCAGTCAGTATCACACAGGATAGGATTAGATACACGGCTCAGCAGTCAGTATCACACAGGATAGGATTAGATACACGGCTCAGCAGTCAGTATCACACAGGATAGGATTAGATACACAGCTCAGCAGTCAGTATCACACAGGATAGGATTAGATACACGGCTCAGCAGTCAGTATCACACAGGAGAGGATTAGATACACGGCTCAGCAGTCAGTATCACACAGGATAGGATTTAGTACACGGCTCAGCAGTCAGTATCACACAGGATAGGATTAGATACACGCTCAGCAGTCAGTATCACACAGGAGGATTAGATACACGGCTCAGCAGTCATATCACACAGGATAGGATTAGATACACGGCTCAGCAGTCAGTATCACACAGGATAGGATTAGATACACGGCTCAGCAGTCAGTATCACACAGGATAGGATTAGATACACGGCTCAGCAGTCAGTATCACACAGGATAGGATTAGATACACAGCTCAGCAGTCAGTATCACACAGGATAGGATTAGATACACGGCTCAGCAGTCAGTATCACACAGGATAGGATTAGATACACGCTCAGCAGTCAGTATCACACAGGATGAGGATTAGATACACGCTCAGCAGTCAGTATCACACAGGATAGGATTAGATACACGACTCAGCAGTCAGTATCACACAGGATAGGATTAGATACACGCTCAGCAGTCAGTATCACACAGGATGGGATTAGATACACGCTCAGCAGCAGTATCACACAAGTGAGGATTAGATACACGGCTCAGCAGTCAGTATCACACAGGATAGGATTAGATACACAGCTCAGCAGTCAGTATCACACAGGATAGGATTAGATACACAGCTCAGCAGTCAGTATCACACAGGAGAAAGGATTAGATACACGGCTCAGCAGTAAGTATCACACAGGATAGGATTAGATACACAGCTCAGCAGTCAGTATCACACAGGATATGATTAGATACACGGCTCACAGTCAGTATCACACAGGAGAGGATTAGATTACACGGCTCAGCAGTCAGTATCACGCAGGATAGGAGATTAGATACACGGCTCAGCAGCAGTATCACACAGGATAGATTAGATACACGGCTCAGCAGTCAGTATCACACAGGAAGGATTAGATACACGGCTCAGCAGTCAGTATCACACAGGATAGGATTAGATACACGCTCAGCAGTCAGTATCACACAGAGAGGATTAGATACACGGCTCAGCAGTCAGTATCACACAGGAGAGGATTGGATACACGCTCAGCAGTCAGTATCACACAGGAGAGGATTAGATACAACAGCTCAGCAGACAGTATCACACAGGAGAGGATTAGATACACAGCTCAGCAGTACAGTATCACACAGGATGGGATTAGATACACAGCTCAGCAGTCAGTATCACACAGGAGAGGATTAGATACACGCTCAGCAGTCAGTATCACACAGGATAGGATTAGATACACGGCTCAGCACATGTCACACAGGATAGGATTAGATACACGGCTCAAACAGTCAGTATCACACAGGATAGGATTAGATACACGGCTCAGCAGACAGTATCACACAGGAAGGATTAGATACACGGCTCAGCCAGTGTCACACAGGAATTATTAGATACACGACTCAGCAGACAGTATCACACAGGATAGGATTAGATACACGCTCAGCAGTCAGTATCACACAGGAAGGATTAGATACACGTCTCAGCAGACAGTATCACACAGGATAGGATTAGATACACAGCTCAGCAGTCAGTATCACACAGGAGAGGATTAGATACACGACTCAGCAGTCAGTATCACACAGGAGAGGATTAGATACACGGCTCAGCAGTCAGTATCACACAGGAGAGGATTAGATACACAGCTCAGCAGACAGTATCACACAGGATGGGATTAGATACACAGCTCAGCAGTCAGTATCACACAGGATAGGATTAGATACACAGCTCAGCAGTCAGTATCACACAGGATAGGATTAGATACACGACTCAGCAGTCAGTATCACACAGGATAGGATTAGATACACGGCTCAGCAGTCAGTATCACACAGGAGAGGATTAGATACACAGCTCAGCAGACAGTATCACACAGGATGGGATTAGATACACAGCTCAGCAGTCAGTATCACACAGGATAGGATTAGATACACGGCTCAGCAGTCAGTATCACACAGGATAGGATTAGATACACGGCTCAGCAGTCAGTATCACACAGGATAAGATTAGATACACGGCTCAGCAGTCAGTATCACACAGGATAGGATTAGATACACGGCTCAGCAGACAGTATCACACAGGATAGGATTAGATACACAGCTCAGCAGTCAGTATCACACAGGAGAGGATTAGATACACGACTCAGCAGTCAGTATCACACAGGAGAGGATTAGATACACGGCTCAGCAGTCAGTATCACACAGGAGAGGATTAGATACACAGCTCAGCAGACAGTATCACACAGGATGGGATTAGATACACAGCTCAGCAGTCAGTATCACACAGGATAGGATTAGATACACAGCTCAGCAGTCAGTATCACACAGGAGAGGATTAGATACACAGCTCAGCAGTCAGTATCACACAGGATAGGATTAGATACACGCTCAGCAGTCAGTATCACACAGGAGAGGATTAGATACACAGCTCAGCAGACAGTATCACACAGGATGGGATTAGATACACAGCTCAGCAGTCAGTATCACACAGGAGAGGATTAGATACACAGCTCAGCAGTCAGTATCACACAGGATAGGATTAGATACACGGCTCAGCACAATGTCACACAGGAGAAGATTAGATACAGAAATCAGCCAGATCCTAATTTTAAGGGGTGTTTGATCCCTAAAATGCCCCGATATACAGAGGCCGTAGTGCGTTAACCCTTTCCTGTCGCACCCGATGATTTCCATCATTGGTCCCATTGGAGCAGATCTATGAATTTATCCTCATTGCAACCAATCACAGCGCAGCTTTTATATTTAACCCCTCAAGGACAGGGCGATTTTTCGCTTTTATCTGATACGTAAAGTGCTTCCCAGCCAGAAATGACTGATAATAGAAAACAATAGATATGAAAGAGTAATAAAGACACAGCTGCGCGCTTCGTCACAATGTAGCAGAGAGGTCTCCTGACACAAGTCTCGCACAGGAACTAGATTGGGGTCGGGCTTCCCATTCTGAATGTATAACAAAAATCCTATTCACTGACTGCCAGCAGAAAACTTATCTGCAAAAAAAAGGGGTCAGGTAATTTTTAAGATGGGAGTCCACCCCAAACCACAAATCCAGCCCCAAAAGCAACATGCGAGCAGCTGACCCCAACTCTCTGACTGCATCAGTATGATAGAAAAAGCAAGGGAGACACAAAGCGCCATAGGGTCTTATCCGATAGTAAGTTATCACTTTCTTAAGTAGGAAGCTGCTCGCCTGGTATTAGGTGGTTAAAGCACATGTAGGAGAGGCTGCCGCAGATCCACAGGTCGGTCAACGACCCGACAATACAATGCAGAAAAGATGTGGATTCCAGTCTGGGAAATCTATTATTTGGGCAGCGCGGACTGGAATCCACATCTTTTCTGCAGTGCATTGACTGCGTCAGTATGGAAGACGAGGATACCTGAGGCTGCCGGGAGCAGGAGCAGAGACGGGAGCAGAGAGCGGAGCAGAGACGGGAGCAGAGTCTCCATTCCTCGTCACGTACCGTCTGAGATCCTTTCCCTCCAGTCGCCACCTCTCACCCTTTATTAAATTCTATCAGCGTTATTTCCTTAAACAGGAAGACCACATGATCAGAATCTTACAACACAGAGGGGCGGATAGTGAGCACACGAGACGAATGGGGCGAGCTGACGGAGAGAGCGGGGATGAGGAAAATGGAGACATTCTGCTGGTTTTCCACTGTGACCCTCCTGGCTGCTGCTGCCGTCTCAGGTACAGTTACCATATAGATCTATAGGAACCTCTGTACATAGCCATACAGTGTATGTGTATACATATATACACACATGCATACAATTGTTATATCCTGCACAAATATATTACATATACATTACCGACATAAATATTACAGCCCTATGGTGCCTAAGTAAAATTACATTTATACTGTGAAGTCAGACAGAAGCAAGAAGAAAAGGCCGCCTCGGCCACACTTGGCTCAAGCCACTCCGTATAGCTGATCCCAGAGGAACACAGCCTAAGGTCTCTTTCACATTTCCGGCGGATTTTGCCGCAGCGCCGCATCTGAAAATCTGATGCGCCGCATGCGGCTTTTTTCGCATTGACATGCATTAGCGCCGGATGGCGCCGCATGTCAATGCGTTGCATGCGGTTTTGTCCGGATGCGGCGCAAATGTACATTGCGGCGTCCGGAAAAAAACGCTGCATGTAACGTTTTTTGTTTTTGCCGGATGGTTTCTTACCTCTCCAAGCATCAGAAACCATCCGGCAAAAAAAACGCATTTTGGCCGCCGGAAGTGTGAAAGGTTTTCACATGCGGCGCTGCGGTAAAATGCCGGGGGCGCTGCCAGGCGCCCGCCGGAAATGTGAAATAGGCCTTAACCCCCACATGTACTTAATACAGGGCCCCCGGGTTGTGTCCACGGAGTCGCTGCTCACCAGATAAACGAGCCAGAGGGAAGGAAAGACTAATGAAGCTGCGTCAGTATCAGGTGGGACAGATTCTGGTACAGAAGCAGTAGAAAAAAAAGTGAAGTTGGAAGGAAATCTGAGGTCAGACACCACAAGGTCAGTCAGAAGTGAGTCAGGCAACCTGGGGTCAGAATCTGGAGGGACCACAGAGCAGGCTTTGTCAGGGTGAGAGTCGGAACAAGTGGCAGCAGAGATGTAGGAAAACCAAACATAGTTGTGAGTCGCACAAAGTACCAGGGCTTATGGGGTACTCAGCACCGAGCCCGTTGAAGTCTATGGGGAATGTCACAAGTAGCACAGCTCGGTCCGTTGCCCTGGGCGCTCATACAAAGGGGATATTTACAGGGGATAATAATAATTGTTCGTGACGCCACCTGTGGTTTCTGATCAGTGTGACCAGCGCTGCGAATGGAGCTTCTGAGGGATGTTACAGGGCAGCAAGATGTTACGTCTCCCACAGGTGAGACGGTTCCCTCAAAGTCTATGGTGATGCAGGGTGCAGGTAATAAGTCAGTCACACACAAGCCAGTCTCTTTCCATATAAGAACGCTAACCAGCTCACCGGTTTGTAGAAGCACGGATCCTCCGCTTGATCAAACGTGAAGATACATGAGAAAATGAAGGAAAAAGGGATCCAGCTTCAATAAAATCTTCATCTTTATTGATTCATAAAAACATGAATAATGGCATGCTCCTGGACAAGCTCAGGACAAGGCTACGCGTTTCGATCACAGGGATCTTTATCACAGCTGACATATTCAGACAAAGGCACATATTTAAGACAAAGGAAGACCAATCATGATCAGAAAAAATGTCATGTGATTTTTGACAAGTCCTTTAACAATTTTCACATAACGAATAAAGAAAAAAAAAAAAAAAAAAAAAACAATATTTGCACAAATAAAATCAATGCAAGAAATAAAATTAATAATGGAACATCAATTCGTTTCTTTTGTTGAGACCAAATGGATGTCTGGTATGTAGATTAAAGATCCAGAAACGTGAAGCTTTCTGGATCTTTAATCTACATACCAGACATCCATTTGGTCTCAACAAAAGAAACGAATTGATGTTCCATTATTAATTTTATTTCTTTGCATTGATTTTATTTGTGCAAATATTGGTTTTTTTTTTTGGTTTTTTTTTCTTTATTCGTTATGTGAAAATTGTTAAAGGACTTGTCAAAAATCACATGACATTTTTTCTGATCATGATTGGTCTTCCTTTGTCTTAAATATGTGCCTTTGTCTGAATATGTCAGCTGTGATAAAGATCCCTGTGATCGAAACGCGTAGCCTTGTCCTGAGCTTGTCCAGGAGCATGCCATTATTCATGTTTTTATGAATCAATAAAGATGAAGATTTATTGAAGCTGGATCCCTTTTTCCTTCATTTTCTCAAGTCTCTTTCCATACCTTTACTGATGAAGGTTGCAGGTATGTCCCGGGAAGCTGCTCAGGGTGGAGTATGTACATCCAGGTAATCGCCAAGTAGGTTTAAGGCCTCCTTTCCCTTTAAAGTGTATGAGTCCTAACCTGCGTGAAGTCAAGTTTAACTCTAAGCAAGACAGCTTCGCCCGGCCAACATTGTGGTGGAAGTCTTCTTGTGGCAAGAACTAAGTCTATCTGGCTGCGCACGCCCGACTCCTGTTCTGCCTGACCCCGTTTACGTATCGGCACTTAGGGCTACCCTCTGTGACTTGAAGTCCAGCAGGGATTCCGGTTTTTCTCTCACTAGCCGTGAAGGTTCTAGCAATACTTCGGACCCGGTGTCCGGTTAAATTGAGTGAAGGTGCTCTGTCACCGAAGTCACTCCTTCCTTGGTCACCACTTGCCCGTCGCCCTACTTTCACCCTTAACATAAGCACGGGGTAGCAGTAGGTGTAGTCATCAGCTTCCTTCCTTCAAAGCTCACTGACTGATTCTCAGTTAACTCGATGTTCTGATAACTGTAGTCCCCTTCCTTCTGTTCCTTCAAAGACTCTGTCCAGAGCAGCTCTCAGGACCTTTCGTCAGACTGAATACACGCTCACTCCGAGAGTCACTTTCCTCATTCATAGGGTACTAACAATCTAGATGTTCTGAGATATCAGCTTGCAATCTTTCCTCCTCTGTCTTCTGATTCGTCTGACAGGAAATCTCTGTCTCAGTCTGGCTAGTATGACTCACTAGCACACACTGGCTCCGACCAACTCCACTCTGTTTGTCTACTGCTACGTCTCCTCACACCCCCTTAAATACTCTAAAGGGGCTCCCTCTGGTGGAAATCTAGGGAAGTGTGAGATGTGAATGAATATCAGGTTTTGCAATTACCTTTCAGTACATACTCCTGGAACATGTGTACCAAGCGCAGCTGGGCCACACATCTGTCTATTCACTGCAGTATTCTGGAAGTTTAAGTAGGATGTGGTGCTGCCCCATAGGTCATGCCGGGAGATGACTATACCGGCTGAGTGGCCGGACCACAAAAATACCCATTCTGCACAGTGATATTGGCTGTAAAATGTCTTCAATTACCAGCACCACTCACAGGATGAACACGGGGCCGCCTGGCCACAGAGGCAGATGTCTGGGCAGAGATGTAACAGTACAACTCCTTGTAAGTTGGGTCTCTGGACCCTTTGGTTCAGGTTTATTAGGAAAAGGGAGATGACATTTCTGGATCAGGTTGAAAGCATTGACGTTACTAGCCAGGAGCGAGGATCTCTTCGCCATCAATACCTGGCTGAAAGTCAAAGAGTATTATTAATCCTCGGGAGACCTGAGAGAACTGAATCCTGGGAGTCCATCTTCAGGCAGTTTCTGTTCGGAAGCTACTCACTATTACGTAAATATAATGTTGGCAACAAAGTCACAAGTCAAAAACAACCAGAAAGACGCCAAGAAGACGCTTCAGGAAAAACACAGTGTAACGGGCTGGGTGATAGAACCACTGTGCAGGAGCCCAAGGAAGGCATGGAGGGGCGTGATCAGGATCCTCACCAAATCTGACCACGGATATGCAGCAGCATACAATACCGAAATCTCAGGAGAGATAAGGGAGGTGGTCCAGGTGTTACTCCAGGACTGACATTGGGTAGATGGCAGCTGACCCCTATGAACGGGTAGCTGAGGCGACCATCTACTGTCTAGTAGATGCAGGCAGGAGGAGTAAGAACACAGGTGCCATGGGTGCAGGCTGGACAGGCTGATAGGCTGGTAGGCACGGCTGATATACAGGCAAGTATACGGGAATGCGAGCACTGGGACCTGAAAGCTAACAAGAGTGTTAGGAAACAAACTTACAATGTTGCACAGGCACCTCCCAACTGGGAGGACACCAGGTACACATTATTGAGGTGCTCCGAACAAAAGGAAAGACATGCAGACAAGAGACGTCTGGATCCACATCTGTTTCGTCCTGGGGGACAGAGGTCTGGCTGTCATCTAAGTATGTCTGTTTCAAGGTAACCGCCTACAAACTGGGTCACCGCTTCATCGGTCCATTTGAGATTTTGATCCTGTGGCCTACATGGTCAAACTGCCCGTCTCTTTGTGGATTCCTAATTCTTTTCAAGTGTCTCCTCAAGCCTGTTGTCCTCAGTCCGTCGATGGTCGTAATTGCCGTCGCGAGTGTTAAAGGCCGTCTTCCATTCATCCTCATGGCAAATCTGAATCAGGTTGTATGCCCCTTGTAGGTAGAGCTTCGTGAAGACTCTGGAACCCTTCAGGCGATCGAACAACTCGGAGATGAGAGGCAGTGGATACTTATTGTTTATATGTATTGCATTAGCTTAGAGACAGCAAAGAGTTAAGGTGTGGGCTGGACTAGCAGCCAGAAAAGGCAGCAGGAAGCTCCTGCTTCCAGTCAGTGCCTGGCAGGCTTGCCCAGGGCAAGGTGCTCTGCAGCTACCAGGAGCTGGCCATACCCTTGAAGGGGGTAAAGACTGCTGCCCCGGACCCACAGGCAGTGAAGCAGGCACCAGGACTGAGTAGTGCCCCGCCGAGGACTATAAGTGCCCAGAAATCGGTATAAGGACTATTGTTGATGTTACGGCCGCCGTTGCTGCCGCTGCTGCTACCACTGATAGGCAGTGAAGGAACTAGGGAAAGAGCAGAAAGCTCACTTGATGTATTGCAACTACTTTTTTCTACGTTTTTTCTACTTTTTTCTTGCTCTACAATAAATAGTTTCCCTGTTGGAATTTTAACCGTGTTACTGGATCCTGATTGCCTGTGCAACAGTGACTGTGAAGAAGAGATAAGTCATCTGAGGTTTGATCTGTCCTGTCCTTATTATGTGCAAAGGTCCGGGGTGCTCGCTGACTGTTTGCTTAGTGGACTCTGTTCATGGACTGTAGCTTTAAGTGAATCGGCCATAACTACCACCCTGCCACCTTGTTACATAGCTTTCCTTCCTGATGTTCCACTGGTTTGGTAACGGACAAGATGGATTCTGAGAGAGGTCTTCCTTCCACTGAAGATACCACCAACGGATCCAGTAGATGCTGGACCGGGATTTTATATCGCTCTACAATGGCCTGTTGAATGAAATTACCCGCAGAACCATAGTCCAGATAGGTGGATTCTACAAAACGGATGTTGCCACTGGACACCGCTACTGACAGAGACAGTGATGGAGAGGGGTAATTCTTGCCAAGAGTGGCCTCTCCTACTAACACTTGACTCGAGTTTCCCGGTCTCAGGTCAGGAGCGGAAGGCTTGCTCGGGACTTTCATAATAGAAGCACGTACCCTAAGTACGACGGGCCTCCTGACAGTGCTTGGCCATCATCATCTGATGCACCTGCATGTAAGACCGGCCTCTGGGAGGTAGGCACCAGGCATAAGGGTCTTCTCTCATAGATCACCTCCTTGGAGCGCTCCAGGAATATGATGTCAATCCGTGTAACCAGGGAACCAGGTCATCCAGTGAGGAGAGTATGTCGGGCCGGCCAGCTCATCTTTGATTCGACCAGAAAGTCCCGTCCAGAAGGTGGGCACCAGGGCTTCATTATTCCAGGTGAATTCAGACAAGAGTGTGCGGAAACGTACAGTCGGAGACAAGAGGATGCCGCTGAGGACACACATCCGGACTCGTTGAAAACCTTCCTGAAGGCCTCTAGGAAGGACTGAAAATTCTATAGAGATGGATCCCCTCTCTCCCATAGGGTATTGAGCCACACCAGGACCTCACCAGAGAGATGAAACATGATGAACGCCACTTTGGTCTGGTCAGAGACAAACTGATGAGCCAGGAGGTCGAAGAGCAGCGTGCACTGATTAATAACCAAACAGGGCAGGATCTACCCCCATAGCATGAGGGTGCAAACAGACGGTGTCCGTAATCGTACACATAGCTGGTAGACATGTTGGGTCACTGCCGAGATGGACGCAGCTTGAGTAGGTGCGGATGCCGCTGGAGTTGTCAGTGCGTCCCAGATGGGTGGTCATTATCTGTAAATAGGAAAGCTATTTTTCCTGCTGCTCCTTCTGGTGGAAGACCTCCAGGTTCACGTCTGAATGAGGGACGGTCTGGGAGCCAACGGATTCCAAGGCTTATGCAAACTGTAACGGGCTGGGTGGTGGAATCACTGTGCCAGAGCCCAAGGAAGACCTGGAGGGGCTTGACAAGGAGCATCACCCAATCTGACCACGGATACGCAGCAGTATACGATACCAAGATTCGGAGAGAGATAATGAAGGTGATCCAGGTGCTACTCTAGGACTGACATTGAGTAAATGGCAGCTGACCCCCTAGGAAAGGGTAGCTGGGTGGCCCGAAGGAATATCCAGTAGACGCAGGCAGACGGAGTAAGAATGCGGGTGCAAATGGGACCGGCTGATGTGAAGATGGGAACTGGCAGGTGCTGGCTGGACCAGCTGATAGGTAGTCAGGCATGGCTGCTAGACAGGCTAGCAGGCACGGCTGATAGGCTGGCAGGCATGACTGATAGACAGGCTGGCAGGCATGACTGATAGACAGGCTGGCAGGCATGACTGATAGACAGGCTGGCAGGCATGACTGATAGACAGGCTGGCAGGCATGACTGATAGACAGGCTGACGGCACGGCTGATAGACAACCAAGTATATGGGAATACAAGCACTGAGATCTGAAACTAGCAAGAGTGTTAGGAAACAAACTTATAAGATTGCTCAGGCACCTCCCACCTGGTAGAGGTGCCTTAAATAATAAGTGCTCTCCAGCCATTGGCTGGGGACACTTTAGGAAAATGTGTGCTGTCCCTTTAAGAAGCTGGGACCGCGCACGTGCTCTAAGCACTGTGCCTGGGGATCTGCGAGCAGTGCGCAGACCCTGAGCAGCCGCCGGAGGACGGGATGCGGGACCGTGACGATGAGTATGTCGGCGACTCTGCTAGGGGAGGGAGGCGAAGAGCAGAGGCATTGGAGACAAGGCCGGGATGGAAAAAGGAGGAGCGGGAGGTGCAGGGCTGCGGCAGTGAGAGCGTTGGTGTCTTTGCCGGAGAAGGGAGACACCAGCGTTACAGACAGGTGGCATTTTCTTGAAGCGTCTTCCCCTGGGTATCCTGACGTCTAAAAGATGCAGTGAGCACAAAGCCTAAGAGGGAGGCTTTCATGTGATTATACTGATCCAACTCCAGCCTCTTCGACACTGACCCCCAGGTACCTGATGTATCACATGACATGTCACATGATCCCCCTAGTAGATCATGTGACAGGTCATGTGAGTAACACACAGGTGCTCTGGGGCACATCCGTACATGGAAAATTACAGAGATAATGCTGCGCTAATTTTTCCCATATGTACAGCACTATAAATAACATAACGCTGTATGAAACAGAACAGGGGGAAAGATTAATTTTCCCAAGAGGCCAAATGACAGAGCGTGACTTTTGCGGAGGCCGAAATAATAGTCTGAAATTAATTCTGCTCAATATTAATATAATATTAAAAAAATTACTAATAATTGTATGATATAGGAGGCTATGAGCCTGCACATAGCCTCATATATATAGTATGAGCCCACACATAGCCTCCTGTATACAGTAAATGCCCCCACATAGCCTCCTATATACATTATGAGTCTGTACATAGCTTCTAATAAATAGTTTGAGCCCCCATATAATCTCTTATATACAGTATGAACCTCCATATAGCCTCTTATATACAGTATGAGCTACCATATAGCCTCCTATATACAGTTTAACCTCCCCATATAGCCCCCTATATACAGTATGTGCCCGCATATAGTCTCCTGTATACACTGTGAGCCCTTCATATAGACTCATATACAGTATGAGCCTGCACGTAGCCTCCTGTATACAATGTAAACCTTCACATAGCCTTCTATTATACAGTGTGAGCCCCCACATACTCCTATATTCAGTATGAGCCCCCACATAGCCTCCTAAATACAGTATGAGCCTGCAAATAGCCTTCTATATATAGTATGATTCCCACATAGCCTCCTATATACAGTAAGAGCCCTTGCATACCCTCCCATATACAGTATGAATCCACACATAACCTCCTATATATAGTATGAGCCCACACATAGCCTTCAATATACAGTATGAGTCCGCACATAGTCTCCTGTACACAGTAAGAACTCTCGCATAGCCTCCTATATACAGTATGAACTCACACATAGCCTCATACATATACACTGTGTGCAGAATTATTAGGCAAGTTGTATTTGAGAGGATTCTTTTTTATTATTGAACAACTATGTTCTCAATCAACCCAAAAGACTCATAAATATCAAAGCTGAATATTTTTGGAAGTTGGAGTGGGGTTTTTTTTAGATTTGGCTATCTTAGGAGGATATCTGTTTGTGCAGGTTACTATTACTGTGCAGAATTATTAGGCAACTTAATAAAAACCAAATATATACCCATCTCACTTGTTTATTTTCACCAGGTAAACCAATATAACAACACAAAATTTAGAAATAAACATTTCTGACATTCAAAAACAAAAAATTCCGTGACCAATATAGCTACCTTTCTTTACGATGACACTCAGACGCCTCCATCCATAGATTCTGTCAGTTGCTTGATCTGCTTACGATCAACATTGCGTGCAACAGCCACCACAGCCTCCAGACACTGCTCCGAGAGGTGGACTGTTCTCCCTCCCTGTAGATCCCACCACAGCCTCCAGACACTGCTCCGAGAGGTGGACTGTTCTCCCTCCCTGCAGATCTCACCACAGCCTCCAGACACTGCTCCGAGAGGTGGACTGTTCTCCCTCCCTGTAGATCCCACCACAGCCTCCAGACACTGCTCCGAGAGGTGGACTGTTCTCCCTCCCTGTAGATCTCACCACAGCCTCCAGACACTGCTCCGAGAGGTGGACTGTTTTCCCTCCCTGTAGATCCCACCACAGCCTCCAGACACTGCTCCGAGAGGTGGATGTTCTCCCTCCCTGCAGATCTCACCACAGCCTCCAGACACTGCTCCGAGAGGTGGACTGTTTTCCCTCCCTGTAGATCCCACCACAGCCTCCAGACACTGCTCCGAGAGGTGGACTGTTCTCCCTCCCTGCAGATCTCACCACAGCCTCCAGACACTGCTCCGAGAGGTGGACTGTTTTCCCTCCCTGTAGATCTCACATTTTATGAGGGACCACAGGTTCTCTATGGGGTTCAGATCAGGTGAACAAGGGGGCCATGTTATTATTTTTTCTTCTTTTAGACCTTTACTGGCCAGCCACGCTGTGGAGTATTTGGATGCATGTGATGGAGCATTGTCCTGCATGAAAATCATGTTTTTCTTGAACGATCCCGACTTCTTCCTGTACCACTGCTTCAAGAAGAAGGTGTCTTCCAGAAACTGTAGGTCTGGGAGTTGAGCTCCACTCCATCCTCAACCCGAAAAGGTCCCACAAGTTCATCTTTGATGATACCAGCCCATACCAGTACCCCACCTCCACCTTTCTGGCGTCTGAGTCGGAGTGGAGCTCTCTGCCCTTTACTGATCCAGTCTCGGGCCCATCCATCTGGCCCATCAATAGAAAAATCAGTCTTAAGATATTTCTTGGCCCAGTCTTGACGTTTTATCTTATGTTTCTCGTTTTTTCAGCCTTCCTTACCTTGGCCATGTCCCTGAGTATGGCACACCTTGTGCTTTTTGATACTCCAGTAACGTTGCAGCTCTGAAATATGGCAAAACTGGTGGAAAATGGCATCTTGGCAGCTTCACGCTTGATTTTCCTCAATTCATGGGCAGTTATTTTGCACCTTTTTTTTATCAACACGCTTGTTGGCTATTTGCCATGAAACGCTTGATTGTTCGGTGTTCATGCTTCAAAAGTTTTGGCAATTTCAAGACTGCTGCATCCCTCTGCAAGACATCTCACAATTTTTGACTTTTCGTCCGTCAAATCTCTCTTCTGACCCATTTTGCCAAAGGAAAGGAAGCTGCCTAATAATTAAGCACACCTTATATAGGGTGTTGATGTCATTAGACCACACCCCTCCTCATTACAGAGATGCAAATCACCTGATTTACATAATTGGCAGTTGGCTTTCAAGCCTATACAGCTTGGAGTAGGACAACATGTATAAAAAGGATGATGTGATCAAAATACTCATTTGCCTAATAATTCTGCACACAGCGTAGTATGAGCCAGCACATAGCCTCCTGTATACAGTATGAGTCCACACATAGCCTTCTCTATGCAGTAAATGCCCCTACATAGCCTCCTATATACATTATGAGTCTGCACATAGCTTCCTATATATAGTTTGAGCCCCTATATAGCCTCTTATATACAGTAAGAGCCTGCATATAGCCTCCTATATACAGTCTGAACCCCCAAATAGTCCTGTATATAGTTTGTGCCCGCTCATAGCCTTCTGTATACAGAGTGAGCCCTTCATATAGCCTCTTATATACAGTATGAGCCGGCATATAGCCTCCTGTATACAATGTTAGCCTGCACATAGCTTTCTATTATTCAGTGTGAGTCCCCACATAGCCTCCTATTGTTGAAGAAACTAATATTTCATCCAGGTAGACTTCCACTCATCTCTGATACGGATCATGTTATACTCACCCCTGAGATCAAGATCAGTGACCACCAGACTCCCAACAGCTGGTTGCAGAGATCAGGGATGAGTGGCAGAGGATACTGATTCTTTGCTTTAATCTTTTTAAGTTCCCAACAGTCAATACAAGGTCTTAGGCTGGTATTACATTTGCGCATCTGTGCGCAGCGTTTGGAATTATCTTTAACATGGTGTACACAGCGACATGCGTTTGCGTACGCATGCGTCATTTTGAGGTGTGCGGGGGTGTCCGGCGAACGCAACATGTTGCATTTTTTGAAGCGTCAAAAATCCATCAAATATGTGCGGTCATGCACATGCAGATGAGTGTGTTAAAACAACGCATTACTGTCTATGGGAGCAGATTGGTACGCAAGGACATGCGCATGGATGCGTTCAATGCGCATTTGGACTTCAGACTGCGCATGTCCAGGAACTGATTACAGCACCTGGAAATATCGAAAGCAAGCGCATAAATAACACAAACGCATGCCAAAATGCATGCAAACGCATACACACGCAGTGTTTTTGAGTCATAAGTAAATGGATGCGGAAAAAAAAGCTGTGTTAGCATGCATTTTGGCATGCTTTTACGCATCCAGATGATACGCTGCGCACACAAACGCTAATATGAACCTAGCCTTAGGGCCCCGTCTCACATAGCGATACACCAGGATCCCGACAACGATCAGGATCGCTGATGTGTCGCTACATGATCGCTGCTGAGCTGCCAAACAGGCAGCTCAGGCAGCGATCAGGACAGCGACACTGCGGGTAACGTCGCCTAGTTACCCGCAGTGTACGTTGGATACCAGCGCGCTGATGCAGGGAGCTGGTATCCAAGGTACACGTCGGGTTTCCAGGCACAGCCCCGCGCCTGCAAACCCGATGTTTACCTTGGTTACCAGGAGATCGCTGGTCTCCTGCCTGTCACACGCAGCGATGCGTGCTGGCCAGCGGGAGACCAGCGATCAAAAAAAAGTCCTGACATTTCTGACACGACCAGCGATTCACAGAAGGGGCCTGATCGCTGGTACGTGTCAGACATAGCGGGATCGCTGTTTAGCAGCGATCTCGGTAGCGATCTCACTATGTGAGACGGGGCCTTTAGACCACTTTTTTTTTTACTAACAAAAAAAACTGGTGCCTACTGGTGACATGAACAGTCTGATTAACTTTTCCTGCAGACTGACTGCTATATAACCTTTTCATGTCCTGACATTCTGGACCAAAAAGATTATATATTTTATCATTGAGGAGATGGGATATTGATAACGGATCAGCAGGACAATAAGGGGTATTCGTCTCTGATAATAATGTTGGTGTTCACACTACTATACTGTTTCAACAATGTGTTATCTTTTCTACAAGCAAGTATCAAATTTGCCTGTTTATCACTAATGCCTGTGGTTAACCACTTGTCTGCTAATTGCATATGTCTCTGCCATTGACCAGCTGTCTGCTGTTATTTTTCAACACTACCATTAACTATTTGTTTGCTTTTAGTTCTAGACTGACTCTACATATAATTGTCACGATCCAGTTTTGGATCTGTGGCAGATTTTGCTTTTCTTATTAAAACTTTTTCCTTTCAGGCCATCGGGGGTTAATGTCAGTTTTTTCACCTGGTGGCCGCTGGTGTAATTACATTGCTGCTGAGTTTGCTGATGCAGGTGGTGACCACTCCCCCATCCTTTAAAAGGTCACCTGATGCATCAACTGACTGTTGGTGATACAGGTCCTTCTGGAGACCAACCAAGCAGGAGAAGGAGCTTGCTGAGTGCAGTTGTGCTTCAGCTATTACCCTGTTCTGGTGACTTTATCCTGCTGTGTGGAGCTTTACAGCAGAAAGCTAAGTGTGGTGTTTTTGTTGCCTTTACCCTTTGTTGATTTTTCCTTCCTTTTGTGTTTCATTAGTGCAGTGGTGTGACTAGTGCTCTCACCGGCCTGCTCCCTACCTAGGGATTAGCGCAGGGCTTGTGAGGGTTTAAAATATCCTGCACGGCGACGAGGTGAAAGAACCAGTATAGGGACGATAGGAGATCAGGGCACAGACTTAGGTGAGTGCAGGAGGTGTCCATTTCCCTCGTTCCCTATCGCAGGCCCACCATTGTTAAAGTTTCCCCAGTGTTCCCTTGTTTGTTGTGTCGTCCATTGACCAACTTTTTTGGGGTCGTGTCATACCGCTTGGGTCACATAGTGACAATAATGTTCCTGTGTACACTCCTAGCTCTGTATCTTCTGGTGTCTTATGGTCCACTTGTCTGTCTCTCATCCTGCATATGTCCCACTTCTCACTGATTCATATGCGGTCCTTAAAGTCCTGCCCGCTATAAGAATAATCTTCAGTCCGCACTGTTCATTCTGATCTACAATTTAAATAATCCACGTCAATAGGTCTGCCATAAGAGTTAGATTCTCATTGTGATACTAAAGCTTGGCTCTCAGTAAAAGCTTTTATAAGAAATTTGTCCATAAAACAGTTGTATGAAATTAGAGAAACATGTCTGCTTTCTTGTAACAGTGCTACCTTTATCGTAGAATATTACATGGGAATGGCACAATATGCAACACCAGCAGAGCCAGTTGCGCAGAGTAGCATTTTTTCTGCATTAAAGCAGCGTGATGTTTGGGTATACTAATAGATCACAGACTACACATGAGTCAACAGTGTGATGCAGCAGCAAAAAAGGCAAATATAGGTCTAGGATGTATTAAGAGAAGCATAGAGTTTAGATCACGTGCAGTAATTCTCCCCTCTACACCTCCTTGGTCAGGCCTCATCTGGAATACTGTTTCCAGTTCTGGGCACCACATTTAGAAAAAACATTGAAAAACTGAAGAAAGTTCAGAATAGAGCAACCAGGATGGTGAACGGACTGCAAAGTATGCCCTGGTTAAAGGATCTGGGAATGTTTAGCTTGCAAAAGAGAAGGCTGAAAGGAGACTTAATAGCTGTCTACAACTATCTGAAGGCTGCCACAGTGTAGAGAGATCATCCTTATTCTCATGTGCACATGGAAACACGAGAAGCAATGGGATGAAACTGAAAGGGAGAAGATACAGATTAGTTATTAGAAAAAACTTTTTGACAGTGAGGTGATCAATGAGTGAACAGGCGGCCACGAGAGGTGATGAGTTCTCCTTCAATGGAAGTCTTCAAACAGAGGCTGGACAGATTTCAGTCTGAGATGGTTTAGTGACTCCTGCATGAGCAGAGGGTTGGACACGATGACCAAGGAGGTCCCTTCCAACTCTAACAATCTATGATTCTGTTTTTTTGTCTTATGCAACCCCTTTAGGCAACTTTTACACAATCCAGAATGAGCAGCGCTTTGGACGCAGCATATTTTTGCCGTCTAATCAATTATTATCATTAAATCCACATGTGTTCGCAGGTGCACATAGTCGGATAGTGGACTTGGGATTTCTAGAAAACCTATCCACTATGCTGTAACAGCTGGCCACCGCGGGTTTGGTACTGCATAAATATGCATCATGAAAACTACAGCAATTCCTAAACATGGGAACATACCCTTAACGTACATACAAGGCCACAGAAACTGCAGGCTGAGGTTGGCTGTTAGTTCTGTGTTTTAGTTTCTTAATAAGAAAAGCCGTGTCCAAGGTATCAATAACAACACCCTGTATATGCTGTAGTGAGAGTTCACAATGCTGGCAAAGAAAGCAGAAATTCTGGTAACGCTCAGTAAGTGTGCAAACATGCCTGAAGTATGAGACAAAGAATCAAAGAGAGCTGTGAATGGATACAAAAGAATATAACTACTATAATACTACTCCTATGTACAAGAATATAACTACTATAATACTGTCCCCATATACAAGAATATAACTACTATAATACTGCCCCTATGTACAAGAATATAACTACTATAATACTGCCCTATGTACAAGAATATAACTACTATAATACTGTCCCCATATACAAGAATATAACTACTATAATACTGCTCCATGTACAAAATATAAACTATTATAATACTGAAACTCCTATGTACAAGAATATAACTACTATATACTGCTCCTATGACAAGAATATAACTACTATAATACTGCTCCTATGTACAAGAATAAACTACTATAATACTGCTCCTATGTATAAGAATATAACTACTATATACTGTCCTATGTACAAGAATATAACTACTATAATACTGCTCCTATGCACAAGAATAGAACTACTATAATACTGCCCTATGTACAAGAATATAACACTAAAAAACTGCCCCCATGTACAAGAATATAACTACTAAAAATACTGTCCCTATGTAGAATATAACTACTATAATACTGCCCCCTATGTACAAGAATATAACTACTATAATACTGCCCTAAAGTACAAGAATATAACTACTATAACACTGCCCTATTACAAGAATATAATTACTATAAACTGTCCCTGTTAAAGTTACGGTAGCTTAGGAGTGCAGGTAAAAAAGGAAATACACCAGAGCAGTTGGAATCTATGAGATTGCAGTACCCTGACTAACCACCGCAACTAGAGGCAGCCGGGAGCGTTCCTACGTTGGTCCTAGACGCCTCGTCACAGCTGAGAAACTAACTACACCTAAAGATAGAAATAGGAAAGCTATCTGCCCCGACAGAACCCAAAGATAATAGAAAGCCCCCAAACATGTAATGGCGGTTAGACAAGAGGAAATACCGACACAGAAAGAAAACAGTATGAGCAAACGCTGGGGCCCAAACTATCTAAATAGAAAAGGATAGGGAAGGGTACTACTGCAATCTCAAAAACCCTGAAAAAACACCAACTCTACTAATTTCAAAATCACCTGAGATCACACGACCTCTACCCACCTAAATTAGTTCTCTGGTGTAACAAAAACAAAACAGCAGCCACTGAAAAAAAACTGGAAAAAGCAAAAGTACAAAACACATGCTGGACTAAACTGAGAGGGCAAAAGCCCCCGGAGGGGACCTGAAGGCCCCACAGAAGTGCAGGACAAAATGCAAAAATATAGCAAAAACACAAAATAAGAAATTGTCTTATCTGAAAGCAGGAGATGCAGACATGACACAGCAGGCTACAAGGGAAACTGGAAAGAAGGATTCAGACCAGAACAATTGATCCCGGCAACCCTGATGGGAAAATGACTCCCTTACATAAGACCAATCAGTAACACCTGATTCCCAGTCCTCACAATCCTCACTAGTACCGCTTGTAACCACCAGAGGGAGCCTCTGCTCAGAACTCATCTCAAACCCATTCACAACAGCCCCCCCCTTGAGGAGGGTCACCGAACCCTCATTTGACAACCAGGCGTCAGGATGATTCTATGATACGCACGGATAAGTCTCCTAGCATGGATGTTCGAAGCAAACACCCAAGAAATTTTCTTCCTGACCATAACCTCTTCCAATTAAACCAAATACTGGAGTCTTCGTCTAGAAAACGAGAATCCAATATTTTCTCAACCACATACTCCAGATTGCCCTCAACCAAAACAGGGTCAGGAGGCACAGCAGCAGGAACCACTGGCTCAACAAAACTCTTCAACAAGGACTTGTGGAACACGTTATGGATCTTAAAAGTCCCTGAAGAAGCAAACGAAAAGAAACAGGATTAATAAATCTACCATGATCTTATAAGGTCCATGAACTAGGCTTAAATTTAGGAGATGCATACCTCATAGGAATATTCTTTGAGGACAACCAGACCAAGTCCCCACTTTAAACCGAGGACCATCAGTCCATGCCGGTTAGCAAACCGCTGGGCCTTTCCTGAGAGAGGGACACCTCTCCACTACCTGTTCCAAATTCTGCATACGCCTCAACAACAGAGTCAACACCTGGACAGACAGAAGCCTCCTCTTCCTGAAGAAAATCGAGGGTGAAACCCAGAAATACAAAAAAAAAAAACGAGACATCAAAGTGGCAGAGCTAGCCCTATTATTAAGATAATCCAATCCCTTCATGTTGACTCCGGGATGCATAAAGCAATAATTAACTCATGAAAAAGTTTTCTTGAAAAAATTTCCAACCTTATAATGTAAAACACATACAAAAAGTTTTTATAAATCGAAAAAAGGATGCAAGGTAGAAAAAAGAGGGGACCTAGCTCTCCTTATTATACAAAATGCGCATGGCAAAGTATAATGCTCATTCCATTGCATATTGGTAAACATAATGACACGTTTCAAAAAAAGATTAACCTCTCCATAGCAACTAGGATCACATACAACAAATGAAAGTAAATAAATTATAAATTTCGGCTCCAATGATTGGATAACCATAAACTATATGTCCTAATACGTGAGAGTGATCTTATTGCAATCTAAATAATCTGACCAAAAATAGAAAAAGGTATATGAACAAGGCAACTTACCGATTAAGAATATCCACACTATGTGTCTCTGTGCATGGAGCTATAGCCTGCACATTGCCTACTAATCCCCGGTTCTGAATACAGATACCGTTATTGTAGTGCATGTTAACGGAAGATAATTGCTGTAAAGCACGACACTTTGATCTAAAGTTCGGATTTAGGCTGCAAAGAGCAATAAACAGTTACACATAAGCAATACAATGTTGGGGCCATAAACTTTACCTGAATGTTAGCAGCGTATAAACCTGTGGCGGAGTCCTGTCCCTCTGCCCCCGACGCCGTTTCGCCCACTTGAATAAGCATTATAATGACGTGGCATTTTTTTGGGTGATAACCCTATTATTAAGAGCAAACTCACAAAGGCAAAAAAGAGACCCATCATCCTGATCGCAGACACAAAGCATCTTAGATAGTCTCCAATGTCTGGTTTTCTCTCAGTTTGACCATGGTCTGAGGAGAAATGCCGAGGAGAAAGACAATTGAACACCCAGTTTAGAACAAAAAGTCCTCCAAAATCTGGAAACAAACTGACTCCTCGTCAACACAAATGTCTCAGGAATGCCGTGTAAACGAACCCACGTGTGAAGGAACAACGGCACCAATTCAGAGGAGGAAGGCAACTTAAGGTAATGGCACAAGATGTATCATCTTGGAAAACCTATCACAATTACCCAATGGTGGTCATTCTCTGAGAAACAGAAGATCGGAAATGAAATTCCATAGAGATATGGGTCATGGTTCTTGGGCACAGGCAATGCATCAACAAACCACTAGAGCGAGAGCAAGGCTTGGAGCGAGAGCAAGTCCCCGCAGGACTGACACAAATCCCTGACATCGCGAGACAAGTTTTGGGCCCCCAAAAGGACCGACTAACCAAGTCTCTGGACCAAAAAATTCCGGGATGCCAGCCAATGCGGAACAATGAATCCAACATCACACTCTTTTTCCATTGGTCCGGGACAACAATTTTCCAACAGGGCAGCGCTCGGCCATCCTCCTGACACCCCTCCAGAGCAAGTCTCCAAATTGGGCGAGATGGCGGAAAGAACTACAACCCTCCTTCAAAATAACAGAGGGATCAGATAGCTCAGGAGAGTCCGCAAGGAAACTCCTCGAGAGGGCATCCGCCTTAACATTCTTAGTGCCAGGAAGAAAGGAAACCACAAAATTAAAAACGTGTGAAAAACAAGGCCCACCTGGCCGTCTAGGATTGAGTCGCTTTGGCAGATTCCAGATAGACCGATTCTAATGGTCCGTAAGGACCACCACCTGATGTTTGGCTCCCTCCAGCCAAGTCTCCACTCTTCAAAAGCCCACTTCATGGCCAAAAACTCCCGAATTACCCACGTCATAATTACGTTCAGTAGAAAAAATTTTTTTCGAGAGAAAAAGGGCCAAGGGTTTACTTTGAGGTCTCTGGATCTTTTTGGGGACAAAACGGCACCTGCCCCAATTTCAGAGGACAACCTCCACCTGAAAAAAGGCAGGAAACATAGCTGCCGTAAAAGGAGCAAATGAATCCGCTTAAGTTCCGAAACCAGGACGCCTCAGGAGGCCAATTCCCACCAGAACCCTTTTGGTCAAACATTTAATGGTTAACATAACCGAAAATTACCAAAAAATTTACATAAAAAATGGCAAAACCCAAAAATCCTGAGAGCCTTTAATGAAGAAGGTTGACCCAAAATCAAGATGGCCTAACCTTGACCGGTCCATTTCAAAACGATGGGAAAAATGAATCCCAAAATGAGATCTTCTACCCAAAAAAACCCTTTGATCCCTTACATAAAGCCTTTCTCTCTAAAATCGGAAACAGTTGAAATGTTTCACATGAGATCCCATCATTAAAAAATCAAGATATCCAAATAAACAATCAGAAACCCAAAAATCCCGAAAAGTCATTCAGAAGGACGGGAAGCGGAAGGAGCATTAGTGAGCCCAAAGGGCATCACAAGGTACTCAAAAAAATGCCCTTCAGGGGTTTTAAATCCGTTTCCATTCATCCCCTGCTTAATGCGAATAAGGTTTTACGCCCCCCTGGGCAACTTGGAAACCAAGTAGCTTTTTCACCCGGAAAAAAATCAGAAATCAAGGGTAACGGGTATTGTATTTCACAGAATTTGTTCAAGAGCGAAATCAATACCGGCCTTAATGAACAACTTTTTTGGCCCCAAAGAAAAAACCGGCACCTAAGGGTGAAGAGGGGGGGGGGGGGTGAAAAGACCCTTCCCAAATATTCCTATATAAGGGGACCGCTGCCGTTCAGGTAAGACAAGTTAAAAAGGCACCTTAGGGAATTTCTACTGGCATAATTCAATAGCGCATCATAGCTCCTAGGGGAGGTAAGGATGCAGATTACTTCGCTAAACACACAGAAAAATCAAAAAAAAAAAGTCAGGAACATCCTCGCCGGGGGGAGGCAGAAAAAACAGGAGTGTTGGCACTAACACATTGGCGCCCCAACTGGTTACAGAACAGATTTCCAATCCAAAACAGGATTATGAGACGTAACCAAGGGAAACCCAGCAGATAATGTCGCAGATTATATAAACCAAAAATTTGCAGCCTCCTTGTCAGGTTCAACCCATTATCACCTATAAAAACGGGGTTTATTCTCAGCCAAAGGGGTAAATCGATCCCCAAGGGGAAAGACTTTTAGGGGTATCAAGGGAACCCACAAGTTAGCAAAACATAATCCATCAGGTTAAAGCTGCTCCAAAAACAACAAAGCCTGAGCAGAAAATGAGGACAGAGGATACAAGGAATTAATAAAAATAGTTGAACACAACCCAGAAACTGACGGAAAATGTCTTCCCCGCTTAGGGCGACTGAAAAGTGAGAGGCATCACCACATAAAAACAAACCCATTTGCGCTTTCAAACTCAGACGCTGTCCAGACACCACTCCCACACACTGCATGGGCTCGCAGCTGGCTCACAAGGCAACACCACTCCACCCTACTTCTCCGTCACGCAAACGTCTGTCAATTTGAATCGCCCAATACAAGAATATTGAGACCAAAAGGGGACGGGAATCCCACCATAACATCCTTTACATTATCCGACAGACCCTTCCGGAAAAGGGCCGCCAAAGGTCGTCATTCCATTGGTCAGGACTGCCCACCCACAACCTGACAGTATAACCCAGCGCACAACCCCCTGATTTTTAAAGCCAACAAGGCTTTTTCAGTTGTAGTGACATAGGCTCATCGTACAATAACCCCAAAGCTGAAAAAAATGCATCAACCACTCAAAACGGATCCCCAGGATCAGGGAAAAAGCCCAATCCTGAGGACGCCGCGCAGGAGAGAGATATAATTGAACCTGCTGCCTCTTTCCTGAGACTTAGATTTAAAGGCAAGAAACAATTTACAATTATTTTTGAAATTCTGAAAAAATTAGCCGATCCCCTAAAAAAATCTGGCATGGGGTCCCAGGTTCCACAACAGGCAACCAACAAATAGCGCAATACTCTGAACCTAATGGCAAGGATCCACACGGCCAGCCAACTGTGAAACTCCATTGGGAGAAAGATCCCCCCAGCACCCAAATACGAGGAAAAAAAAAAAAAAAAAAAAAATGCAAAAACAGAAAAAAATCCGAAATTTTTCCTTCAAAATAATTTTTTCCCTTCTGTAGTACCATACAATTTTTATGGCCGGAATTTATTTACGGTAGCTGAGGAGTGCAAGCAAAAAAGGCATACACCGAGCATTGGAATCTAGAGAAGCAGGTACCCGATAAACCCCCCCGCAACTAGAGGCAAGGTGGAGCGTTCCAGTTGGCCCAAACGCCTCGACAGCTGAGAAACTAACTACACCAAAGATAGAAATAGGAAACATCTGCCCCCGGGGAGAACCCCAAAGATAATAGAAAAGCCCCCAAACAGTAATGGCGGTTAGACAAGAGGAAATACAGACACAGACAAAAATAGTTTATCCAAACGCTGGGGCCCAAACTAACTAAATAGAAAAGGACAGGAAAGATACTTATGCAATCCCAGAAAACCCGAAAACCACCAATCTACAATTTCAAATCACCTGAGACACACACCTCTACCACCTAAATTATTCCTGGTGAACAAAAACAGCAGCCACTGAAAAAAAGAAAAAAAAAGTACAAAAACGTGGCCGAACCAAAGAAGGGCAAAAGCCCCCGAGGGGACCCAGAAGGCCCCCACAAAGTGCAGGACCAAATGCAAAAATATAGCAAAAACACAAAACAAAAATTGTCTTACTGATAGCAAAGATGCAACACGCCAGCAGGCTACAAGGGAAACTGGAAAGAGGATTCAGCCCCAGAACAATTGTCACCGGGCAACCCGATGGGAAAATGATTCCCTTAAATAGACCAACAGTAACACCTGATTCCCAGCCGCAAATCCTCACAGTACCTTTAACCACCAGGGGAGCCCTCCAAACCATCTCAAACCCATTCACAACAGAAATCGTGAAAAACGAAGGAAAGTCTGTGAGGAGAAGTCCGTGGGGAGAATTTGCGGAAGTCTGTGGGGGAATTTGCGGAAATCGTGAGGAAAAGTCTTGAGGAAATTTGTGGGGAAGTCGTGAGGGAAGCTGTGGGGAAAGTCTGCGGGGAAGTCTGAGGGGGGAATAGTGGGGGGAAGTCTGCAGGGAAATTGTGAGGAAAGTCTGTGGGGAAAGTCTGTGAGGGAATCGGGGAAGAATCTGCGGGGGATGCTGAGGGAAATTGTGGGGGGGAAGTCTGCAGGGAAATTGGAGGAAAGTTGTGGGAAAGTTTGAGGGAAGTCCGTGGGAAGAAGTCTGCGGGGGAAAAGTCTTGGGAGAAGTCGAGGGAAAATTCCCGGTCACTTCACGTCTATTCTTCTTGTATCTTTGAAGTTTTTCTGCGTTTTTGTTTATTCCTCTTTTTGTTCTTGATGACTATTTACAAAAACTTCTGCTTCTGCGTTTGGGGCCCTGATGGCATTTGTACCAGGGTTATGGGATACCCGCACCGAGCCATGGAATCTAGGGGAGTCACGGCGCAGAGCTCGGTCGTGCCCTGGGGCTCATACAAGGGGGATATCAACAGGGGATTATAAAGATTATTCGTGACCCACCTTTGGTTTTCTGATAGATAGACCGCCTGCAATATGGATCTTTTAGGGGATGTTATTAGGCACAGATTTAATTTCCCCCCAGGGGGACTGTTCCCCAAAGCAATGGTGTTGCAGATAATAAGCAGCACAACAATTCGTCTCTTTCCATCCTTTACTGATGTGGGCAGGTAATCCCGGGAAGGGTCGGTTGGGAAAGCACTTCAGGGATTGTAGCAGGTTTAAGGCCCCTTTCTCCTTGAAGTGTTGTGGTCCAACTACAGATCAAGTTTAACCTTCCTATAGAAGCTACGCCGGACATTGTGTTAGAGTCTTTTCTGTCCTGATGCTCAGATGTTGGCAAGAACAATCCTTCTAATTTGGGCCCCTTGTAAAAACCCTTGTTCTCCCTGACTCCTTACGTTCAACGCTTAGGGCTACTTCTGTGACTTGAAGCCGCAAAGATTCCGGTGTTTTCTTATTACTAGCCGTGAAGCTAGAATCTTCGGACCCCGGTGTCCGGTTACTTAAGTAAAGGGTGACTGTCACCTGGCACTTCCCTTCTTTCTCCACTCGCCTGTCGCCCTGTCTTGCCCTTAAATAAGCACGGTAGCAGTAATGTAGTTGTCATTTGTTCTTCCAAGTCCTGAGCTGTTCTCAGTTGCCTCGTTGTTTAATGCTTAACCCTTTCCTTCTTTTCCTTCAAGACTCGTCCAAGTGGCTATCAGGAACTCTGTCAACGATTTCTGCCCGCTTGAAATCACTTCCCACGTTAGAAACACAAAGCTTGTTCTGAGTAACACTCAATTCAAATGTCTCTGACAGGCGGTGGTTCCTTCCCCTCGTATGCCTCCACTTCATACAAAATGAAAAATCCTAGCTCTTCAGGAATCATCTTCTCTCCTCTCCCTAAGACTGAATCTCTGTCCTAGACAGAAAGATTGAATCCCCCTACTGTGAACCCCACCCCTACTGCTACGTCACACAACTTAAATAGCAAGTTGCCCTTGGGGGCAGTGTGAAGGTGTGATTGAATGAATATCAGGCTTCACAATTACCTATCTGTGCACCTCCTGGAACTGGTACCAAGCGCAGTGGGCCCCACGCCCCATACTTACAACTCACGCTGCGTCCTTAAACAAAATTTTTCTGTGACTTTTCATATCGGAAATCTTTTTTTTTTTGTTTTTTTTGGAAAATGCCCTAATAAGGCACACCCCTATAAAGGGTCCGGGGCATCCTGTGACCACACCCTTTATTAACGTCTGACCCCCCACAATTGTGGATACCAGGGCTATGGGTACTCAAGCGCCCTGAAGCTGGGGGTTGTCACTGTCGGGGCTCGGGCGTGGCCCTGGCGGTCAGGGCGATGATGGGGAATTATTTTACAGGGGATTTGGTAGATAAGGTTCGGACGCCTCCTGGTTGTATCACTAAGACCAGCGCTTTGAAAGAACTTGAGGGGATGTTATGCAGCTAGGGTTGGGCCCCCACAGGTGGGACTGTCCCTCTGAGTCTATGGTTATAAGATGTAGGGTCCGTTAAATGAATCAGTCTCACACCTCCGCGCTTTCCATACCTTTTATTGTCAATTTTAGGAGGTCCCGGGGAGGTCGGGGTGGAGAAGTGCTTCGAGATAAACAAGCTGAGCAGGTAAGGCCTCCTTTATTTCAATATGTGAGCCAACTTGCAGAAGCTAGTTAACTCCGAATACCCAGAACTCCATAGCGTACCCCGGGGCAGCATTGTGGTGAGCCTTCCATAAATTGGAGAGTGGTTCCTCTGTTGTCCTGCTGACTCCGGTTCCCATTTCCCTGACCCGGTTACGTACCGACACTTAAGGGTTTTCTGCACCAAAGGTCCAGAAGACTCGGTTGTTCCGTTACTATGCGTGAAAGCGATAGCAACACTTCGGCCCCAGTGACCGGATAAAAGTGAGGTAATCACTACCTAAGGCACCTCGTTTTCCACTGTGCCCTTGCCCGCTTCTGCTCTTAACAACACTCAGGGGATGTAGAAAAGGTTTCATTTTTCCTTTGGTCATGAGCAGTTTAGCAACCCTAAGTCCAGCTGTTAAGAGGAGCTCTGATAGGCTAGGATGAACTGGCCACCGTACTACCTCCATTTTGGCAATGAGCACCGGCATCAACTCCAAAGCTCTAAAGGAATCAACTCTCTGCCTGTTCGAACAGGAATCCTCACGTCCTGAGACGGAACTCTCTCACTGCCTAGACAGGAACTTTTCACTGTCCTAAAGGAATTTCCTCCTCGCGGCCGTGCATACTTTACCCCTAGGGGTGTGCAAAGTGTGAAAGAATGATGTAAAGTTTAATGTTACTTTCTGTGCGACTCCAGGATTTTAGTGTGCCTTACAAAGCTGGCTAAAATCCCCCCTTGGTAAAACACGCACCCCGGGCTGTAAAATATAAAAAAAAACTTCTGTTTTGCAATTTAAACAAAAAAAGAAACTCATCCCACGGGGGTACAAATCTTAAATTAATTATGAACAAAAAAATACAAAAGTATCAAAACATCAAGACACTCAATAAAACACAGTATTCTGTAAGGGACCCCACCAACCTTCCACGGGTCCTGGTGGGTGCAGGATTCTGACTGCAGACCTCACCAGTGCCACCCAAAAGGGTTTCGTTCAGAGGTTTCAAGGCTTCGTGTGAAAACAAGACAAGCATGGCAATATTTACAGGTACAGTTTTTGGGCTGGCCATCCTCAGCCACGCAGTCTTATAAGACATTTTCAAGTAATTTCACATATATCACAATACTTTGAAATTCCTTCAATGCAATAAACTTCTTTATACAACTTTTACAATTGGTCTAAATAATAACCTTTTTGAGTCATAAAAACTAGTTGTTAGGACAAGTTAAACAATAGGTAGCTTCCCTTTCGTTGTACGTTCTGACTACGGAGTAGCATCAGGTAAATGGTCTCGATCATCTGTTTCTCGTAACGAAAACTAATACTGTCCAATCTTTCTAGGATCCAGGTACTGAGGGCTGGGCGGGGACAGCTTCCCGGGATCCCATAGAGGGGCATGCTTTGGTGATTCTACTTCTTGAGGTTCGCAGGTGGGGTTCTGCTGAATAGGTACCCCTAGAACGGGCCCTTTTGGCCAAGGGCATGACGGAGGGGGCGTTTCCTTTTGGTGATAAAACTGCAACCAGGAATGATTACCGCATCTCCATCTGGGCCAATCCGCCAGGTAAATCCCCGACCGTGTTAAACCGCTTCAACACTCTTTTTGATTCACATAGGGTTAATCTTCCCGAAGCTTCAAATGGTCTGGAAAAATTTAAATGATCTCTTGAACAGTGGCAGTGTTTTTCCTCCATCCTTGCTGATGTACAGATTTTTGTTATTCAAAATTGGAATTTGTACGACATATGGTTCTTGTTCCCCTGTTGCCCCCTTGTGCGCTTTCCCTTTTTCCCTTTTAACACAATTCTCCAGGCGTAAAGGGGTTGCGGGAGAATTTTTTTGTAAACTTTCCCCCTTTTTTTCCCTGCTTTATAAGACTTTCTCTAGGCAGGCTTCACTCTTCTGTATTCTTTTGCAAATTTTTGTCCCAAATTTTAACATGTCTCTGCCCCGGTTCCCCACCCCAATTTCCCAAAACTTTTGGGGTTTTCCCGCCTTTCTCCAAAAAGGAAGCGGCGGCGTTGGAGAACTCATGTATGGGTTGTACAAGTCCCAGGTCGGTAACAATTCTGGCCCCCGATTTCTTTCTTCCAGTGGTAGGATTTTAGCAAGCAACGAAAATGGGTTTTTTTCTCGAAAAAGGGCCCTTGGTTTGGGGTGGTATGCCGTTCTAATTTTTTTACCCCATACAAGTCAAAACCCCTTTAAAAAGACCCCCTTCAAAAGCAGGGCCTTGATCATCATATGCTCCCGGGTACCCATGGGGCTCAAAAGTTGCTTGAAAGGTCCTTGCTGCCGCACTGCGTCGACCCCACGGGAGCCCCTCAAAAAATCTCGAATAATGTCCCCCGGTCAGGGCTTTGAGTATCCAACCTTTTGGCGAAATTTTACGGGTCCAAGGCCACGATCTCCAAGGGCGAGTGTCGGATAGGCGCGGGGTGCCTTTTGAACCTAGTCCTTTCGCGGAACCACGGGCCACAATTCCGAACCACCTCCGATGGGGTGGCATTCCTACCCATAGAACCGGACCCCCAGCAAGGCCCACTTTTTCCAGCCAAAGGTCCCGCTTGATCGTGGTAGGCTTCTAAAACCAAAATTTTGGCGCTCCTTTTGGGCCACATCTCCAAAAACCAAAAAAAATTAGGGTCCTGGGTTGACGTATCTCCTGCACAATTTTTACGGTAAGGAAAACCGGCTCTCTCTTCCACGGCTTTGCTGACAAAGGTGATCTTTTTTCCAAGGAGGAACCTTCCTGTCTTAACAATCCTTGATCGGGGGACCCCCGGATCGCTTCCCCCATCTTTTCCGCTGTGATGGGGGAGGGGGTTTAAAAGTTTTACCTACGCTTTGTGGAACCTGCTCATGGTTTTTCCCCTTTCGTGGAACGCAGGTACTCAATTTCTTCCGGTCGTCCGATTCTTTTCCGTGTAATTCATGCGGCATTTTTTACAATGCGCGCGTTAGCATTTACGGCCGCCCGTTCTTGATGGAAACTGATAATTTGACAACCGAGCCCCCAACGTGCCCATGGCCCCAGCTTGGCTGTTTCCAGGGCGTTAAAAGGGGTTTTTGTGTACGCCGAAATTTTTTGGGGAAGGGGGTGCTAAAAAATTTCATAATGGCGCAGACCGCGCCAAAAACCCGCTTGAAGTGCTTAAAAATTTTTCCGGGGTTTCCCCCAGTTGCCCCAGTTTTTGCTGGCAATGCGATGACTTTTTTTGGCCTTCTGCTTTTTTATGAAACTGCTCCCAAGCCCCTTATGCTGGCATCGGTGTACCCCGGCAGGAA
>JARQOD010000008.1:12951986-13045415 GCA_033576555.1 Oophaga sylvatica
AACCCAGTGATTAATTGGCAATCCAGAGAGATAAGCCAGTGGGGTGAATTCTGCAAGAATAACTGCATGAAAACGGTCATCAGTGCGGTCGTGCCTAGAGCCTTGCCTCCTTTTCTGGAGGACTTTGAGGATGTGTTCTCGGAGGAGGGGTGTCAAGAGTTACCTCCTCATCGTGCGTATGACTGCTCAATTAAATTGCTTCCTGATGCTAAATTACCTAAATCTAGGTTATATAACCTTTCTGGTCCTGAGAGGCAGGCTATGAAGGATTATATTTCGGAAAGTCTGGCCAAGGGGCATATTAGACCTTCATCTTCCCCAGTGGCCGCGGGGTTCTTCTTTGTGAAAAAAAAAGATGGAGGCCTACGCCCTTGCTTGGATTTCCGTGAGCTTAATCGGATTACGGTCCGAGATCCGTATCCGCTCCCACTTATTCCTGATCTCTTCAATCAGATTGTGGGCGCCAAATGGTTCTCTAAGTTGGATCTCAGGGGGGCGTATAATCTGATTAGGATAAAGGAGGGGGATGAGTGGAAGACGGCGTTTAACACTCCGGAAGGACATTATGAGAACCTTGTCATGCCTTTTGGTCTGACTACTGCCCCGGCGGTGTTTCAACATTTTGTTAATGACATCTTTCGCCACCTTGTGGGGCAGTTTGTGGTAGTTTATTTAGATGACATCTTAATTTACTCGCCAGATCTTGTGTCGCATCAGGAGCATGTGAGACAGGTGTTGCAGATCTTGCGAGATAATAAGTTGTTCGCCAAATGGGAAAAGTGTGTATTCGCCGTACAGGAACTTCAATTTTTGGGTTTCCTGGTGTCAGCTTCCGGTTTCCGTATGGACCCTGAGAAAGTGAGAGCAGTGCTTGAATGGGATCGGCCAGAGGATCTTAAGGCACTGCAGCGTTTCCTGGGGTTTGCTAACTACTATCGGAAATGTATTCGTAATTTCTCATCTGTTGTCAAACCTCTCACTGACATGACTAAAAAAGGGACGGATTTTTCTAGGTGGTCTGACAAAGCTTGTCAAGCATTTTCCTCCTTGAAAAAATGTTTTGCTTCGGCCCCCATACTCATCCAACCTGATGCATCACAACCGTTCATTGTGGAGGTAGACGCGTCTGACGTAGGGGTGGGTGCAGTATTATCCCAAGGTCCGTCCCCTGGTAAATGGCGTCCGTGCGCTTTCTTCTCCAAGAAATTGTCGCCCGCCGAGAGGAATTATGATGTCGGCAATAGGGAATTCTTGGCCATTAAGTTGGCTTTTGAGGAGTGGCGTCACTTTTTGGAGGGGGCAGTCCACCCGGTCACCGTTATTACTGATCACAAGAACCTGCTGTATTTAGAATCTGCAAAGCGTCTGAATTCTAGACAAGCTAGATGGTCGTTGTTTTTTACCAGGTTTAATTTTGTCGTCACTTATCGTCCTGGGTCAAAAAATGTAAAGGCTGATGCCTTATCTCGTAGTTTCCCGGGGGCCGGGAAGATGGATGACCCGGTTCCTATCCTTCAGGAGGGAGTTGTGGTGTCAGCTGTATGCTCTGAGCTTGAGGAGGAGATATTGGAGGCTCAGGGAGACGCCCCTGTAGGACCTCCAGGGAAACTGTTTGTTCCTAATCAGTTGAGACAAAGGGTTATCGAGGCACATCATAATTCTGCTTTAGCAGGACACCCAGGGAGTAAAGCAACTGTGGATCTCCTTTCTCGCCGGTTTTGGTGGCCTAACTTAAATAAAGAGGTAATAACTTTTGTCGCGTCCTGTGGAGTTTGTGCTCGCTCTAAGACCCCACATACCCGTCCGTCTGGGACCCTCTTGCCTTTGAAAATTCCGGAGTGTCCATGGACTCATCTGTCTATGGACTTCATTACGGACCTCCCTCCGTCGTCAGGGAAGACGGTCATTCTAGTTGTAGTTGACAGGTTCAGTAAGATGGCACATTTCATTGCTCTTCCTGCTCTTCCTAATGCTAAAACTCTGGCGCAGGTGTTCATTGGGGAGATTGTGAGACTTCACGGGTTGCCTTCTGATGTGGTGTCAGATAGGGGGTCTCAGTTTGTGTCCAAATTCTGGAGGGCATTTTGTTCACGTCGGGGGATGCAGTTGTCATTTTCTTCGGCTTTTCATCCGCAGACCAATGGTCAGACAGAGCATCTGAATCAGAGCCTAGAGACATATCTTCGGTGTTTTGTCTCAGAGAACCAGGAGGACTGGTCTTCTTTCTTTCCTCTGGCAGAGTTCGCTCTTAACAATAGGCGGAGCGAGTCCACTGGTAAGTCCCCGTTTTTTGGGGCATATGGTTTTCACCCCCAGTTTTGTACTTTCAATGGGGGGGGCCCTTCTGGGGTTCCTGAGGAGGAACGATTTTCGTCGTCACTTGCTTCAGTTTGGAGAGGAGTACTGAATAATCTGAGTGCTATGGGGAACCGTTACAAACGGAGGGCTGATAGGAGGAGAGTGTCTGGTCCGGACCTTTGTGTGAACGATCTGGTATGGTTGTCTACCAAGAATATAAAACTCAAGGTTCCCTCCTGGAAACTGGGTCCCAGGTTCATCGGTCCATACAGGATCAGTTCTATAATTAATCCTGTGGCATTTCGTCTGGACCTTCCTCCTACGTTTAAAATCCACAATGTGTTCCACAAATCGTTGCTTAAGAGGTACGTGGCGCCAGTTATACCGTCACCTCTACCTCCTCCTCCAGTGGTGGTCAATGGTAACTTAGAATTTCAAGTGTCGAAGATCATTGACTCACGTCTGAATCGCCGGTCCCTTCAGTACTTGGTTCATTGGAAGGGGTATGGTCCTGAGGAGAGGACGTGGGTTCCTGCGTCTGATGTTAACGCAGATCGATTGGTTCGGACCTTCCACACAACTTACCCGGGCAGACCTGGCCCTGAGGGTCCGGAGGCCCCTCGTAGAAGGGGGGGTACTGTCATGGGTGTATCGCCACGAAGATCGTCGCGATTGCACATTCTGACTTCTCGCAGCTGAGTTGCTGTTTCTTTGTGTTTGGTAGTGAGGGAGTTAATTTTACCTAGCTCTTGGCTAAGACTAGGTCCAGCTTCGCCCGGCTGCTTTTGATTATGCACTAATTAGCTTCCTTTATATACCTGCCAGTCTGCTTGTTAGATGCCGGTGAAAGCTTACATGCAGACCAGTAGTTTGGATCAGGTCATGAGAAGACTTAAGTTAAGAGTTCCTTTGTGGTTTCTCCTCTCCTCGATTATAGTTTATCTCCTAGACCTTTTGTGTTCCCTCTGTGTTTAAGTGTTGTATGCAAGACAGTGTTTACTTTGTCCCCTGTCTGTCTCGTTTGTCTGTACTGTTTGTTAAGCAGTAACCTGCCTATTCCCTGTGTGGTAATCAGGGTCCTTCTGAGGACTAGATTACAGTTGTCAGGGACTTATAGGAGACAGGGTTACGTTGGCGGCCTGGACCTCTGTACCATTAACAGTACCTCCAGGTTGAGGGACGAGTCAGGTCCCCAGTTTAGGGTCAGCATAGACCCCGGTCCACCTGCAGCCTGAGTACAGTATTATACGTCTTCAGGATTCACCCACAGTACAACGGATATTATGTCAGGTAATACTATACTTTATATACATGTTTAGATTTCCTATTTATATGTTATATTGCATGTTGTCCTTCTTAGTATTGATTACTGATATCATATGTGTATCTGTGATACAGCGTGACACTTACATGGTCGGGAGTGTCAGTGTCCATGAGAATTGCCTGTTTCATCTCCACATCGGTGGGAGACAGAAAAGATTATAATGTTAGAATATTTATTGATAGTATCATATGGGTTTGGTGAAGGTACCATCCGCAGCGGATGTAGCTTACTGCTGCAAAAGCCAGGACTGATAACTCGGATCTCTACCCTGCAAAACTCAGATCAAGGCTCATGGTATCTAAGTGGACAGACTAATATGGCGGGCTCCTTGTGTCAGCACTTCTGCACCGTCCCTTCAATAACATGGCGCTTTTGCGTGTAGCGATGGGTTGCAGTGGCAGCTGAGATATAAATATGGCCAATAGATCTGCCATTGCTCTGGTATCTATTAGACCCTGCCACAAAATGTACCCGATAGGGCGCCTGGTCTGATGAAGGCATCTGTCCCATGTTGAAATGTGTTTTTTTAGATAAACTTTTACGAAGATATTACCTGCCTTTCTGTCGCACTCAACAGCACTTTTATCACCCCCTTTATCTCAATTTATTAACATTTTTTTTCTGATACAGGTTCGGGGATAATAACTCTTACACTGGTGAGAGTCTCGGAGGTTGGACCCCCACTATTTAGAATGACTTCTTTCTGGAATATGTTTTTAGCACCTAGAAACACAATACACCTACAGTTGGTGAATTCTTTTTACCAGAATAACCATAGTTATCAATTGGTGTGAAGGACGTGACAAATCTAATTTTTAAGGAGGGTTCAAATATTTTTGTTTCAGCAGTCTTCTCCCTGACTACTTCTGTACACCTGACGACCTTTATCTACCAATAGATGGTCTACTATTATGTAATGCTACCTTTTGGCCAGTAGGAGGCATATATTAAAGCAGTGATCTCTCACCCTCTCGCTCATGGGTCTCGTGCTCCGTAGCTGGGCGGTCTCGATATTTGTCAGGATGTCTCTTCTAGTGTTCGCATGAGATCTCTCTAGAATGCCCCTCTGTTTCTGCAGTTTTTGGATATGTTGCTCTGTCTCCCACAAGGCTTGTCTCAGGATGGACATTGCGGTTCGGTTTTCTCTCATGTATCCGCGGGCATAAATATTGCAAGTGTCGGTAATTAGTTCTCGGTTGAAAGGTGGAGGCGTAGGGCGATATCTTCTAATCTTCATCGGCGAGTTGTCATCCTCTGCTCTCATCTTAGAAGGGGTGAGGGGAGACGGGAGACACGAGAAGGGGCGATAGCTAAGATCCTGCGCCAGACGGATGGTCTTATAGGAGGCATCTCGCCAGGTGGCTGATCCCACAGAATTGTCCGCCATCGAGTTAGCGGAGGGTCCTGAAACACAGAAATAAAATTAACATATCACAGAAGTCAATATCTCACAGAGCTCCTGGATACGTATAAGCACTGTAACGTTAGTTTATCAAGTTTATTAATCGTTATCGAGTTGCTTTGAAAAAATCAGATTTGGTGAAGAACGCCACCCATCCTGATTTTTAATGCAAAATTCTGTACTGATTAATTTCATACTGTTTCTGCATAAGGAAGCTCTATATATGAGAAGCTAACTGCACATGCATATATACGAGGGTGAGTCAAAAATAATCTGCACTTTATTAATCAACTTCCAGAAAAGACAAATGCATCAATTTTCAACATAATCGCTCTCCTTTTTAAAGGGAATCTGTCACCCCATTTTAGCCTTATCAACTAAAGATATGGCTGAATAGTGCGTCCCATAAGCAATCTATCGGTATGTATGATATTATCCTGATACCCCCGTTTTGATAGCAAAATACCTTAGTAAAGTTCGTATTTTTCGCTGTCAATCAGGGCGGTCTGGTCTGATGGGCGGCGGTTATTCACTTCCCCCAACCCGCCTCCATTCTTGCCGTACGTCCTTTTTTTTTTCCTTGCCCGTTGGCTTGCCGCGCTTGCGCTGTGGAAAAGTCACTCGCACGTGCGCATTGTGGTTTTCCCAACAGTGGGCAATCATACTATCATTACTGCGCAAGCGCAAGTTATTTCTGGCACTTTACTTGACCCGGAAGTCGTACCGTACATTACGGCTTGCCGCTGATGACTTCCGGGCCAAGGAAAGTCAGGAAGACTGACGCATGCGCAGTAATGTTTTCCTACTTTGCCCACTGTTGGGCAAAGAACACTGCGCACACACGAGGGCCTGTTCAACGTGCAATCGCGGAAACTGTACGCTGTCTGTGATACTCACAGACAGCGTTACATGAGAGAAGCGGGGGGGAAGGAATAACCGCCGCCCATCGGACCGGACCGCCCTGATTGACAGCGAAAAATACGAACTTTACAAAGGTATTTTGCTATCAAAACGGGGTATCAGGATATAACCTACATACCGATAGGTTGCTTATGGGCCGCACTATTCAGCCATATCTTTAGTTGATATGGCTAAAATGGGGTGACAGATTCCCTTTAATACATTTTGTCAATCTAGCAACAGTTTTTTGTGTTCCCTTATTTAGTTTGAGCTGTGAGCCTGGATTGCACCACTGTCTTCACTTTTTCATCAGTCGTGAACATTCGGCGGAGTCCCAGACAACAGTAAGCGTCCTTTTTCCATCTGCTGATTGATTTTTGAACTTTCTCTTGGTCGGCGATTGAGTATGTCTCCATTACATACTCTACCTTTACTCTCCGGCTCGCAGTGATGAAGCCATGACTCGTCACCAGGATGATCCTTTTTAAGAAACTTTCACCTTGCTTAAAGTATCGGTCCAGCCTTTGTCTTCAGATGTCCAAACTCTTGTGTTTGTGTTTTTCCGTGAGATGTTTCGGTCCCATCTTGCACAAACTTTTCAAAACACCCATGTTTTTTGTGTATTATCGCATAGACAGAGCCACGGCCGCTTTGCAAATAATTTGCAATGTAATCCTGTCATTTTTTTTTATCCAAAAATCGGTTCATGTGCATGCAGCTAAATCCTGTCATCAGTCGTGGACGGGCGACGGCTCCTTCTCCATGTCAGACATGTGCAACCTTTCTTGCACTTCTTTATCCATTCATATACAATTCTTTGCAATAAATCACTTTCTCCATACTGTGCACAAAATATTTGATAAATATTGCCACCAGATACACAATCAGACCATGGAAGAAATCAATTGCTGCACGATGCTCCTTTTTTCTCCTAAAACAGCCATTGTTTCTCACCGCGCAGTCACGAAAAACCTGAAGTAACATGTTCAAACCTGCAGAGCAGCGACCGAGGAGACGGCAACATCACGCAGAAAGCGCTGGCCGTGTGGCCAGCAGAAGTTTAGAACTATAGTGCAGAGAATTTTTGACTCTCCCTCCTATATATAATCACGGGGAGTTGTATATATTTCGAGTAGTGAGCATCCTCTAGTGACGGCATTAATAACTGCAATGGCAAGTAGGGACAGTCGCTCAGAGATGAGTCTCCACACCCGGCAAAGTCAGGCAAATGGCGGGATCCACTGCTCCTCTCTGCTCCACTTTCTTGCATCCTCTGCAGCTTCCCTGCACACGTTGCAGATTCTGTTGCAGTTCTGCAGCAGATTTTCCCTGGCAGATCTTCAGCAGAACTGCAAGTGATGTACAGTACCATTCTAGTCAATGGAAATCAAAAAACACAGTGCACATGCTGCAGAATTTTCTGCGCAGATTTGGTGCAGATTTAAAACTGCAGCATGTCACTTTTGTGCAGAACTGCAGCGTTTTGAGACGTGCTCCATTATAGGAATCTGCAGGTCTCAAAAGCCAGGGGAAATCCGCAGTAAATCTGCAGATAAAAAGGACAAAAAAAGGATAAAAACTGCGCAGATTTTGACCTGCAGTTTCTGCCAAGAGATGCAGATTCTGTGCAGAAAATTCTGCAGACGAATCTGCAACGTGTGCACATACCCTTATACAGGACACTGCTGCATTCTCTTATGTCCAGCTCACCGCCTCTGGCACAAGACATTTGGGCGATCATTTTTGCACTCTGACACTGATTGCTGAAAGTCTCAATCCAGAACCTGCTGTATTGGAGACAGAAACATTAAGGCTAAGTGCACACGTTCAGGAATGTGTGCAGAATTTTCCTGAGCAAAAACTGACTTTTTCACGGTAAAAACATGCTTTTTTTTCGTGTTTTTTTGCGTTTTTGGTGGGGGGGTTTTTGCGTGGATTTTGCGCGTTTTTACCGCAAATTTTTTCCTGAACTTTCTAAGTTAATAATATAGCGGGAAAAAGGCTAAAATTCCGCTAAATTAATGAACATGTTGGTTCTTTTTCCGAGATGCGTTTTTTTTTGCGGAAAAAAACGCACCATGTGCACAAAAATTGCGGAATTCATTCTAAATGATAGGATGCTTAAATCATGCGTTTTTGACGCGTTTTTTCCCGCAAAACAAACGCAAATAATCCTGAACGTGTGCACTTAGCCTAACAGTGAGCTAGATGCCTAAAAATCTCAAAAGTATTATTGTCTACAGGCAAAAGATTCATAAAAGATTTATTGTTATCAGTTGTCTTCTGCCTCTAAAGGGTATGCCACACTAAACAACATCGCTAACGGGATCGCTAAAAAACGTCACTATTTAGCGATCCCGTTAGCGATGTTGTAGTGTGCGGCAGCTGCCAGCGACGAGCTTCCTGCTGTGATCTCGCTCGTCGCTGGAATCGCTCCGGACCCTATTTCATCGTCGGCGCCCCCGCTGGTAAGTATATATCGCTAGTGTGGCACCTTTTCTTAGCGATTTAGCGGTACTTTTGTACCGCTAAAGTCGTTAAGGAGATCGCTAACCGCGATAGCGTCCTTAACGATATCGCTAAGTTAAGCCGCACTCAGCGATATACAAACAATCCCGCTAGCGATCTCATTAGTATGCGATGCTAACGAGATCGCTAGCGGGATTGTGTAGTGTGGCAGTACCTTAAGTTCCGACTCTCCATTTGTTGGGAAACTACAACCTGTCAGCAGCTTTAGTTTCCTCTTAGGATCGGTAACGCATTGACATCTCCAAGTATGCGGCTGCATTTGACCTGCAGAGTCTTGTGAAATACCGTCTAGACTTGAGCATTGCTCACATTTGATAAAGTGTGTCCAATGTTACATGCAGTTAGCCGGACTGGGACCGAGCCAGGAACTCAATGACCCAATGTCACAGTGAGCCAGACACTAACGCAGGCGGCATAGGACTAATAGAGCAGAACCGGGGGCAGAGTGGAGTAATACCCCGGACCACCGGTCACATATTAGATAAAATTGCCTTCTTAGTCATGTAAATTTGCCGTAGTGCTAAAGACAACTCAGCATTATGCGGGTACAGAAAAGAAGAGGATACAAATGTTACCGTGTTTCCCCGATAGTAAGACACCCCCGATAGTAAGACGTAGTGGCGTTTTAGGGGGATCGGCTAATGTAAGACGTACCCCGAAAGTAAGACATACCGGTAGTAAACTGTATGTTGGATACGGCGGTCCAAGGAGGAGGCTCCTCGTCGGCTGCATTCTGCCGCCCCCTCTCCCGTTCTCTGAGCCGGCTGTCAAACTGACAGCCGGCTTAGAGAAAGTGCTGCTGCGCTTCGGTGTGCAGTGTGCTAGCGTCTCACTCCAGGTTACAGCCAGGTGTCAGAGACGCTACACACTCACATCTTGTAAGCCGGGAGCCCCTCTGCTCTGTGCCCTGACCGCCGCCGCTGCAAGCACTTCCACATCCATGAAGCGCCAGCAGCGTAATCAGGTCACATGATCACGCTGCTGACATCACAGAGGAGACACAGGCAGTGAGGCAGCGTTGCGGTTGGTGGTACGGTAAGTGCTCCAGACGGATGCATGGGGGGAGAAATCTAAGAAAATTATGGGGGGGGCAGAAAAATCTAAGGACATAATGAGGGAAATCTGAGGACATTATGGGGGGAATCTGAGGACATTATGGGGGGAATCTGAGGACATTATGGGGGGAATCTGAGGACATTATGGGGGGAATCTGAGGACATTATGTTAATTTTATGGTTAAAACAAAAAACGACATTTATTTTCCAATATAAGACATACCCCGAAAGTAAGACATATTGGTACTTTTGGGGGTAAAAAGAATGTAAGACACTGTCTTACTATCGGGGAAACACGGTATGATCCGTATCCAGACCAATCACTATGTAACAAATTTTTATTTATTTTTTGTTCCTGGGTCCAAAATGTGTTTTCCTAACCCGGTATGCCTAAAACAAGTAGAAAATAGTTTTTGTTTGTGATCAGGACAATGAAATTTTGAAATTTGTCTGTTTTCGGGAAATTTCTCGATTCATATTCAATGCTGAGTAGTCTTCTAGAATATTGTTGAACTGCTAGAATTGTGCAGAAGTTTCTACAATTTTCCAGAATTATCTAGAACGTTCTAGGTCTGTTCAATAGTAGTCATACAAGTATAAAAGCACAGGTGACTTGAACCAACATTTCAGTTTATGTTGCAGAGTAAGAGAATAACGAATCATAGTTAAAGAGCAATTATTTGTTTTAGATGGCATCAAGAGGTTGTTTGCGCCCAGCAGATGCATTTTGCTATGTGTGTGGACAATTTATAAAGACAAGAGCGAGAAAGTATTCTGTGAAAGCATGTCGTATAATGTGCGAGGCATATTTTGGCATGTCTGTCGGGGATCAAGACAAGTCCTGGGCACCTCATTTCACATGCGAATATTGCAAGAAAACTCTTAAAGGTAAGGTAAACAATTGCTGCTTGTTTAGATGGCAGCGCTTTATTTTGCAGAATTTCAATGATTTAGATCTAGTACAGTTTAAACCCTTACTGGCCACGGACGAAATAATGTCTCTCAAAGTCCATATCCTTGACGCTCATCTTGACAAATTCAAGGAGAACACGGGAGCTTGCTCAGAGGAGCAAGGCGAGCGCTTTCATCAAGATGGACTTTGAATGTCGCTACCAAGGACAGTATAACAAAAACATGTTGGGGGACTACATTTGGGGGCTTCTTCGAGAACGCGATTTGCAGTACACTCGCAAATCTAGAAAAACTACTAATTTCTGAACCTTTTTGAGAGATTTTTGACTGTCCTTGTCTATTTACCATGCAAGTGTTGTTTTTTTTTTTATCAGACCGCATGAACGAAAATATAATAATTTCCTTTTTTTGACACAATAAATACGAAATGTTTCTGGCCTGTGGTCATAAAATCAAAGTTTGTGCTGAATGTAGTTGTATTTCCAATATGACACTTGGAAGCCAGGAACAAAAATTGTGTTACATAGTGTTTTCGGAGCTTCCTTTACTGGAAGGCATTATTGTGTGTAGCTCCATGGATGAGGTTTGGGGGTAGTATCATGTAATAGACCCCGCGTTATACAATGAAGTCAGTACTGAACAATCTCCTGATCACTAGTGGATTTACGAGCGCGGAAGAAAGAAAAGACGATAGATAAATGTAGAGATACATAGATATAAGGTGGAGAGATGGGAGATACAGTACATAGATGTGAGGTGGAGAGAGATGAGACATACATAGATATGAGATGGGAGATACATAGATATGAGATGGAGAGATACATAGATATCAAGTGGAGAGATGGCAGATACATAGATATGGGGTGGAGAGATGGGAGATACATAGATATGGGGTGGAGAGATGGGAGATACATAGATATGGGTGGAGAGATGGGAGATACATAGATATGAGGTGGAGAGATGGGAGATACATAGATATGGGGTGGACCTGACCTCTACAGTTCTAGGATTAGTGGATCTTTCTCTCATCGCCATATATACTATATTTCTCATCTTCTTACCGTCTCACTGATCTCTGCAGTCACATTAGTTGTCTGTCTGCTCCTCCGCCCTGTTGCTGTCTCTCGGCCGGTGGTCCCTGTCTCTCAGGATACAGTTACTATGTACAGTGTCTCATGTTCTCTCCTATTGAGATCCCTTCACACAATGTCAGTGTAACAAAGCTGCTTCTGATCCGGCGCCGAATGCTTCTGTCATCATCATTACACTTTCTAAAGCTCCTTACGGAAGTTGAGCGCCAGGCATTATAATGGGACCACCCTATACAAGTCATTAGCCTTCTCCGTATGCGGTATCAGTCCCATGTAAAGACAGGTAGTGATTAAAAACTGTCAGAAAGTGAGAATTGGTTTTGCTCAGATGTCATGAATAATAACAGGAGTACAGTAGACGGACACTTCAGCATTTAAAGTGACCTTTCAGCAGGATTTTGCTTCGTAACCTACACACAGTGTCAGGTCGGCGCCGGTGATGAAATCCGTCTTGTGGTTGTTGTGTGATCTTTATTTTCAGTTTTAAGATAATAAGATTCTTGTGCAACGGGGCGTCCTGTGGGCAGGGCCTGGGTGGTCCTGTGGGTGGGGCTGTGGGCAGGGCCTGGGTGGTCCTGTGGGTGTGGCTGTGGGCAGGGCCTGGGTGGTCCTGTGGGTGGGGCTGTGGGCAGGGCCTGAGTGGTCCTGTGGGTGGGGCCTTGGTGGTCCTGTGGGTGGGGCTTTATTTGGTGCTTTGATCTGTATGGGCTTATGACCTACCCCCTATTTTACATACTGCATTGACAGAGGTGTAGCTAGGGTTTCAGCTCTGATGGGGTGGCGAAACATCTGAGTGGGCCCCTAAAAGGTAACCATGATTACAGCTACAGTGACGCACTGTAATTGTGGGTATAGGGGAACCTCAGCAGATGACCATTCTGTTATTGAAATTAAATCTATGTACAAAAGCGAGCACCGATATTACCACTATATGGTGACCATATAAGATTACAGCACAGTTATATAGAGTGACTTACAGATGACCTTCTTTCTGATGAAATCGTTGATTTTTCCCATCTTTTCCATCCGGCTCAGACCGACATGACGACCTCTCCAGCCACGACTCGTCTGCAGAGATTGCAGCACAGACACATTTCACTTATCACTTTTCACATTTTTCTCATTTCTCACTTCTCACACATTCACTCCAGTAATGTATCAGATTGATTTAAAAATTATTGCAATTGAAAAAATAAATGAGAGACTGAGGAGGAGGCATAGTGCAAGAATTGCGTAAAAAGGAAGCACGCTGGATTCTGCGCTTACACACTAGAGCTCCCTTAGGTTTGAACCAGAAAACAGACTTAAGTTATTTTTATTAGTTTTTTCTCATAATTTAATTTTTGATATATAGAAATAATCTTTAAGATGCTGCTCTGTAGTTTTGATCTCCATATGTTTTTCTTTTTTTTTTACTAAAACCCTGTCTGAAGGTGTGTGGTTTCCTGTGCGTGTGGTGCACCTTGTTGATTGCTATGTATTCTAACATTGATTACTCATCAGCTGTTTCACAAATGTCATTTCCTCTCCTGAGCAGGATATCAGGTCAGGAGTTTTGTTTTTATGATTAACCCCTTTCTGCCATCTGACGTACTATTCCGTCCATGTGCTCTGGGACTTAATTCCCATGGACGGAATAGTACGTCATACACGATCAGCCGCGCTCACGGGGGGAGCGCGACTGATCGCGGCCAGGTGTCAGCTGACACCCGGTACGAAGTGCCAGGAGCAGTCACGGACCGCTCCCGGCACTTTAACCCCCGGAACACTGCGATCAATGTGATCGCGTTGTTCCAATGGCCTCCTCCCTGCAGGCCCCCGGATGCAAGATGGCCGCAGGGTCCTTCCGGGTCCTGCAAGGAGGTGGCTTGTCAGTGCCTGCTGAGAGCAGTGTTGAGTGGGCTTGGGATGAGTTCTGAGCAGAGGCTCCCTCTGGTGGTTACAAGCGGTGCTGGTCTGTCCAGTGAAGATTGTGAAGATTGTGAGGATTGGGAATCAGGTGTTACTGACTGGTCTTATATAAGGGAGTCACCTTCCCATCAGGGTTGCCGGTGATCAGTTGTTCTGGTCTGAATCCTTGATTCCTGTTTCCTTTGTAGCCTGCTGTGTCGTGTCTGCATCTCCTGCTAACAGATAAGAACATTTTCTTCTTTTAGTTTTTGTGCTTGATTTTTGCATTTTTTCCTGCACTTCTGTGGGGGCCTTCAGGATCCCCTCCGGGGGCTTTTGCCCTCTCAGTTTAGTTCAGCCACTGATGTTTGTACCTTTGCTTTTTCCAGTTTTTTCAGTGGCTGCTGTTTTGATTTTGTTACACCAGAGAACTAATTTAGGTGGTAGAGGTCGTGTGATCTCAGGTGTTTTTGAAATTAGTAGAGTTGGTGCTTTTCAGGGTTTTCTGGGATTGCAGTAAGTACCCTTCCTATCTTTTCTATTTAGTTAGTTTGGGCCCCAACGTTTGCTCATACTATTTTCTGTCTGTGTCTGTATTTCTTCTTGTCTAACCGCCATTACATGTTTGGGGGCTTTCTATTATCTTTGGGGTTCTGCTCCGGGGCAGATAGCTTTCCTATTTCTATCTTTAGGTGTAGTTAGTTTCTCAGGCTGTGACGAGGCGTCTAGGACCAACGTAGGAACGCTCCACGGCTGCCTCTAGTTGTTGTGGTTAGTCAGGGTACTGCAATCTCATAGATTCCAACTGCTCTGGTATATTGCCTTTTTTGCCTGCACTCCTCAGCTACCGAAACATAACAGTATCACCGGCCTAAAATTTAAAATTGTATGGTACTCACAGAAGGGAAAAAAATTTGTGAAAGAAAAAACGGTTGTCAGAGTTGTCAGAGATATTTTTCTGTTGCATTTTTTTTTTTTTTTCCCTCTGTATCTCTGGTGCTGGGGAGGATTTTTTCTCTCAATGGAGTTTGCACAGTTGTCTGGCCGTGTGGATCAGCTTGCCACTGAGGTTCAGAGTATTGCTGCATATCTTGCTAGATTGCCTGTTGTGGAACCTAGGATTCCCATGCCAGATTTGTTTTTAGGGGATCGAGCTAACTTTCAGAATTTCAAAAATAATTGTAAATTGTTTTTTGTCTTAAAATCTAAGTCCTCAGGGAACGCAGCGCAGCAGGTTCAAATTGTCATCTCTCTCCTGCGCGGCGATCCTCAGGATTGGGCTTTTTCCCTCAACCTGGGGATCCTGTTTTGAGTGATGTTGATGCATTTTTTCAGGCTTTGGGGTTATTGTACGATGAGCCTAATGTCACTGATCAAGCTGAAAAAGCCTTGTTGGCATTAAATCAGGGGCTTGATGACGCTGAGTTATACTGTCAGAGATTCCGTAGGTGGGCAGTCCTGACCAAGTGGAATGACGACGCTTTGGCGGCCCTTTTTCGGAAGGGTCTGTCAGATAATGTAAAGGATGTTATGGTGGGATTCCCTGTCCCCTCTGGTCTCAATGATTCTATGTCATTAGCGATTCAAATTGACAGACGTTTGCGTGAGCGGAGAAGTATGCGTGGAATAGTGTTGCCTTGTGAACCTGCTTCTGAATCCATGCAGTGTGATAGAGTGGTGTCTGGGGCACAGCGTCATGAGTTTCGAAAGCGCAATGGGTTATGTTTCTACTGTGGTGATGCCTCTCATGCTATTTCAGTCTGCCCTAAGCGGGGAAGACGTTTTGCACGCTCAGTTGTCTTGGGTAGTGTTCAGACTAAGTTTTTATTAACTGTCACTCTGATATGCTCTCTGTCCTCATTTTCTGCTCAGGCTTTCGTTGATTCTGGAGCAGCATTAACCTGATGGATTATGATTTTGCTAAACGTTGTGGGTTTCCCTTGATACCCCTACAGAAGTCTATTCCCCTACTGGAGATCGATTCTACCCCTTTGGCTGAGAATAAACCTCAGTTCTCTACTCAGGTGATAATGAGGGTTGAACTTGATCATCAAGAGTGCTGAAAATTTTTGGTTCTGTATAATCTGCATGATATTATCGTACTGGGTTTCCCTTGGTTACAGTCTCATAATCCTGTTTTGGATTGGAAATCTGTGTCTGTAACCAGTTGGGGCTGCCAATGTGTTAATACCAACACTCCTGTTTTTTCTGCCTCCCCCCAGGCTCAGGATGTTCCTGACTTTTTGATTGATTTTTCTGATGTATTTAGCGAAAGTAAATCTGCATCCTTGCCTCCCCATAGGAGCTATGACTGCGCTATTGAATTAGTGCCTGGTAGTAAATTCCCTAAAGGTCGCCTTTTTAACTTGTCTGTACCTGAACATGACGCTATGCGGTCTTATATCAAGGAGTCATTGGAGAAGGGTCATATCAGACCATCCTCTTCACCCTTAGGTGCCGGTTTTTTCTTTGTGGCCAAAAAGGATGGTTCATTAAGGCCGTGTATTGATTATCGTCTTTTGAACAATATTACTGTGAAATATCAATACCCGTTACCCTTGATTTCTGACCTGTTTTCCAGGGTGAAAAACGCTACTTGGTTTACCAAGCTTGACCTCAGGAGGGCATATAACCTTATTCGCATTAAGCACGGGATGAATGGAAGACGGCATTCAATACCCCGGAGGGGCATTTTGAGTACCTTGTGATGCCCTTTGGGCTCACTAATGCTCCTTCTGTCTTCCAGTCCTTCATGAATGACATTTTCAGGGATTTTGTGGATAAATTTCTGATTGTTTATTTGGATGATATCTTGATTTTTTCTAATGACTGGGACTCTCATGTGAAACATGTTCGAACTGTATTCCAGATTTTGAGAGAGAATGCTCTGTATGTGAAGGGATCAAAATGTCTTTTTGGCGTACAGAGGATCTCATTTCTGGGATTCATTTTGTCCCCATCTGTTATTGAAATGGACCCGGTCAAGGTTCAGGCCATCTGTGATTGGGTCCAACCTACTTCATTAAAGGCTCTTCAAAGATTTTTGGGTTTTGCCAATTTTTATCGTAAATTTATTGGTAATTTCTCGGTTATTGTTAAACCATTAACTGATTTGACCAAAAAGGGTTCTGATGTGGTGAATTGGCCTCCTGAGGCAGTCTCTGCATTTCAGGAACTTAAGCAGAGATTCACTTCTGCTCCTGTTCTACGGCAGCCTGATGTTTCTCTGCCATTTCAGGTGGAGGTTGATGCCTCTGAAATTGGGGCAGGTGCCGTTTTGTCCCAAAAAGATCCAGAGACCTCTAAAAGTAACCCTTGTGCCTTTTTCTCTCGAAAATTTTCTCCTACTGAACGTAATTATGACGTGGGTAATCGGGAGTTATTGGCCATGAAGTGGGCTTTTGAAGAGTGGAGACATTGGCTGGAGGGAGCCAAACATCAGGTGGTGGTCCTTACTGACCATAAGAATCTGGTTTATCTGGAATCTGCCAAGCGACTCAATCCTAGACAGGCCAGGTGGGCCTTGTTTTTCACACGTTTTAATTTTGTGGTTTCCTTTCTTCCTGGCACTAAGAATGTTAAGGCGGATGCCCTCTCGAGGAGCTTCCTTGCGGACTCTCCTGAGTTATCTGATCCTTCTGTTATTTTGAAAGAGGGTGTAGTTCTTTCCGCCATCTCACCTAATTTGAGACTTGCTCTGGAGGGGTGTCAGGAGGATAGGCCCGAGCGCTGCCCTGTTGGAAAATTGTTTGTCCCGGACCAGTGGAAAAAGAGTGTGATGTCTGAGATTCATTGTTCCGCGTTGGCTGGGCATCCCGGAATTTTTGGTACCAGAGACTTGGTTAGTCGGTCCTTTTGGTGGCCTACCTTGTCTCGTGATGTCAGGGAATTTGTGCAGTCCTGCGGGACTTGCTCTCGCTCCAAGCCTTGCTCTCGCTCAAGTGGTTTGTTGATGCCATTGCCTGTGCCCAAGAGACCATGGACCCATATCTCTATGGATTTCATTTCTGACCTTCCTGTTTCTCAGAGAATGACCGCCATCTGGGTGATTTGTGATAGGTTTTCTAAGATGATACATCTTGTGCCATTACCTAAGTTGCCTTCCTCCTCTGAATTGGTGCCGTTGTTCCTTCAGCACGTGGTTCGTTTACACGGCATTCCTGAGAACATAGTGTCTGACAGAGGAGTCCAGTTTGTTTCCAGATTTTGGAGGACTTTTTGTTCTAAACTGGGTGTTCAATTGTCTTTCTCCTCGGCATTTCATCCTCAGACCAATGGTCAAACTGAGAGAACAAACCAGACATTGGAGACTTATCTAAGATGCTTTGTGTCTGCTGATCAGGATGACTGGGTCTCTTTTTTGCCTTTGGCTGAGTTTGCTCTTAATAATAGGGCTAGCTCTGCCACTTTGATGTCTCCGTTTTTCTGTAATTCTGGGTTTCACCCTCGATTTTCTTCAGGACAGATCGGAGGCTTCTGTCTGTCCAGGTGTTGACTCTGTTGTGGAGCGTATGCAACAGATTTGGGACCAGGTAGTGGAGAGGTTGTCCCTCTCTCAGGAGAGGGCCCAGCGGTTTGCTAACCGGCATAGGACTGATGGTCCTCGGTTTAAAGTGGGTGACTTGGTCTGGTTGTCCTCAAAAAATATTCCTATGAGAGTAGCATCTCCTAAATTTAAGCCTAGGTTCATTGGACCTTATAAGATCATAGAGATTCTTAATCCTGTTTCTTTTCGTTTGCTTCTTCCAGGGACATTTAAGATCCATAACGTGTTCCACAAGTCCTTGTTGAAGAGGTTTGTTGAGCCAGTGGTTCCTGCTGCTGTGCCTCCTGACCCTGTTTTGGTTGAGGGCAATCTGGAGTATGTGGTTGAGAAAATATTAGATTCTCGTTTTTCTAGACGGAAACTCCAGTATTTGGTTAAGTGGAGAGGTTATGGTCAGGAAGACAATTCTTGGGTGTTTGCTTCAGACATCCATGCTAGAAGACTCATCCGTGCGTACCATAGAACTCATCCTGACCGACCTGGTTGCTCAAATGAGGGTTCGGTGACCCCTCCTCAAGGGGGGGTACTGTTGTGAGTGGGCTTGGGATGAGTTCTGAGCAGAGGCTCCCTCTGGTGGTTACAAGCGGTGCTGGTCTGTCCAGTGAAGATTGTGAGGATTGGGAATCAGGTGTTACTGACTGGTCTTATATAAGGGAGTCACCTTCCAATCAGGGTTGCCGGTGATCAATTGTTCTGGTCTGAATCCTTGATTCCTGTTTCCTTTGTAGCCTGCTGTGTCGTGTCTGCATCTCCTGCTAACAGATAAGACATTTTCTTCTTTTAGTTTTTGTGCTTGATTTTTGCATTTTTTTCCTGCACTTCTGTGGGGGCCTTCAGGGTCCCCTCCGGGGCTTTTGCCCTCTCAGTTTAGTTCAGCCACTGATGTTTGTACCTTTGCTTTTTCCAGTTTTTTCAGTGGCTGCTGTTTTGATTTTGTTACACCAGAGAACTAATTTAGGTGGTAGAGGTCGTGTGATCTCAGGTGTTTTTGAAATTAGTAGAGTTGGTGCTTTTCAGGGTTTTCTGGGATTGCAGTAAGTACCCTTCCTATCCTTTTCTATTTAGTTAGTTTGGGCCCCAACTTTGCTCATACTATTTTCTGTCTGTGTCTGTATTTCTTCTTGTCTAACCGCCATTACATGTTTGGGGGCTTTCTATTATCTTTGGGGTTCTGCTCCGGGGCAGATAGCTTTCCTATTTCTATCTTTAGGTGTAGTTAGTTTCTCAGGCTGTGACGAGGCGTCTAGGACCAGCGTAGGAACGCTCCACGGCTGCCTCTAGTTGTTGTGGTTAGTCAGGGTACTGCAATCTCATAGATTCCAACTGCTCTGGTGTATTGCCTTTTTTGCCTGCACTCCTCAGCTACCGAAACATAACAGAGCAGGCCTCGGCAAGCCTCCTGCACTGCCTGTCAGATCACTGATCTGACACAGTGTCTGCAAACTGTCAGATCAGCGATCTCACACTATATAGTGATGTCCCACCCTGGGACAATGTAAAAAAAAATTAAGCGTAAAAATATTTCTAAAAAAAACCTAAATAAATAAAAAAATATAAAAATACTTCCCCAATAAACACATTTTTATTATGTAAATAAAAAAAAACAATAAAAGTACACATATTTAGTATCGCCGCGTCCATAACGACCCGCCCTATAAAACGATCCCACTAGTTAACCCCTTTAGTGAACCCCTTAATAAAAGGCAAAAAAACAATGCTTTATCATCATACCGCCGAATAAAAAGTGGAATAACACGTGATCAAAAAAACGGATATAAATAAACATGGTACCGCTGAAAACGTCATCTTGTCAAAAAAAAACGAGCCACCATACAGCGCCATCAGCGAAAATATAAAAAAGTTGTAGCTCGCAGAAAAAAGCGATGTAAAAATAATTATTTTTTATGTAAAATAGTTTTTATTGTATAAAAGCGCCAAAACATAAAAAAAATATAAATGAGGTATCGCTGTAATCGTACTGACCCGAAGAATAAAACTGCTTTATCAATTTTACCACACGCGGAACAGTATAAACCCCCCCCAAAAGAAATTCATGAATTGCTGTTTTTTGTTCATTCTGCCTCCCAAAAATCGTAATAAAAAGCGATCAAAAAATGTCATGTGCCCAAAAATGGTACCAATCAAAACATCACCTCGTCCCGCAAAAATAATAAGACCTCACATGACTCTGTGGGCCAAAATATGGAAAAATTATAGCTCTCAAAATGTGGCGATGCAAAACATAAAAACCCAAAACCGCTATAAATAGTAAATCAAACCCCCCTTTATAAACTCCTTAGTTAGGGAAAAATAATAAAATAAAAAAAATGTATTTATTTCCATTTTCGGGTTAGGGTTAGGATTAGGGTTAGGGTGTGTTAGGGTTAGGTTTGTGGGTAGGGTTATGGTTAGAGTTGGGATTAGTGCTAGGGTGTGTTGGGGTTAGGATTGGAGTTAGAATTGGGGGGTTTCCACTGTTTAGGCACATCAAGGGCTCTTCAAACTTGACATGGCGTCTGATCTCAATTCCAGACAATTCTGTGTTGAAAAAGTCAAACGGTGCTCCTTCCCTTCCGAGCTCTGCCATGCGCCCAAACAGTGGTTTACCCCCACATATGGGGTATCGGCGTACTCAGGAAAAATTGCACAATAACTCTTGGGGCCCAATTTCTTCTGTTGCCCTTGGGAAAATAAAAAATTGGGGCGAAAATATTTTTGTGGAAAAAAATATGATTTTTTATTTTTATCGCTCTATGTTATAAACTTCTGTGAATCACTTGGGGGTACAAAGTTCTCCCCGCACATCTAGATAATTTCCTTGGGGGGTCTAGTTTCCAAAATGGGGTCACTTGTGGGGGTTTCCACTGAAAAGTTGGAATGGTGACTGTGTTTTTGCTTGCTGATTTCTGGGAGCTGTATAGCAAAAAACAAATTGCTGGATAAGTTCCCGCAGAAATCCTTCACACATAGGTGGGAGGTCATCCCAAAAAAATCCAGGTGTGAGGGGCGGGAGCTTTGATTTGGATAAGTCCACGCAGTTATCCTTCACACATCGGTGGGAGGTCATCCCAGATCAAGCCAGGTGTGAGGGGCGAGGGCTTTGAATCGGTTAAGTTTCTGCAGAAATCTTTCACACACAAGAGGGAGGTCATCCCAGATCAATCCAGGTGTGAGGGGCAGGAGCTTTGTTTGGATAAGTTCTCACAATAATCGTCCACGCAAGGGGGAGGTCATCCCAGTCAAATCAGACGTGGATAGTGAGAATTTTGATTAAGGCTATTACAGATTACTGTGACGGCGCACCAGCCAGGGCGTACGGTTTTCAGAAAGTGATAGACCTGTACCTGTAGCATCGCCGTGCTCAGTGCAATTGGTGAGTTATCAGTTACCAGAGCAGCTTGTATGTGTCACAGATCATCAAAAGAGGGATTCGTATTCTCCCGGGTGTCTGTCTCATTGTACATGTCACTGTCTGTCTTGCAGGTACTGTCGCTTTAAATCTCATTCAGAGCAGCGAGAAACCCCTTTGACCCCCCTCCTCTGCTAATCACGTTGTCACATCTGTTTCCTGGTTTTGATCTTTTTAAGCTAGTTTTTTGGCTACAGGCTGAAGCGTGAAAATTCTTAGGCTTTCAGACTGAACTATATTTATTTTTTGCTATTCTGAGGGATAATAAATTTTTTTTTTTTTTTTTGATACGTGATTTCAGTGCCTGTAGAGACAGCAAGCAGAGATATAAGGGAGGGGGGAAGTGCTGGCAGCAGCGAGGTGACATTCCAGAAGGCGGTAGGAAAAAGCCTACACTACCAGACAAAAGTTTTAAAGTACTTTTCTTTTTGTTTTTATCATTTTACAATCAGTTTTTCCACCTTTTTTCTGTTTTTTTTTTAATTAGCTGTTTTAGTAACAAGGGTTGTTTTTCAGAGTTTTATGATTAATACGGTTTTTCTTTTCTCCCCTTTTTGGTGAATTTATTTTTTTTTCTTTTTCTAGAGTTTTTTACTAAATCTAACTTGTTTTTAAAGTTTTTCTTTTAAATACATTTTTAAATGATTTTGGAGAGATTTTTTTTTCTAATCAACTTATTTTAGAGTTTTATTCTCCAACCATTTTTTTTTTTTCTTCTACTAGCTTGCTTTAGACCAAGGTCACTCCACAGATAAGGAAACTACAGGCTGAGGGAGAACACACACACACACAAACTGCACAGCGGCTTGACTAACCCCTCCCATCAGGCATTCAGCGAAGACACGCAGAGCCAGAGTGCAGCAGTTTTCAGATTTTTAATCACCTTTGTTGAATAGGTTTTTGGAATAGACACAGTACGTGAGAATCAAATGGCTAGGCATGTTAATAGAAGGTCAGCGTACGTGAGAAGCAAATGGACAGGCAGATTTTACGCTGCATAATGAAATGTTTTTTCTTGTTTTTGTTGTTTGAAAGGCAGAGGAAAGTTTGTTAATAGATTACCGTCTGCTATAAAAGAGCAGTGGTGCATCGTGTAAAAGGTACAGCAAGTTAATTTGAACGGACCAGGAAGTGATTTTTTATGTGAATAAGATTGAAAAGGTGTTAAATTGTCTGTGAGAAAATGATCACTGACATGTCACAAGAGCAGAATTCAGAGTCACACACATCACATGTCCATCATGTGGAGACACGGGACAAGTGTAGGCTGCTCTCATTGAATAAGGAGCCTTGTACAGGGAAAAACTCTCCCCGCCTCTCTCCACAGGGAGAAGGCATTTTTGTTTCAACGATCCCCTCTCAAGAGCCACAGGGGGGACACCCTCTCCTTTTTCTTTTCTCAGTCCCTTTCTCTTTCTTCTTCAGACTTTTCTCCTCTTTCCTCGCTGCCATCCCTCTCTATCCTTCTTTCCCCTCCCTCACATCTCTGACACATCCATTTTCTTCCTCTTCTTCTATCTCTTCCTCTCCAACTCTCAAATCTTCTTCACCCTCCCCCTCCATCTTTCTCCTCTCTCTCTCCTCCATCTTTCTCTCCTTCTCCCCTTCCACTCTTCTCTCCCTCCCCTCCTTCATTCTCTTCCTCTTCTTCACCCTCCATCTCTCTCTCTCTCCTCCATCTTTCTCTCCTTCTCCCCTTCCACTCTTCTCTCCCTCCCCTCCTTCATTCTCTTCCTCTTCTTCACCCTCCCCCTCCATCTCTCTCTCTCTTCTCCATCTTTCTCTCCTTCTCCCCTTCCACTCTTCTCTCCCTCCCCTCCTTATTCTCTTCCTCTTCTTCACCCTCCCCTCCATCTCTCTCCCCTCCTCTTTCTCTCGCTCCTCCATCACACCTCTCTTCTCTTCCTCTTTTTTCTACTTCGTTATCAACTGGGTCAACGCCCAATCAAAGCAATGTGGTGTCCCTGTATTCAGTGCCTCCAGCACAGGGCAGCCTGTCTATCCCAAGCACAGTACAAACATTGCCAGTCATTATATCAGGAGAAGAAAGTGCAAATCTCCCTACACAAAATGCTGCATGTAGCCCCCAGACACAAAAACTAGTAGAGCCCACAGCTAGGGCTTCACAGGGGGTGGTATAGCTGAAGACAAAAATGAGGAACCTCAGTGCTGAGCAGGGCTGCCAGCATGGAACCATGACACTGATCCACCGCAGCCTCAGCAAGGAAGTGGGAAATCCCCATGCAGCAAGACAACTTTTAAGCCCAAATCTCACCCAGTGTATGCACCAAGTACACCATGTCACTTCTTATCTGATGAAGATGAAGATGCAACGTCACACATGCTGCCCAATACTAGGGAAGAAAACCCACAAACACCAAGAGAGCAGGGACAGGTAGAGGCACCATCCTATGAGCCCTTCATCCCAAGCCAGGTGATCAGTATGCTGCCAGACCCAGGGATACACCCCATGCCATTTTGCCAAAAAATGCAGCAGATCCAGCGAACGTATGCAGCAGCCTGGATTGATCTCTGGACCGTAATGGAACTAAAAGCAGGTGATGCATTCTGGCCAATTATGAGAGAACACTTCAAGCTTCCAACAGAGTTAGATGTGTATGCCTGGGAGACAGGACCAAAGCTAATTGAGCAACTCAGAGAATGGGCCAAAAGCAGACTGACAGGACAAACTCTCAGCCTACATGACATGAGTCAAGACAAGACAGAGTCTGTGGAGAATTTCCATGACAGAGTGATGCAAGTGTTTCAAGATTTGGGCCTCATTACCCATGATCAGACACACAGACGGATGTTGGCACAGGCTTTTGTGCATGGACTGAGAGAACCAATCAGGAAACCACTGGTAGTAGCCAGGCCTGAGTAGACGTCAATAGCAATGGATACCCTGCTCGCAGTAGCAAAAAGGATTGAGTCCCTCCGGGACAGAAGGATGTCCGGTGTTACAACTGTGGCGAGTTTGGTCATTTCCGGAACCGGTGCAGAACACCGACTTCGCAAAGAAGAAGAAGAAACACAGAAAGCAGTGAAGAACCCCATCCATAGGACAGGAGCACACCAAGTCCACAGGGAACCCCACCAGTGGGACCAATATCCTAAGAGTGGATGGCGTAGTCAGATCTTTTCTTGTGGAACTCCGCAACCTCACCTATCTATCAGAATCTTCTGCTTCCTGCATGGGAATTGATGGTCAAGTCAGATATTTCCAGATTATGAAGCCCCTGAGCGTGTGGACTCAGCCAGAACACTCCATCATGTCCCAGTTTGTTGTGTCAAAGACCTGCACCCTCAACCTATTGGGAGTGGACTTACTGCAGAAGCTGAAAGCGACCAGAGTGTTCCAGGAAGATGGGACCATGACACTTTCTTCACCCCTGACCCAAGAAGAAACAGGAACAACCACACTGCAGACCTATCACAGGAGGTGCTGGACATAGTACCAGAAAAGCCACTCCATCACCCAGAGTCAAGATGTCTCTGACCAACTGAAGGTCTAAGTGAACTCGCCTAAGAAGATGGCCTGAGAACTTTGACATTGGCCAGGATATTCAACTCAAGAAGGACCCTACTCGCTTCATGGAATGGCAACACCTCATCCGCTCCAACGCCAGAAGTTCATCTTTTGCAAGCACCAGGAGGTGCCCCCTGCAGTCAACCAATTCAGGCCCTAGACCGGCAAAAGGCCACTCAGCTCTTCAAACTTGTGCACAAATACTGACCTGAGACCGAGCTGGAGAAAAAGAAACTACTGATGGCCCGTGCTGAGAAAAAAGCAGCCAGTGAAGGAGACGTCCCAACAAGAAGACCCCCTGTGACCAGAGCAGGTGCTAACACAGTGACTGCCTTGGTGGAGAACAAGAAAGCCAGCTGGTCGTCATCTCTCATGATGTGGATTATTCTGTCCCCGGGGCCTGTAGCTGCAAATATGGCTCTGTGAGATGCCGGATCTCTTTCACCTTACTTACAATTGGCGACGATCGCAGATAGCTTAACTCAGCTGCCGGCACACATGTTATGAAGAATCCAGAAGAGACTTTGATTTCTTTAAGAATTCTTGTTGAATGCATACAAACAGCAGGTAAAAAAGACTTTCTTCAGACAGACTGAAAACACATGTGATTCTGATAAAATCAAGATGGAGAATGAAACACAGGAGAAAGAAGAAGGAAATGACATCATACCAGAAGAGGGAGACAGAGAGACAGAAGGGACAAACTTGATGTAAAGGAAGGATTTCAGCTATGCAAACACAGGGACACATAGCAACAGTAAACAATATGAGAGACTGCAATACAGCATGTAAAATACACAGGACAGTCTGGAAAATGTCTCATTCATGGGACATAACATGGATCCTAGTAGGTGGCTTGTTTTCCCGCCAGCTCTGTGCCGGGAGATGGGAGTCCCCTGCCGCATAGTGAAGGACAAGGCAAAACTGGGCTGCCTCGCCCATCGGAATCAATCCCAGCTTTCCACAGTGAAGAAAAAGACTGTAAACCCCACTGAGTTCAGAATGGTGCATGGCCTGGAGGCCGTGAAAGAGGGTACGGTATTTGAAACCCCAACAGTGCTGAACCCGCACACTCTGCTCTCAAAAGTCCCAGTCACCGCAACGGTATTCACGGTGATCAGCCTGGCCAGTACCTTCTTCAGTGTTTCCCTTCCACCTGGAGGCCTGCCTTCACACACCAGTGCAGTGCATATGGACAGTGTTGCCTCAAGGTGCTCAAAACAAGCCCTTCAAGTTTCACCAAGACAATGTCCTCCATCCTCGTCAACTGGATTGCAGAATATGCAAGAGTCACTCTTCTACAACACGTGGATGACCTTCTCTTTTGTGTGGTTGATATCGACACCTGCACAGTCCATTCCTTGTCTCTCCTACTCTACCTGGAAGAACAGCAACGCAAGGTCTGGAAGAACAAAGTCCAGTGATGTCAGAAGCAAGTTACATCCCTGGGACACTGTATTGCCCACCAGACGAAACACATGTCAAAAGACTGGAAGACCACTGTGGAGAAGATGGCTCCCCCAACAACTCCAAGAATGCTGCAGGCCTTCCCTGGTCTAGTGTCGTATTGCAGAACCTGGATCCCTGATGCCTCAGTCCTAATGCAGCCTCTGTGCGCTTGCATCAACGCAACCCCACTCTTTCTATCAGACGCAGCCTTCAACCCATTCAGGAGATTGGAAGAACTCCACAGTCTCACGCCAATACCAGGCCTACCTGACTACGAGAAGTCTTTCCGTCTACCTGATGGAAGAAAGAAGGTCATGCTACTGGAGTCCTAATATGGATTCACGGGGAAAACAGACTTTTAGGCTGCCTCTCAGCCCGCTTGGATCCAGTTGCAAGAGGAGCACCCTCCTGCCTGATGGCAGTATCTACAGCACACACCCTCCTGGACAAGGTTGCTGACATCACTCTTGGACAGCCACTGGAAACTCTCACTCCACATGACATCTTGGCAATCTTCAATCAAGCTCAACCAACAATAATCTCCCCACCGCCAGGCATCTTTGTGGCGCCTCTATCGCCTTTGTCTCATAATGTCACCGTCTCCAGACCTACAGTCCTCAGCCCGGCCACTCTACTCCCTGTAAGGTTCTATGTATATATTCCTGAAACTCAGTTTGTTCGTCAGCCATTTTACTTTCTGTCTTGCTGCAGCTATCTTGCCCTCAGTCAAAATGGAGTTTCCAGCTTGCATGTTCCCGCCCTGATTCTCTCCTTTGCTTCTTAAGCAGCCACAGCTGAGCAATCAGTGCTTCAGAATCTAGCCTGCAGTGAACCTGTGACTTGACTCCTGTAAGCCTTGGACCTTGTACTCCAGCTATTCCTACTGAGGAACTCTGAAGCACTTGTGGACTCTGAACCTTGCTCTTTGAAAGACCCACGTTTGCATGGACTTACGGTAACAGAGAAGAAGATCCTGAATCTGTATTGGAGAGTGATTGCTGAGCTTGGATTACTCTGGCCTGCTGTGTCTCCTGTTTCTGTGTCTGCAAACTGTGTGACTATTTCTGCCAACTTGTATGAAGTAATACAGGACTTTTCTATATCAAACCTGTGACTCCTGTGTTTTCATCGCACCCAAGCACAAGACGCTATATGAACTGTACTACATACATTACAAGATTCTGAAGCCAAAACGTTAGTGTCTGCTGGGTCTGGAAGGCTGTGTCTGCTGTACTGTGGATATCAGACGTCCGGTTGTACTTTCTGTGATGACAGTGGTTGTGACTTCTCACAACCATTCCAGGTGAGCAATTCCCTTAAGTTTTTTCTTTTTGCAGTGTTACCACAGGTAAACACTATTGTTTTGTTTTTTTTTCCCTTCTTTTCTCTTTTTTGTCTGCTATAACTCTGGATATCAGATGTCTGGTTGAAACTTTCTGTGATGATAGTGGTTGTGACTTCTCACAACCATTCCAGGTGAGCAATTCCCTTAAGTTTTTTCTTTTTGCAGTGTTACCACAGGTGAACACTATTGTTTTTTTTCTCTCCTCTTCTTCCAGTAATCCTGTCTTAAAAGATCTGGAAAATGGAGGCCCGCATAAAGGAACTTTGCGGAGTGACTGATAATATCCTTGCAGATTTGCAGAATATAAAGACCCGTTTTACAAATCTACAGGACCTCAATAATCACAATTTGCAAGTGGTTGGACAGACTACCCAGGATTTGCGAGCCAGGATTGAGGTTCTAGAGGGGCGAGTCCATGCTCCTGCCGTAGCCCCGAGTGCTGGGATTCCCAAGTTGCCCCCTTTTCGTTTTGGCGGTGAACGTGAGAAATTCAGGGGATTTATTAATCAATGCAATCTTTTTTTTTCTGCACATGCTTCACAATTTCCCACTGAACGATCTAAGGTGCTTACTATAATTATGTTGCTTACCAACAAGGCTTTAATGTGGGCAAACCCTCTGATTGAGACTGAGGATGATTGTTTGAATCACCTTGATGATTTTATTTCAGCCATGGGGCAGGTGTTTGATGACCCCAATCGAGGTGCAACAGCTGAAGCAGCCATGTTAGCTTTGCGCCAAGGTAAGCACTCGGTAGCTGAATATGCCTTGGATTTCAGGAGATGGGCCCTTGATACCACCTGGGACAGTTCCGCCAAAAAATCTATTTTTCGAAAGGGGTTATCTCCACTGATTAAGGATGAACTTGCTCGTGCCGACCCTCCCACTGCGTTAGGTGACTTTATTAACTACTGCATCCGTATTGATACTCGTCTGACTGAACGCAGGCAAGAGAGATGGTTCGAAAGCAATCGTACTAACCTTTTCCTACCTTCCTCTCCAGCTAAGGAACCTTTGAGTAGGATTACACGGGAACCTGAACCTGAACCCATGCAGGTAGACTCTTTACAACGATGGGTTAGTGATGCACGCAAGGAACATCGTTTTAAGGAGAATCTATGTTTCTATTGTGGTAAGTCAGGGCACTTCATTATAAACTGCCCCAGCCATTCTCGTAAGACTACTGCAGCACTCATTCATTGTGAGTGTTGCGAGAGGGGATCTGTCAGGTCCGAGCCTCAGGCTCCAGAGAGATCTGCAGCAACAGATCTTGATTTCTCGGACTTAAACTCCGTTACCTCTGAGGACGTTGACTGTGTAAACGCTGCCATTTTTCAAGTTTCCTCAGCGGTGTCCCAGCTGAGTTGTAAGAAAAACAATTCTCATTGCTTTCTTTCCATCAAACTCTGGGTTGACTCAGCTTGGGTGTCTAGCTCTGCTATGATCGACTCAGGGGCAAGTGGAAATTTTATGGATGTCTCCTTTGCTCTGAAACAGGGAATACGTTCAGTGAAGAAGGCTACTCCAGTACAGATGGAAACTGTGGATGGCTCCCTGCTGACCTCTGGACCAGTGGATCGGAAACAGAGCCTTTGAGGGTTCTTATGGGTAAAGATCATCAAGAGAAACTGTCCTTTATGCTTATCTCTTCTCCCCACTTTCCCATTATTCTAGGGCTACCATGGCTGCAGGCTCAGAATCCTACCATTAACTGGGAGACCAAGGAATTACACTTTCCAGAGAAACAGATGAGTCCAAAAGTTTCAGCTTGCTCTGTTCTTAAAGGAATCATGTCAGTCCCTGAACTACCAGCTGTATACCAGGACTATGTGGATTTATGTGACAAGAAGAACGCTGACCAGCTTCCTCCTCACCGTCCATATGATTGTCCAATTGAATTATTGCCTGGAGCAGAGATACCTTTTGGTAAGATCTACCCCCTGGCGGGGCCCGAGCTAAAGGCTTTAAAGGATTACATAGATGAAAATTTAGCCAAGGGCTTCATACGCCCCTCTTCATCTCCTGCAGGTGCACCCATCTTCTTTGTAAAGAAGAAAGATGGATCTCTGAGACCATGCGTAGACTATAGGGAACTCAATAAGGTTACTATTAGAAACCGTTATCCATTGCCTTTAATCCCTGAGTTATTGGAGAGAGTGCGACATGCCAAAATTTTTTCTAAACTAGATCTTCGTGGGGCCTATAACTTAGTCCGTATTAGACCTGGGGATGAATGGAAGACTGCATTCAGGTCACGCTATGGACACTTTGAATATCTAGTTATGCCTTTTGGTCTGAGTACCGCCCCAGCCACTTTCCAACACTTGGTGAATGACATCTTCAGGGATCTCCTAGATACATTCATGGTAATTTATTTGGATGATATTCTAATTTTTTCTAACTCCACAGAGGAACATCATGGACATGTGAGAATGGTCTTGGAACGTCTAAGACAAAATAATCTTTACATCAAACTTGAAAAGTGTGAATTCCATAGGACCGAAATTCAATTTCTGGGGTATGTACTGTCTACACAAGGAATTAGTATGGATGGAAGTAAAACCCAAGCCATCAAGGATTGGCCAAGTCCTAGAAATGTGAAGGAGGTACAGCGCTTCATCGGGTTTGCCAACTTCTATAGACGTTTCATTAGGAATTTCTCTGAGGTAGTGTCACCTATCACTCAACTTACCCGGAAAGAGTCTAGGTTTTCCTGGACTCCCCAAGCCCAGGAAGCATTTTCCCATCTAAAAGATAAATTTACCACTGCACCTATCCTAGTACATCCCAACCCCGAGCTTGCCTTCATAATAGAGGTGGATGCTTCAGACTGTGCCGTTGGAGCTATACTCTCTCAGAGAACAGGTGAGAAGAATGTCTTGCATCCCTGTGCCTTCTTTTCCCAGCAGTTGTCTTCGGCTGAGAGGAACTACGATGTGGGCAATAGAGAGTTGTTGGCCATTATTGCCGCCTTCAAAGAATGGAGACACCTTCTTCAGGGAGCTGCACAGCAAATAGTCGTCCTGACAGACCATCGTAACCTTGAGTTTATCAGGTCGGCTAAGTGCCTGACTCCTCGCCAGGCTCGCTGGAATCTTTTCTTAAACCAATTTAATTTTATCATCTCTTATAGACCAGGATCGCGCAATGGAAAGGCTGATGCACTCTCTAGGATTTACTCAGCAGAGACACGTCCAATTACTCCTCCTAAGACTATTCTTCCTGACTCTAGATTCCTAGGAGTAATTCATAATCAAGACCTACTTAAGGACATCAAGGAAGCATACCATGCGGATTCCTTTTTGGCACAACCCCCAAGGGACGCAAGTCTTGTCTTTAAGAATGGTGTGTGGATTCAGGGACAACGTCTGTATATTCCTGAAACAGTCAGATTAAGAGTATTGCAACTCATTCACGATTCCAAGATAGCTGGGCATAGAGGAATTCTAAAGACACAGGAATTTCTTTCTCGTTTCTTTTGGTGGCCCACTTGCAGGAAGGATGTTTTGAATTATGTCACTTCATGTGAGGTCTGTGCAAGATGCAAAACACCTCGCTCCTCACCAACTGGTCTGTTACAGCCTCTTCCCACCCCGTCCCGCCCGTGGGGATCCATTTCTATGGACTTCATTGTGGAGTTACCAACCTCTCAGGGGAAGAACACCATTCTAGTGGTGGTTGACCGTCTAACAAAGGCAGCTCATTTTATGCCTTGTGTCGGCTTACCCACTGCAAAACAGACATCAGATTTGATGATTAAAGATGTGTTTCGCTTACATGGAGTACCGGATGAGGTTATTTCGGATCGAGGGGTGCAATTCACTTCTAGGTTTTGGCAAAATTTCTGTGCAGCATTGGACATTAAAGTAAACCTTTCTTCTGCTTTTCATCCCCAGACTAATGGACAGACCGAACGAACCAATCAAACCCTGGAGCAGTATCTCCGCTGCTTTATCTGCCACCTACAGGATGATTGGGTGGATCTACTTCCATTAGCTGAGTTCTCGTATAACAACTCTCAGAGTGCCTCCACTAAACAGTCTCCTTTTTACTCTAATCTAGGTTATCATCCTAACATTCTACCACGATTTCCCATAGAAACGCCTTTACCAGCAGTGGCTGAAAGAATCACGTCTTTACAGAAGAATATGGATCTTCTAAAGGAAAATCTGGAATCGGCTCAAGAAAGGTACAAGAAAGCAGCAGATAAATTTCGTAAACCTGCACCAGCTTTCAAGGTAGGAGACTTGGTCTGGCTGTCAACCAGAAATCTTAAGTTAAGGATTCCATCGTCTAAGTTGGGACATAAGTACATTGGACCCTATAAAATCAGTAAAATTATAAGTGCCGTTGCTTGTCGTCTTCAACTGCCCAGAACTATGAGAATCCACCCTGTCTTTCATGTATCCCTACTAAAGGCTGCGACACCCAATACGTTTCCTGGACGTTCCTCTCCTTGCCCTGACCCAGTGCTAGTCGATGGTCAGGAAGAATTTGTGGTGGAAAGGATTTTAGATTCCAGGTTGTATAGAAATCAGTTACAATATCTGATTAAATGGCAGGGCTACCCAGTGGAGGACAACTCATGGGAACCGGTCAATAACGTTAATGCTCCTCGCTTGCTCCGTCAGTTTCATCAGAGGTACCCACACAAGCCTGGTCTGAGGTCATCCGGAGGTTGTCCTTAAGGGGGGAGTAATGTAAGGTTCTATGTATATATTCCTGAAACTCAGTTTGTTCGTCAGCCATTTTACTTTCTGTCTTGCTGCAGCTATCTTGCCCTCAGTCAAAATGGAGTTTCCAGCTTGCATGTTCCCGCCCTGATTCTCTCCTTTGCTTCTTAAGCAGCCACAGCTGAGCAATCAGTGCTTCAGAATCTAGCCTGCAGTGAACCTGTGACTTGACTCCTGTAAGCCTTGGACCTTGTACTCCAGCTATTCCTACTGAGGAACTCTGAAGCACTTGTGGACTCTGAACCCTGCTCTTTGAAAGACCCACGTTTGCATGGACTTACAGTAACAGAGAAGAAGATCCTGAATCTGTATTGGAGAGTGATTGCTGAGCTTGGATTACTCTGGCCTGCTGTGTCTCCTGTTTCTGTGTCTGCAAACTGTGTGACTATTTCTGCCAACTTGTATGAAGTAATACAGGACTTTTCTATATCAAACCTGTGACTCCTGTGTTTTCATCGCACCCAAGCACAAGACGCTATATGAACTGTACTACATACATTACACTCCCACTCCCAAGGGGGGATACAATATGGACTTTCCAGAACAAAATTTACAGAATTTATCCTCTACTTGGATGGCTCCAGATTTTTAGATGATGAAGAAGTTTCAACACAGGAAGTGCAGTGACCAGCAATCAAGAAATCCTGTGGTCCAGAAGTCTGTCACCTAGCCTGTCAGCCCAGGAAGCAGAACAGATAGCGCTGACGAAGGCCTGCCAGATGGCAGAAGGCAAGACTGCAAACATCTACACCGACTACAGGTACTCGCATGGCATAGCACACGACTTTGGGCCCATCTGGGCTACAAGGGACTTCATCACAGCAAACGGGACAACCGTGAAGCATCATGGAGCCTTCAGGGACCTGCTGGGTGTACTCCAACTCCCAAAATGGTGGCAATTTGAAAAATCAAAGTGCATGAAAAACTGAGAACAGAAGAGACGTGAGGCAACAACATGGCGGACATGGCAGCCAAAGAAGCGGCCAAAGGAAGACAACATGGAGAAGTGGGAGAAGTCGTAGAGCCGGACGGTACTACATGACGACTGAAGACAAGAAACCTGACAAAAAGACGTCCTGGGATCTGCTCAAGAAGTTGCAAGACCAAGCTCCAAAAGGAGAAGAAGAGCTGAATGCGAAAAAAGCAACATGTGAAGAAGGAAGGCTATCAATAATGGACTTCAAACTCTGCCTACCACAAAGTATGCACCCTATGGTGGTCCAATGGGCACATGGACCCACACCCACATATCAAAGACACAGATGAATGATCTGATTGGTGCTTACTGGTTCGCTTCAGGGATCTCCACCCTAACAGCCAAATTCACCAGCAGTTGTCTGATCTGCGGCAAATGCAAGCCTGGACGTATGGAAGAAAGTCCCCCTCACCTCATCTGGAAAGACCACTCTACCAGCTTCAAAGGATCCAGATAGACCACATCCAGATATCGCCAAGTGAAGGATTCAAATACGCCATTGTGGTCAAAGAAGTATTTTCAAGATGAACAGAAGCGTTCCAAGTCAGCAAAGACTACTGAAAGCGGCTACTTTCGGAAAATAGTGTGCAGATATGGGGTTCCAGAAGTGATAGAGAGTGATCAGGGACCCGCATTCACAGCAAATCTGACACAAGAGATCTGGTTAGCAGTAGTGTCAGATTTAGGCCTACACACTCCTTACCACCCCCAGAGCAGCAGGAAGGTAGAAAAACTGAACGGAACACTTAAGAATAGAATGCTGAAAAATTGCCCAAGAGACACGCAAACCATGGCATGACACACTCCCTATTGCACTGTTTAGCGTAAGGCACACTCCCAGAGACCCAGAAAAGCTGTCACCTTACGAAATTTTGTTTGGGTCTAGTCCCAAGTTAGGTACATTCTTCCCTCAGCAGCAGAATATGCAAAATGATATCTTGTTTGCTTATGTAATTGAATTGGTCAAAAACTAATGTCCATTCTCGAGTTTTTCTCTTCACTGCCAGATTTGATGGTCCTGTCCAAGAGCCCCAGATGACACCAACCTCTGTGTAACTAGAGGGAAAGCCTGTTTGGATCCACATATCGCATTGCAAGGAAGCTCCCGTACCAGGAGAGACACCTAAGCCATGAAGGATGTCGTGGATGCTCTGACTGACCAGACAGATGACCTACCTGATGAAGAATACACACGTTTTTTTCTGAACATGCAGTTAAATAAAGAGACTATGATTGCAAACACATAAACCCCCGACAGGGACAGTCCTACTGACCGCCCATTTGCGAAAAGTCTGTATTCGGTGGGGGAGGCATGCGCTAGGCATATTCTCAACCCGCCGGCAGCACAAAAGAGTTGCAGCGCTTTGGGACAGGAGCAGGTTTTTAGGGCAAGTGGTATCTAAGGGGGACTGTCATGGAAATAAATATGTATTCCATATATTCAAAGTATATTCATATATATGCATTCACAGTTAGATAGATCTCACTTGCTAAAAATCCTGTGCTCACACATATCTATGCAGAAGCTGATTTCAGCTATAATCAGTCGTTTTAAACGACTCTGGCCTTCATAAAGTACAGAAAGTTTTAATAGATATCTATTGTTTTCTTTATTAGTCATACAGGAATGCTGGGGCAAAGAACAGTTAACAATAAATCTGCAACTTCAGCCTTTTATCATAATTATCATAATTATCATACTTACACTAGAACAGCCAATAATCTAGCAGCTTTTAATTGTATGTTAATTGATTAACCAGCCCCTTTTTGTAAACGTATAAAACCTTGAATGAATAATAAATGTGTGGTCTTGACGAACTGCTATACTGACACTTCCGTGTGGACAGTTTCATTTCGTTCTGAGCGCTCAAAAAGACATTAAATAGAAAACTGGGAATGGCAAGCAGCAAACACTGAAGGATAAATTTATCCTAATTAAATTTCCATAACAAGGGGCTCTCCAAACGCGACATGACGCTCGCAGACCATTCCATCAAAGTCTGCATTCCAAAACGTTACTACTTCCCTTCCGAGCCCCAACGTGTGCCCATACAGTAGTTTTCTCCCACATATGGGGTATCAGCGTCCTCAGGACAAATTGGAGAACAACTTTTGGGGGCCAATTTCTCCTGTTTCCCTTGGGAAAATAAAAAATTGGGGTTTAAAAGATCATGTTTGTGGAAAACATAATATGATTTTTTTTATTTTCATTCCCGGGCGTTAAAAACTTTAGTGAAACACCTGGGGGTTCAAAGTTCTCACCACACATCTAGACAAGTTCCTTGGGGAATTTAGTTTCCAAAATGGGGTCATTTGTGGGGGTTTCCAATGTTCAGGCACATCAGGGCTCTCCAAACGCGACATGGCGTCCAATCTCAATTCCAGCCAATTTTGCGTTAAAAAAGTCAAGCGCACTCCTTCCCCTCCGTGCTCTGCCATGTGCCCAAACAGTGGTTTACCCCCACATATTGGGTATCAGCGTACGCAGGACAAATTGCACAAAAACTTTTATGGTCTTGTTACCCTTGGGAAAATAAAAGTTAGGGGTGAAAAGATCATTTTTGTGGAAAAAAATATGATTTTTGAATTTTATGGCTCTATGTTATAAACTTCTGTGAAACCCTTGGGGATTTAAAGTGCTCACTGTTGTGAATGTGTTGGAGACAACTTCGGAGCTGAGGCTCCCTCCGGTGGTTGCTGAGGGTATTGAACCAATTAAGGAATGGATGTCAGGTGGGGCTGACTGGCCTGATGTAAGTGAGCTGGCCTCCCATGATCCTCGCCGGTAATCAATTGTTGCTTCCAGGTCTTTGTTGGAATTTCAGCTTGCTTTCCTGCTATCATTCAGATAAGTGACTTTCTGTTTTTTTTTTCTGTGGTTGGATTTTCCTTGCTTTTTTGCAGTCTTGCCTTGGACTTCAGCCGGGTCCCCTTTGGGGGCTTGCGCTGCCCTCTGTTCTCATTTTGTATTTGCACTTGTTCTCTGTTCCATTGATATTTTTTATTTCTGGGTAGCTGTGTGTCACACCAGAGATCTGATATAGGTGGTCGAGATCGTGTGGTCTCAGGTTTTTTGTAATCAGAAGTGCTGGTATTTTTGTTAGGGTTTTTCTGGGTTGCAGACAGAATTTCTCTCCTGTACTTACTTTCTAGACAGATTTGGGCCCCAACATTTGCTCATTCTGTTTTCTGTCTGTGTTCGTGTTTTCCTCTTGTCTGGCCACCATTACATGTTTGGGGGCTCCCTATTTCTTTGGGGGCTTTACTCCGGGGCAGTTAGCTTTCCTCTTTCTATCTTCAGGTGTAGCTAACTCTCTGGCTGTGCCGAGGCGTCTAGGATCACCGTAGGTACGCTCCACGGCTACTTCTAGTTGTGCGGTTAGTTTAGGGATCTGCAACCCATTAGGTTCCAGACTCTCTGGTGTCTTGCTGCTTTGGCGGTATTTTGCTCCTGTCCTCCTCAGCTACCAAATCATAACAGCTCACCACACATCTAGATAAGTTCCTTGAGGGGTCTAGTTTCCAAAATGGTGTCATTTGTGGGGGGTTTCCACTGTTTAGGCACATCAGGAGCTCTCCAAGCACAACATGGCGTCCAGCCAATTTTGCGTTTAAAAAGTCAAACGTCGCTCCTTCCCTTCCGAGCTCTGCCATGCTCCCAAATAGTGGTTTACCTCCACATATAGGGCATCACGTACTCAGGGCAAATTGCACAACAACTTTTGGGGTCCAATTTCTCCTGTTATCCTTGGGAAAATAAAAAATTGGGGGCGAGAAGATCATTTTTGTGTAAAAATTATGATTTTTTATTTTTACAGCTCTACGTTATAAACTTCTGTGAAGCACTTGGGGGTTCAAAGTGCTCACCACACATCTAGATAAGTTCCTTAGGGGGTCTACTTTCCAAAATGGTGTCTATTGTGGGGGGTTTCCACTGTTTAGGGCGCATCAGGGGCTCTTCAAACGCAACATGGCATCCGATCTCAATTCCAGCCAATTTTGCATTGAAAAGTCAAACTGCGCTCCTTCCCTTCCGAGCTCTGCCGTGCGCCCAAACAGTGGTTCCCCCCCCACATATGGGGTATCAGTTTACTCAGGACAAATTGCACAACAACTTTTGTGTTCAATTTCTCCTGTTACCCTTGGTAAAATAAAAAAAATTGGATCTGAAGTAAATATTTAGTTAAAAAAAGTTAAATGTTCATTTTTTTTAAACATTCCAAAAATTCCTGTGAAGCACCTGAAGGGTTAATAAACTTCTTGAATGTGGTTTTGAGCACCTTGAGGGGTGCAGTTTTTAGAATGGTGTCACTTTTGGGTATTTTCTGTCATATAGACCCCTCAAAGTGACTTCAAATGTGATGTCCCTAAAAAAAAAATGGTGTTGTAAAAATGAGAAATCGCTGGTCAACTTTTAACCCTTATAACTTCCTAACAAAAGAAAATTTTGTTTCCAAAATTGTGCTGATGTGAAGTAGACATGTGGGAAATGTTATTTATTAACTATTTTGTGACATATTTCTCTGTTTTAAGGGCATAAAAATTCAAGGTTTGAAAATTGCAACATTTTCAAAATTTTCGCAATATTTCCATTTTTTTCATAAATAAATGCAAGTTATATCAAAGAAATTTTACCACTAACATGAAGTACAATTTGTCACAAGAAAACAATCTCAGAATCGCCAAGATCCGTTGAAGCGTTCCAGAGTTATAACCTCATAAAGGGATAGTGGTCAGAATTGTAAAAATTGGCCCGGTCATTAACGTGCAAACCACCCTTGGGTGTAAAGGGGTTAAGACCCATACATGGGTCGAAACGCGTAAAAGTTTTATGCTCATGTGGGACTAGATATCCCTTTCTGTCTTGATCCCTAAGAATGTTTTTAAGAGGAATTGAATAAGAAAAAGTTTTTTTAAATCAAGAAGATGTGCTGGATAATTATGGATTCATTGGGGAAAATAAGTATTTGATACATTGCCGATATTGTAAGCTTTCCCACCTACATAGAATGGAGGGGTCTGTAATGTTTATCGTAGATACACTTCACCTGTGAGAGACAGAATCAGAAAAAAACAATCCATAAAATCACATTGTATGAATTTTACATAACTAATTTGCATTTTGTTGCATGAAATTTGTATTTGATCACCGACCAACTAGCAAGAACTCTGTCTCTCACAGACCTGCTAATTTTTTTTAAGAAGCCTTCCTATGCTGCTCTAATTACCTGTATTAATTGCACCCGTTTGAACTCGTTACCTGTATAAAAGACACCTGTCCACAAAATCAATCATACTCCAACCTCTCCACCATGGCCAAGACCATAGAGCTGTCTAAGGGACACCAGAGACAAAATTGTAGACCTGCACAAGGCTGGGATGGGCTACAGGACAATAGGCAAGCAGCTTGGTGAGAAGGCAACAACTGTTGGCGCCAGTATTAGAAAATGCAAGAAACAAAATCTTCCTCTGGGGCTCCATGCAAGATCTCGCCTCATGGGGTAAGGATGATTCTGAGAAAGGTCAGTAATCAGCCCAGAACTATACGGGAGGACCTGGTCAATGAGCTGAAGAGAGCTGGGACCACAGTCTCAAATAACAAACTACGCCATCCTGGATTAAAATCCTGGAGGGCATGCAACTCCATTCACCGTTTCTGGAGGAAGAAGTAGGATGAGTACAATCCCAAGAACACTGTCCCAACTGTGAAGCATGGTTGGGGAAACATCATACTTTGGGGTGCTTTTCTGCAGGACGACTGTACCGTATTGAAGAGAAGATGGATAAGGTCACGTATCATCAGATTTTGGCTAACAACCTCCTTCCCTCAGTAAGAGCATTGAAGATGGGTCGTGGCTGGGTCTTCCAGCATGACAGTGACCAGAAACACACAACCAGGGCAACTAAGGAGTGACTCCGTAAGAAGCATTTCAAGGTCCTGGAGTGGCCTAGCCAGTCTCCAGACCTGAACCCAATATAAAATCTTTGAAGGAGCTGAAACTCAATGTTGCCCAGCGACAGCCTCGAAACCTGAAAGATCTGGAGAAGATCTGTATGGAGGAGGGGCCAAAATCCCTGCTATAGTGTGTGCAAACCTGGTCAAGAACTACAGGAAATGTCTGACCTCTTTAATTGCAAACAAAAGTTTTTGCACCAAATATTAAATTCTCTTTTTCTATTGTATCAAATATTTATTTCATGCAATAAAATACGAATTAATTATGTAAAAATCATGAAATATGATTTTCTGTTTTTTATTTTTAGATTCTGTCTCTCACAGGTGACGTGTACCTATGATAAAAATTAGACCTCTCCATTCTTTGTAGGTGGGAAAACTTGCAAAATCGGCAGTATATCAAATACTTATTTTTCCCACTGTATATGTAGCGAACACAGAAAAGTCAGAAGGTAAAAAAATAAATAAAATAGGTAAAAATCAAAAATGGACTAAAAATAAAATCATAAAAATAATAAAACAAAATGCTCATACAGAATAGTGAATCAGGCCCAATACGATTATGATCTGGAAGCCTCTGATATTGTGTTCTGTGATGTAATAATTAGCAACATTTCACTAAACAGAGGAAATAAGAATCAACATGCAAGTGTTCGCAATCCGTAAACATCTCATTAATTGCCTCTCCACGGAACTCGCTAATTGGGAAGCGATTATTGCTGTGAAATCACAATCCTAAATGAAATTGGAAGTGTAAGTTAATTATGTGGGGGATACAGAGGCACAAAGGACGTTTTCCTAGTGGAAATCATTTGTATCAACCTGACAGATACTGAAAACATTTATTGCCTTGATAGTTTTGTGTATGGTGATGTTACATTGATAAAAGTAGTCCCTGTGGGTATTACTGACCCATCACCACTCTGTGTATCACCATACACCGCCTTTAAGGTGTAACATGTAGGTGACAAAACCCCTGTAATATAATGTACCACAAGGCACAATATGGACCCATTTCAAGTTACAACACAAATCATAAAATCAGTAGGTCTAAGATGAGTTAGATTGTCTTCATCTACATTTGCATTCAAAATTATTCACCCCATTACAAATTATTTTTTTAGTAAAATGTAGAAACTTTCTGCTATTTGCCATCAACCAGTCAAACAAGAAGGATGTAATGAGAGCAACACCACTAATATAACAAGAGGTTTCTTCAAATTCAACACAAATTGTGAGTCTACTGCAGTCTCCGATTTGTTCACTCTGTCATGATCAGCATCTTTAGTACTCAGTAGAGCACCTCTTGCTGTTGTGACCTGCTGTACACGTGATGCAGAGCCAGACACCACCTTTTAGCAGCGTTCCTCAGGGATCTTAGCCAGTCCTCATGGGCAATGTCTTGTTTAAATCCTACCAAAGATTTTCTATGGGGTTCAAGTCAGGTGACTGTGACGGACACTCCAAAATCAGGACTTCCTTTGAAACCAAGCCTCATTGAACTGTGAGATATTATAGGATCTTTGTACTGTTACAAAGGCCAATATCACCCAAGGATTTCCTGATACTTGATTGAATTCATCTTGCCCTCCACACACTGTAAAGCACCTTCAGAGCATCACCGAGCTGACTCCATAATAACATAGTTGACATTACCCAAACCCCTACCATGTATGTCTGTAGGTATCACTGAGCCTCTGATGTGCTTCACTGTGAGCATCACTAAGCCCCCACCATACTTCACTGTAAGCATCACTAAGCCCCCACCATACTTCACTGTAGGCATCACATCCCTCACCATGCTTCACTGTAGATATCACTGAGCCACTGCCATGGTCACTATAGGCATCACTGAGCCCCCACCATGCTTTACTGTAGATATCACTGAGCCACTGCCATGGTCACTATAGGCATCACTGAGCCCCCACCATGCTTTACTGTAGATATCACTGAGCCACTGCCATGGTCACTGTAGGCATCACTGAGCCTTCACCATGCTTTCTGTAGACCTCACCGAGCCTCCAACATGCTTTACTGTAGACATCACCGGTTAGATTCCTCAGAAACACTGCCATAAGCTGATGTCAGACTCTACATTTTGTTTACGAAAGAAAAAATGGAGTTCTATACACTAAATTGTATTGATAAAAAATAATTTTTATTACATCAAAAAATTACATACTGTACATATAGCAAAAAACCCACACAGTGGTATCTCATATATAACCCTAGTAACTTTAACATGGATCCAGGGCAAATGACAAAAAATTATATTATAAAAAAACCACATGAACTAAGACAAAATAATGTCACATATCCAGCATAACATCAATTTATAATCCCTCCTGCCCTAAATATGACCATAAACTGATATAATTATAATAGCGATTTTTATATTAAGGGACCAGCCCTAAATCACCCACATTTAATTGTGACGGTCAGTTTTTTGATATGTATTCATTTACCTTCTGACTGAGCACTCCACCTGTTAGTCGCAGGCGTTTTAATTATAGCAGGGCCACTACCCCTCCGTGGAGATGTAAATTTCAGTCTAAAGAGAGGGTTCATATGTTCCCATACAGGTAGAGACTTTTCTAAGCGAGGATTGGCATTAGTTAGGACCTGGAATACAAGAGATGCCTTAACGTGGCTTCCAGGTACACATAAATTGGCCATTTTATGTGCTAAGCCTTCACAATTTTTCATATTTCTAAGGCAGTGATGCAATTCATTTTTCATATCTCATGTTTGCAAGTTATAGCGCTACAGTGTACTTCTTTTTTTCTTTGTGAGTCCACTGAGGAACCCATGCAGTTGATGGTGAGAAACTCTTTACTGCGGGCCTCCAGCAGCTCAACGCAAAAGGGAGTTGTTGTTTTTTTTCTGGGAGAATGCGTAATTTTGTTGGTACCTGCCCATCCATATGCCCTTTAGACAGGGGCATTTCACTCAGGTCTTCCAGAATATATATCTTCGGGTAGGGGCCATGCACACTGAATCCATCAAATGTTATGTGTTAGAGGGCTTCCCCTCGCCTGTGGATCTAGGCCTACCTTGGCTGACGTTACGTTATCCGGTAGTGGACTGGCAGACACGGGAGATAGTGAGGTGGAGCAATTATTGACAAAATAACTGCATGCGCACTCATTTATCCATGGTAACAACCAGGTCTCTACCAGAATATTTAGGTAAAAAATAGAAGTGCACGGTCAGATGGAGCGCTAAGAACACACGGACAATGCAAGAGTTTCTTTAGCCCACAACGCGTTTCGACGGTAACCCGTCTTCATCAGGTGACCGTTACTGTTCGTGCTCTACGTCAATTCATCCTATAGTCTTTAGTAAGTGGCCAACTCCTCACACCATCTGAAATTGGTTTGGACGGGGAGTTCAATTTATTTCCAAATTTTGGAAAACATTTTGTGATTGGGGATTCAGCTTTCATTTTCATCCTCCTTTCATCCATAGAAAAGGTCTGTGCTTATCTTAGTTATCTGCTAAGAGGAAGTTATAAAAAGTTGGATTAGACAAAGAACAGTTGAGTCCCAATAAGACTGCAGGATTTAGTAGGAGATCTGCTCTCGTCCCTTGGGCTGCACACTATGGGACAACTTCGGGTCTTCTGGTAAAAGCATGGAGGCTGAGAATAACACATGTTTATTGTTAAATGTTCTACATCTTTTGATTCCTTGTATGTTTATGTATTGTCTTGTATGCAGTTACCATGATTATTTTAGTAAACTGCATGATTTACTGCAGCCATTGTGTGAAACCCATTTATTCTTGCATCGTTGAATCCATTCTAAAACACATGTGGATTATATAATCTGCAGTGGGTGTCAATTTCCATGTGCAGAGGAGATTTGGTAAAATCCTATCTACGTTGCTGGTACTGTTGTTGATTTTTACAAACATTGTTAAGAATCTTCAGCCAGCTTCATGGTGTAGCGCTATTGCCGGCACCCCTGCATGGTGTCTCCTTCTCCCTCCATGCAGGGACCCCAAGTTATTTACTGCCTCGGCCAGCGGAGCAGTCAGTCCCTGGTGTGCTCCTGCTCCCTGTTTGTTCGCCACAGTCCTGGAGGCTTGCGCTCCCCTGCTTGTAAAGGAGCAGCTTGTAACAGAGAGGCATTTAGTATAATTTAGTGCACCTGCAAGATGGCTCCCAGCCAATAGCTGGGAGGCATCTTGTATATAAGATTCCATCTCCCCAAGGAAGTTACTAAGCAACGTGTAGAGTCGTAGAGTCATTAGTGAGTGGGGTCTACTAGTGAGTTGTGAGGTCCCCTGTCCCTATGTGGCCAGTGTCCTGAACATGTACCCCTGGTCCCGGTGTGGCCAATCCTGATTCCGTAGTCCCTTGTTGCTGGTGTGGCCAGTCCTGTCTCCATAGTGCCTTGGTGCCGGTGTGGCCAGTCCTGTTCATGAAGTCCCCTGGTCCCCATGTAGTTAGTCCCATCTTTGTAGTCACTTTGTCCCGGTGTGGCCAGTCCTGTTCATGAAGTCCCCTGGTCCCGGAGCGTCCAGTGCATGAACCTCGTCCCCTGGTCTCTGAGTGGCAGTGCCTGAACATTGTCCCTCAGTCCGTGTGCAGCCAAACCCTGATACAGTATCCTAGACCGGTGTGTCTGAACATAACCGTAATCAGTGTCAGCGAACCTGACTCCTGGGGTCAGCATCTCCAGTATCAGGATCTGCCTAGGAGTGGTACCTGGCAGATACCTACAGGCCAGTCTGTCTCCAACATCAGGAGCTCCAGTGAACACCTGCAATGCCCTTTGTAGGCAGACCCGGCCCTGTGGCACAGTGGGTTCACAAATCCCCTTGCACCATTGTTAGGTGTAACATATGGGTTTCTTCATATGGTTATAAAGCTTAATCATGCTGAGTGGGCTAGCATGCCTTATATACTATAAGGTGGTCCATGTAACCACAATGATGCAGATAAGAGTTTATCCAGGGAGCAGTAGAGCCTAAATGGCATGGTTGGTGGCATATGCGTGTCTGGGAGAGTATTGTGTCTCTTTACAATAAAGGGGCAGAACAGTGAGAAAATAATAGGTAGTAACAGGAAGGAAGACAGGTGAGGCAGCTGGGGCCAACTGTCGAGTTTCCTTACAGGACAAAGAAATTCTCCTCCAAACCTTTATTGTATGTTGTGTCCTGTGAATTGTAATGTGGGATCACAACACTTCAGCTATGGGATTGGTTCAACACTAGTGCAGAGCGTGCTCTGGAATGGCAGCAGGTTGGTGTCTGTGCATCTGCATGCACAATAAGGCAAGGCTTTTGGAGGCTGCAAGCCACTTCGCCCCAAGAAAAACATCAATCACAGACTGAAATTATGTAGGAAGTACATTGATCAGACTGCAAATGACGGAAACAAAGTAATTTTCTCCAATTAAGTCCCTGTCAGACTTTTGGGACATCTGGAGGAATGATTGTCCGGAGAAGAGAAGGTGAGCGCTGCCAAACCTCCTTCAAAAACAACTTCTCCCAACCATCCAGGACAATTTGGTGATGATGCTTATTCAAAAATTATTGAAATTTTAGGTCCATGTCAGTAAACTTGCCAGATCTCAGTCCCTTTGAGAAACTGTGGTCAATCCTCAAAAAGCGGAGGACAAGAAAAAACACTACTGGTTGTTAGGGTTCGAGTTCCCACTGCTGCACAAGGGGAGTCTCGAACCAGTCCCGCTGTGGTCCCCCATCCATCTCCGGCCGCAGTGGAGCCTGCTCAGCAGAGACGTCGGTCCCAGCGTCTTGCCCATTCCAATACTGTGCAGAGACTTGCTGCTGCCCCTCCTGGATCTTCTATTATAGCCAGTGCTGAAGCAGACGTCTTTGGGACGAAGTCCTGCGTTTCCCCTTCTGAGCATGCCCAGGGTAAGATCTCTCATTGGAGATCAGGGGTCACATGTTCAGGTACTGCAGAGCTCCTATTGGTCCGCCACGAAGGTCATGAAACTACATGTGTTTTGGAACAGTTTCTCATTGGTCCTTTTTCTAGCAGGTCCTGTAGCTGTTATAAAAGGGTGGCATGGCTGGGCCGCCATGCGCTAGTATTAAATCTGTTACGTGCCTGCGCCAGTGAGGTCATGTATGAATGTGGTTAAGTCTGGCTGAAATAAGCCCCTAGAATACGACACCTCCGGTGAGGAGATTGTATGCACGTGTTCAGGGCTTGGCTGAAAACGCCATTAGAATACCGGCTACTCCGGTGAGGAGATTGTTGCTTGTGTTCTGACTGCATGACCTCAGACTGCAATCTGCTTAGCAGTAATCTGTGTATCCCTGTGGTGTTAACAGGACACAGTCTTTTTCTCAGCGGCTCTGTGACGCAACAGGGTTCGCTTTATAACGCTGGTTCAGCGCCCTAGCGTTTTACTTTGGGCTCACTGAAGCTAAGTGAGTTCGCACTTATCGCCATATAGCGCTGTGGCATTCCCGTTAGCGACTCTGGGGATTAACAGAGTTCGCACTAACTGCCACAGCGTGCTACAGCGTTTATTTTAGCGACTCTGCGGGATAAGAGTTCGCTACTTTCGCCATTTTACTAGCAGCGGGCTTTGCCTACACGGTGGACCCCGGGCTGCGAACGCACCTCTCTACTATATCTATTAGGTGCGTTCCACAGACCCTAACACTGGTGATCAACTCTGATCCCTGGACAGACAAGAATAGGCTGTGATCAGTCAAGATCTTCCCAGAAACCGATTCCAGCAGCCGGGCTAAAAAGGCAGAAGTCAGGAGAAATATGGGGCAGCGTTGGAAATGTTGAGGCTTTAAACTGCATGTATTTGTTAATTAAAGTGTAAAAACTTATGAAATGCTGTATTTCAGTAACTATAGAAACATCCAACTAGAAGATCAGAAATTACTGAAGCAGCAAACTTTGTGAAAACCCAGAATTGTGTCGGTAACAAAATGTTTGGCCACGACTGTATATTCTTGCAGGTGATCTTGTGATCTCAACCCCTAAGTAGCTTATCAAGTATGTGTTCCATCTAAATGGGAGTTTAAGAGATAAAGTTTCTCTTTGTGGAGAGCGCCAAATTAGCATTGGAAACAAATAGGCCAGGGTTCCCCAACTCCAGTCCTCAAGATCCAGCAACAGGTCATGTTTTCAGGATTTGCCTAGTATTGCCTAGGTGATAATTGCATCACCTGTGCAATACAAAGGAATTCCTGAAAACATGACCTGTTGGTGGGCCTTGAGGACTGGAGTTGGGGATCCCTGATATAGGCCATGCTATACCCCTCATGCAATTTAAATCTACAAATAGGGGCCAGGACTCTAGTGTCAACTATTGGAGTTAGAAATCCTAAAATTCAAAATTGACAATTTAAAGTCCTTGGCATGACTCAAAATAGGAAGCCAAACCTTTCACACATCAAACTATTTCTCTTTCTTTGCACGGATGAGGGACAAACCCCCCAAAACATGTGTCTACAAATGGAGTTTCTGGTTTGGCTTCCTTTCTCCTAAGTCATGTGGCCAGGCTCTTTAACCCCTTCACGACCGCCGATACGCCTTTTAACGGCGGTGATTAAGGGTACTTAAACCACAGCGCCGTTAATTAACGGCGCTGTGGAAAATGTGAATAGCGCCCCCCAGAGGCGCATTTTCTCCGGGGTCTCGGCTACCAGAGAACATGAATCGGGTCGGTTTTTACCGACCCGATGTTGCGATCGCCGTTATTAACCCTATAACGGCTATCGCAACAAAATAAAAAAAAATTGATGTGCCAATTAATTTCTCTGTCCTCTGATGTCATCGGACATCAGAGGACAGAGAAAAAGGGTCCCCGATCCCCCCTTGTGGCCCCCAATGTGCCCCTTGTGGCCCACGGGCCCACTGACCTCTTCCGGTCGGCGCCGCCATCTTGAATGGCGGGCGCATGCTCAGTGCACCCGCCGCGATCTGCCGGGGGAGGTGGGCAATTTTCTCTGGGGTCTCGGCTGCCGAGGGTAGCTGAGACCCCAGAGAACATGTTCCGGGTCGGTAGTTACCGACCCCGGTGTCGCGATCGCCGTTATACTAAGTATAACGGCGACCGCAAAAAAAAAAAAAAAATGATTTCTCTCCCCTCTGATGTGATCGCACATCAGAGGGGAGAGAATTAGGGTCCACAGGTCCCCGATCGCCCCCCCTATACCTCCCGGTGTCCTCCGTCCTCCGCAGGCCCCAGGATCCCGGCGTCTTCTTCCTGTAAAAAAAATGGCGGGCACATGCGCAGTGCGCCCGCCGAATCTGCCTGGCGGCAGATTCAAAAAATGTTTCATTCATTCTCATAAAAGTACATTTTGATCACTGTGATAAACTATCACAGTGATCAAAATAAAAAAAACAGTACATAACCCCCCCCTTTATCACCCCCTTAGTTAGGGACATATAATAAAATATAGAAATTATATTTTTTTTCATTTTTCTGTTAGGGTTAGGGTTAAGGCTAGGGTTAGGGCTAGGGTTAGGGTTATAATTAGGTTAGGGTTAGGCTGGGTTCCTACTGCGTTATGGCAGTCCGTTAGACGGACTGCGTTACACCGCGGTATAACGCGGTGTAACGCAGTCCGTTAACGCTGCCATTCACCCCCATTTGAGGGCTCATCGCGTCGAATGCCGTAAAGCGGCATGCGTTCGCGACGTGCCATCATTCAGTGACGGAGCCTCAGATGCGGGCTGAAGCGTCTGGGCTCTATCACCGCTAGCACGATGAATCATCTGCTGATTCCTCTGCGCTAGCGGGTATAGCATAACGCGATCGTGTTATGCTATACCATTACCAGCCCGTCAACGCTATGTGTTGAACGGGCTCGTAAAACGCAAAATGAACCCAGCCTTAGGGTTATAATTAGGGTTAGGGTTACAATTAGGGTTGGAATTAGGGTTGGGATTAGGGTTAGGGGTGTGTTGGGGTTGGGGTTGGAGCTAGAATTGAGGGGTTTCCACTATTTAGGCACATCAGGGGGTCTCCAAACATGACGTGGCGTTCAAAAAGTCAAATGGCGCTCCCTCCCTTCCGAGCCCTGCCGTGCGCCCAAACAGTGGTTTACCCCAACATATGGGGTATCAGCGCACTCAGGAAAAATTGCCCACCAATTTTGGGGTTCTAATTTCTCTTGTTACCCTTGGGAAAATAAAAAATAGCTGGCTAAAAAAAACATTTTTGAGGAAAAAAAAATTATTTTCACGGCTCTGCGTTTATAAATTTCTGTGAAGCACTTTGGGGTTCAAAGTGCTCACCACACATCTAGATAAGTTCCTTAGGGGTCTAATTTCCAAAATGGGGTCACTTGTGGGGGTTTTCCACTGTTTAGGCACATCTGGGGCACTGCAAACGGAACATGACCCCCATCAACGTCTGCATTCCAAAACGTTATTACTTCCTTTCCAAGCCCTGCTGTGCGCCCAAACAGTTCCCCCCCCCCCCCACATATTTGGTATCAGCGTACTCAGGACAAATTGGACAACAACTTTTGGGGTCCATTTCCTTGTGAAAAATCAAAAATTTGGGACTAAAAAATCATTTTGTGGAAAATTGTTTTTTTTTTTTCACACCCAGGCATTATAAACTTTTGTGAAACATTAGGGGGTTCAAAGTGCTCACAACAGATCTAGATAAGTTCCATAGGGGGTCTAGTTTCCAAAATGGTGTTACTTGTGGGGGGTTTCCACTGTTTAGGCGCATCAGGGGCTCTCCAAACGCGACATGGTGTCCAATCTCAATTCCAGCCAATTTTGGTTTGAAAAAGTCAAGCGACGTTGCTTCCATTCCAAGCCCTGCCGTGCGCCCAAACAGTGGTCCCCCCATATATGGGGTATCAGCATACTCAGGACAAATTACACAACTTTTGTGGTCTAATTTCTCCTGTTACCCTTGGGAAAATCAAAAATTGGGGACTAAACCATCAGGTTTGTGGAAAAAATATGATTTTTTATTTTCACGCCCGGGCGTTATAAACTTCTGTGAAGCACTTGGGGTTCAAAGTGCTCACCACACATCTAGATAAGTACCTTAGGGGGTCTAGTTTCCAAAATGGGGTCACTTGTGGGGGGTTTCCACTGTTTAGACACATCAGGGCCTCTACAAATGCGACATGGCGTCCAGCCATTTCTGCGTTGAAAAAGTCAAACGGAGCTCCTTCCTTGCGACCTCTGCCGTGCGCCCAAAAAGTGGTTTACCCCAACATATGGGGTATCGGCATGCTCAGGACAAATTGCACAAAAACTTTTGGGGTCTTGTTACCCTTGGGAAAATAAAAATTGGGGTGAAAAGATCATTTTTGTGGAAAAAATATGATTTTTTATTTTCACGGCTCTACGTTATAAACTTGTGTGAATCACTTGGGGTTCAAAGTGCTCACCACACATCTAGATAAGTTCCTTAAGGGGTCTAGTTTCCAAAATGGGGTCACTTGTTGGGGGTTTCCACTGTTTAGGCACATCAGGGGCTCTCTAAACGCGACATGTCATCCAGCCAATTCTGCGTTGAAAAAGTCAAACGGCGCTCCTTCCCTTGTGACCTCTGCCGTGCGCCCAAAAAGTGGTTTACCCCCACATATGGGGTATCAGCATGCTCAAGACAAATTGCACAAAAACTTTTGTTGTCTTGTTACCCTTGGGAAAATAAAAATTGGGGTGAAAAGATCATTTTTGTGGAAATTTTTTTTTTTTTTTTTCACGGCTCTACGTTATAAACTTGTGTGAAGCACTTGGAGGTTCAAAGTGCTCACCACACATCTAGATAAGTTCCTTAAGGGGTCTTGTTTCCAAAATGGGGTCACTTGTGGGGTGTTTCCACTGTTTAGGCACATCAGGGGCTATCTAAACGCGACATGGCATCCAGCCAATTCTGGGTTGAAAAAGTCAAACGGCGCTCCTTCCCTTGCTACCTCTGCCATGCGCCCAAAAAGTGGTTTACCCCCACATATGGGGTATCGACGTATTCAGAAGAAATTGCACAACAAATTTTGTGGTTCATTTTTTCTTTTAACACTTGTGAAAATAAAAAAAATTGGTTCCGAAGTAAAGCTTTTGCAAATAAAGTTAAATGTCAATTTTTTCCTTCCACATTGCTTCAGCTCCTGTGAAGCACCTGAAGGGTTAATAAACTTCTTGAATGTGGTTTTGAGCACCTTGAGGGGTGCAGTTTTTAGAATGGTGTCACTTTTGGGTATTTTCTATCGTATAGACCCCTCAAAGTGACTTCAAATGTGATGTGGTCCCTAAAAAAAATTGGTGTTGTAAAAATGAGAAATCGCTGGTCAACTTTTAACCCTTATAACTTCGTAACAAAAGAAAATTTTTTCCCAAAATTGTGCTGATGTAAAGTAGACATGTGGGAAATGTTATTTATTAAGAAATTTGTGTGACATATCTCTCTGATTTAAGGGCATAAAAATTTAAAGTTTGAAAATTGCTAAATTTTCAAAATTTTCGCCATATTTCCATTTTTTTCATAAATAAACACAAGTCATATCAAAGAAATTTTACCACTAACGTGAAGTACAATATGTCACGAAAAAACTGTCTCAGAATCAGCGGATTCGTTAAAGCGTTCCAGAGTTATAACCTCATAAAGTGACAGTGGTCAGAATTGTAAAAATTGGCCCGGTCATTAAGCTGCAAAATGGCTCTGTCACTAAGGGGTTAAACGTTGATATTGATTTTTTGGATCGCTATCCCCAATAGATGGCACTGGAGTCAACATTTGCATATTTATTTGGGAGAGATGTTGCACAGGTGAGGCGGCATGGTGTCTTCAGCATTAAGACTGCACTTTTCTCAGTATATATTGTAGCCTGGAGAGGGCTACTTTAATTCTTCCAAGATGTTCGGGAGTATTTAGAGAAAAGGAGCATCAAAAGCTGCCATATTGACCATCTCTTCTGCCTTGGAAGAGATTTATTGGGTTTGTACTTTTGCCATTAATTATCAAGACTGTTTTTTCACCTTGGTTAATGTGTTGGACATATCTGAGCAGATTAGGGCTAAAGTTATGCCTGATCCAGGTGGCATATAGACATGTCCATGACTGTCAAGGGCCTTTTCTGCACCGAGATCAAGCATCATGGATGGACACCTCACAATAATATGTCTGACAGTTAAACATTTTAGTATACAGTGAAAATGTCTAAGGTCTCTTTAGTGTCTCCAGGGAAGAGATGTTATTGTAGTAATTGTTTCAGCTGAGGACAGGCAGGTTACACTATGGTGGCTAATGCTCCTCAGAGACATGCCAGGTTAATGCTATAAATCTCTGTGTATCAGATTCGACACGTCTGGATCCCAATTTTCCTCCAGTTCTGCATTTTATTATTTTACAGGGCATTTTATATAATAATTTCTGTTTTTTTATATTCCAATCAATGCCATCATTTCGTACAAGAGTATGCAGCTGACAAGTCATCGGAGCATCTCAACTGGACTTGATATGATGGTGTTATAGTTGCCATTTTCTTGTTAGTATTTTCATATATTGATAAGAGGTTCTGATTTGGCATCTGCCATTTTTCCGTTATCTTTTGTTTCTAAACCATGTTGTCTTTCCTAATCCTCGTACATTGAGCCCCCGAAGTAATTCAGAATACACATGAAGGTTGATTTTATAGACTAGATGCAATTGTAGCAAACCCTTTGGATCTATTAAATTTGTTTCTGTTCACTGACGACATTCATAGATCACAAAATGGTTATCTGTATTAAGTTGCAAAACTTTTAATTTTATATATATTGTAAGCTTTTCAGGGGATATAGCTCTAGGATCGCTGTCTGGGTAGACAGAGTGGCACGGAAACAGTTCATTCAGACAGCAGTTCTGGTGAAAACTGGCCGCAACCAGCTTTATTAAAGTCCACAGCAAACAGATATAAAACAAATCATAAACAGAAGACCTAGGCTTGTCTAGCCACTTACTACACTTAGATAGATTTCCCTATCTATCCGGGTCCCGACTCTACCAGCCGGGGCCAAAACAACACATATGTTCAGCATTTACCAGCATTTACCAGCATTTACCAGCATTGAGGTTCACAGAGTCTCCTCCTTGTGTCTGAAGGCACCTTCAACGTCCAGACTTGAGAGAGCTCCCCTCCTATTCAGCAGCTATCCGCATGGATTCTCACAGAGACTACTCCTGTGTCCGGGGTACATCGAGCACCCAGACTGAGATAGCTCAAACTCCTGGAGACACCTTCTGTGCCTGGACCCCTCCTGTGTCCAGACTAAACGTGCTCTCTGACTGTGTTCGCAGACACCTACTTCTGGTCTCCTAATTAACAGCTGAATGGTTTCAGGCCTGAGCTGCAAGTGTGTGCTGAATGTAGGGTGTAGTGACCTTTCTCTACCACTAGGTTTACAAAGCCACACATTTCCCTTATACCATACAGCACAGTACCTAGGTGAAATGTACACCCCATTCGACACATATTCCTTCATTGTCTCACATATCCCCCCCCTCTTCTCCAGACCGGAGGGCTGGTCATCCAGACCGGAGGGCTGGTCAACAATCCAAAAGAGACAGTGAACTCTGGACCAGTCATGGCCTTCATCAGCTTCATCTTCACTACTGTCATCTGTATCTTCACCTGAGCCATAGCCAACATCAGCTTTCTCTTCATCTGAAGCATCCGCACTACCCTGTACCCTCCCAGGCCTATGCTCTCTGCGGGCCTCGGGTATCCTGCACGGTTTCATCTTGACCTTAGGGCCGGGCTCAGTTTCGATATAGTGCCTGGCCAGAGAAGTACGACCCGGCACATCAGAACACTTCTGCTGACTCTTCCTCAGAAACTCACGTACCTCCTGTCCTTGGTGCACTGACCATGTGTCACCAACTATCACAGGAGGTATAGGGGGTTTTTCACTTTTCTCTAGTTCCCCTTCATTTCTTGCTCTCTGGAGCAACTGCTGGAACCGCTCACGTTCCCGGTGAAAAGATGCCACATCTAGTTCACACTGCTGCAGCTGCTCGCGTAACGCAACATTCTCAGTCTTCATTTCTTTGGTGGAGACCTCATGGAGACGCATCTTCTCCTGTAGCTGTTGGACGTCCTCGGCCCCTTCTTCAGGCTCTTCTGGTAGAACATGCTCAGAAGCCGTACCGTCAGTCTTACATTCTACCTCTTCAGTCACATCACTATGGTATCCAATATCTCCATTTATTCCAGCTTTCAAGTTCTCCTTGATAGCTGCATCTGTATACTCAGAACCCGCCGGATTCTTCTCTTCCACCACGTTCTGCATACCATCTGAGCTCCCGTGTGTCTGCAGCGGCAACGGAGTAACACACCGCTTTTCCCATTTGTTGGGACGTGGCTCCGATGTAGACTCCATGAAAGTGCGCTTGAGCTCACCAATGCCAGCCTGCTGTCTCCAAATCTCATCTTGTGATTTATCCAGATCCTTGGTATCACTCGGGAACACTGCTGGGGCTACGGGCGCCGAACTTCCAGCCTGAGCTTCACGAGTTGCAGCTACTGATCCGGACCGTAACCCGTCCACGCCGCTGTCTTCGGCAGAAACAGATTCCTGGACAGAGTCAGTCCCCATATCTTCAGTCTTGTTCCTCACAGCTTCACTTGAGACCTCAGCTTCTGATGAGGCATCTGGCTTGGTGACCACCACTTCCATGGCTTTTTCCACCTCTGCAGCATTACCTTCAGAGTCCTGGGCATGATGCAGCTCCATACCATACATTGATAACTTCTCATTTTCGACAGCATCCACTTGTGCTGTGTTCAATTTCAGAGTCCTGCCTTTAAAGCTCAGCTCTCCTCCTTTCACCTTAGTCTTCGCCAGGGAACCGGCCAACTGTAAAACATCTTCAGATGCCATCTTCTGTCCGGCTGTAAGGTCAGCATCAGCTTTCTTCTCAGGACTCTCAACCTCCTCTGCTACCATGCCTTCCTCATTTGCACTGGTTGCTTTATGGTCATCAGATGATTCACTATCACTACCACTATCCCTGTCTGACCCCTTTTTCTCAGCCACATCTGGCTCACTTTCAGGGTTATACAATTCATTCTCATTCTCATCCTGCTCACTGTCAGGGTTATACGCTTCATTCTCATTCATATTTTGATCTGGAACCTTAGTTAACATGTCATCCACAACATTAACTTCACCATCTGGTCCCTCAAGTATGTGACTATGTGACAACCCCAGCACTATACTTCTATATAGCTCAGGTACTAGGAGCTGGCTCACGACCTCTCCCTGGACTTCAGTGTCCCTATACAACAGGTGAGTGTTTATGGCAACATGAGGAAACCTCTCCTCATAGCCAGGCTCTTGGGAAACCTCATTTAGAACAATTATATTTTCCTGTGCCGTTTCAAGAGTGGGGTCTCGCCATTGCTCACTCTCAAAATTGTCACAGGACACAGGTAAGTCAGGGACACTCGGTTCCCGAGAACCACCATCCTCGTCTTTCAACATCACCTGCAAAGGAATTTCATCACTATCACAGTCATCATTATTATCAATATCATTATCATGATTATGATCAGTATCATCATCACTATCATGATCATCATCATTATCAGCATCAGCATCATTATCATGGTCATCATCATTATCATGATCATCATCATCATCACATCATATCATTATCATTATCCTCATTATCAGTATCAGCATCATTATCATGATTATCATCATCATCATCATATAAGTTTAACGGCCCACTAGCATTGTGTTCCGCCCCTCGGGACTGCGCACCCTCAGTAGGAGCTTCATCACACTGTCCATCAGAAACATTTTTCCCCAGAGATCCTTAGACCGGGGAAAGTCATTACCCAATATGACGGGGTGCACCAGGTTCTTCACTACCCCCACTTCACATGAAACCTCCCCGCGTTTGGGGATCAAGTCCACGGCAGTCTCTGGGTAGACTTTGGTGTCTCCATGGATGCACACCACACTCAGGTGTTTATCAGGGATGAAGTCCCTATCAATCAGGCTGTCACATACGGAAGTCACTGGACTCTCTGAGTCCAAGAGGGCCTGTGCTGGGCAGTCATTTACAACCACCGGGGACCCCTGTGGTCCAGTCTCTTCGGCTGCGGTGGTCACACACACAGGTTCTGCGCAGAGAGAGAGGGACCTGCCAACATCACGGCACATAGGCTCCCCCTCTAGTGAACAGCCTGCTGCAATTTCACGACATCTCCAACACTGTCCACCACAATCACCCTCCCATATGTCCCCTCGGGCCTGAACCCATCTATCAACATACCCCATGTCCCCAACAGCTGGAACGCTCTTACCGGGAGAGTTCGGCGTCCGGGAACTCTGAAGTGACGACCGCTCAGACGGCTGGTCACGGAGGCAGTCTTTGGGGCCAAAGTACCTTTCTCCCTGTACCTCAGGAGGAAGTGCTCGGGTGTAGCGGTCCACTATCACCTTTTCAACTCCATAATCAGGTTTGCTGACTGCAGACTCCCAACTGCATCTCCAGTCATGAACTCCCCTGGCACGGGCTGTCACCGTAACACCCAGCCGGGTAAGAATCTCCGCTTTCAGCTTGGCATAGTCTTGGCTGTCCTGCTCGCTCAGGTCAGCATAGGCCACCTGGGGCACTCCAATCAGATAGGGTGCGACCATCATGGCCCATTCAGATAGGGGCAGATTCTCCTTCTCTGCCAGTCCCTCAAACCTAGTGAGATATACCTCCACATCATCACGAGGTGTCATCTTTTCAGGGACCGTCTTACCGCCTTCTTTACAGCGGACAATGCAGGTGACTTTGCCACATCACTTCGGGACGCGGCACCGAAATCCTTTTTTTGTGCTGCCATCTGCTCAACAAATAACCGGTTATTCTCCTGCTGCTGCTGCAGGAATTGCTGCTGGGCCTGCTGCAAGCGCTGCTGGTGCTGCAGGCGCTGCTGCTCCATGCTCCGCTGGGCATGGACCAGGTACTCAACGAGCTCCTCCATACTGCCGGACTTATCTGTCTCAACCACGGCAGTCTTATGTTGCACATTAACTTGCGCCATTTGTTCAAACAGCGCCTCCATGCTGTCATCCATGCTGTCAGACTTCTCTGTCTCAACAACGGCAGTCTTCACTCAAGACATACACACTCCACAGTCTTTTCCACAGAAAATTCAGCCTTGCTGTGCAGACACTTTTTTTTTTTTTTCCTGCAAACTCTATTAGGGCCACTGTCTCTTTAAGACTGCTCCAATAGACGTTTCTCTTTGCTGACATACTTTTTTTTTTTTTTCTGCTGCTGCTTCAACAGACTTCACCTTTATTGCTGTCTCTAGCCACTGTGCTGCACGCACATTCCAGCACTAATTGTATCAGCCACTGTGCTGCCCCAGCATTCTCCGCCAATTGTAAGCTTTTCAGGGGATATAGCTCTGGGATCGCCGTCTGGGTAGACGGAGTGGCACGGAAACAGTTCATTCAGACAGCAGTTCTGGTGAAAACTGGCCGCAACCAGCTTTATTAAAGTCCACAGCAAACAGATATAAAACAAATCATAAACAGAAGACCTAGGCTTGTCTAGCCACTTACTACACTTAGATAGATTTCCCTATCTATCCGGGTCCCGACTCTACCAGCCGGGGCCAAAACAACACATATGTTCAGCATTTACCAGCATTTACCAGCATTTACCAGCTTTGAGGTTCACAGAGTCTCCTCCTTGTGTCTGAAGGCACCTTCAACGTCCAGACTTGAGAAGCTCCCCTCCTATTCAGCAGCTATCCGCATGGATTCTCACAGAGACTACTCCTGTGTCCGGGGTACATCGAGCACCCAGACTGAGATAGCTCAAACTCCTGGAGACACCTTCTGTGCCTGGACTCCTGTGTCCAGACTAAGCCGTGCTCTCTGTGTTCGCAGACACCTACTTCTGGTCTCCTAATTAACAGCTGAATGGTTTCAGGCCTGAGCTGCAAGTGTGTGCTGAATGTAGGGTGTAGTGACCTTTCTCTACCACTAGGTTTACAAAGCCACAACAGTATACCTAGGTGAAATGTACACCCCATTCAACACATATTCCTTCACTGTCTCACAATTTGTTTATAATATATCTCTAAGTGTACAGTACTATTTGCCCATAATTATATAAGGTCTGTTTGTAGCAAAGCCAAGACTGTGCATCACCAAAAGAACCCAGTGAAGCATGGTGGAGGCAGCATTATGCTTTGGGGCTGTTTTTCGGTAGCTGGAAATGAGGCTTTAGTTTAGGTAGGGGGAATTATGATCAGTTCCAAATATCAGTCAATTTTGAAATAAGTCTTCAGGCCGCCATTAAAAAAGCTGGAGATAGAGAGGAATTTCAACTTTCAGCATGGCAAATACTCTAAGCTGACCTCCAAATCACCAAAAAACCGGCTTCTCCAGAATACGATCAAGGTTTTGGGGGAGTCCAGCCAGAGCCAAGACCTGAATCCAAGTGACAATCTGTGGTGACCTGGAGAGGGCGCTATACACAGGAGATGCCCCCACAATCTGACAGGGGTTGAGCTGCTGCAAGGAAGAGCAAATGCAGACTGCTGAGTCGTGACAGTGTGCAAATCACGATTCCCATCTCTAAATTCCTGGTGCCGTGGGCGGTCATTTTTTTAGTGCAGGAGAGTTATGTTAGCATGTGTGTGCAAGTTTGCAAATTCTATAAAAGTAGACACGTGACTGTCCACCCATATGGGGATGCACCGGCATCATGGTAGTATGCGCATCGCACAGTGTCACAATTCAGCAGTCTGCCGGCACATAGAGTGCAGACTATTGGTCTTAGACTGGACATCCTCTTTCAAATTCCATTAAGTTCATGGATCAGCCCTTTTTACAGGTAACAAATATGGAGATCTCTACTCTAAATGTGACAAGGACAGGCCACACAACGCTAGTGCTTCCATCATGTCTGGTGTCTTGATGCATTGACTGTAGTGAGGAACCAATACAGACTTACAGAATTATTGATAGATCATCAACTTGTGCAACCAGTTAATGCAATTGTCATAGTGGGGACTAAATGCAGATAATGTGGGCTATCTGTAATACCAGATATAGTTTACACTGGACATCTGCTTATAACATAAAATGAACAGGTGAAATGTATATTTTGGATGAGGTTTTAGAGTGATCCAATTTTCATTCCTTTGTATTAGGAAATATGACATCGACAGACAATGCAAATCAAACCATAACCACCATCTTTATTATTATGGGCTTCCAGTCCATGCGCAGTATGGAGATTTTACTCTTCTCCCTTTTCTTCAGTATGTACATGTTAACACTGGCGGCTCACTTTCTTATTGTTACTCTTGTCCTTCTGGAAGAACATCTTCACAAGCCAATGTATCTTTTCTTGGCAATTTCTCCTTGGTGGAAGTCCTGTATACCACGGTGACTGTACCGAAAATGCTAGATGCCCTCCTGACGAGAAACAAAGCAATTTCCGCATCAGCTTGTCTTGTCCAGTTTTACTTTTTCTTCGCCTTTGGGGCAGCTGAGAACTGCTTTCTTGTAGTCATGGGCTATGATCGATATGTGGCCATCTGTAGGCCACTGCACTACTCTACCGTGATGTCTAAAAGGAAGGCTGCAGGGCTAGCCTGTGTACCATGGGTTGTGGGCTTCATAACTGCTGCTTGCCCTGCACTGTGGATCTCCACTCTCACATTCTGCTTCCCGAATGAGATCGACCATTTCTTTTGTGACTATTCTCCTCTTTTGAAGCTGTCATGTGAAGACACATCCAGCGGTGAGTTCACCTTCTCTGTCATCTCCTGGAGTTTGACCCTCAGCTGCTTCTTTCTTATTTTAATCTCTTACACCTTCATCATTCTGTCTGTTCTTAAGATCCCATCTTTAGAGGGTCAGAGTAAAGCTTTCAACACCTGCGCGTCCCACCTCACCGTCGTATTAATCTTTAATGGTACGATAATCTTTATGTACATTCGTCCAAACTCCCACGTTAGATTCACTCTCGATAAGGTGGTGTCGATCTTCTACTGCGTGGTGACCCGGTAATGAACCCCATGATATATTGTCTGAGGAACAAAGAGGTGAAGAAGCCCTGAGAAAAGCATTTCAAAGGCGAGTAATCATATGAATAGGAAAAACACTTGATCGTAGAAGATGAGGAACAATTACAGTTTAAAATGGAAAGCCCCATCATATTGATTATCTGAAAAAAAAATGGGGGGCTGAATTAATTTTCAACAACTAACTTAATTTTTAATACCTGGAATATACTGTGTGTTTTCCAGGATCCTCAGCTAATACTATGACAGTACTGAAAAATTAGCTTTAGAGTTCGGCTATCGAAAAATTACGTTATGGGGGCAGTGATAAAGTTGTTTTTTACCAAATGGTCTGCAGAAAAATAAGGATTAGGGTGACATTTACTTATTTATCTTCTCCCTTGAGATCTGGGTGCCTGACAACCATAAGACTGGCAGCACATTCGGCTTATATCATGAAATGGGAGGATTGCAATTTTCTTAGAGCCTTGCTTTAAAACGTAAAAGCTCAACAATTCTGCAATGATAAAATCGCATCTACTTATGGAGAAATCAGACTGGGGAACACTTTGGTTAAAACACGTCATAAATTATGAGATCTTTCAGGACTTGACGGCTCACAGCTGTTTTTAGAAAGGTGAACTTAGAGGTTTTTCCACTATATTGCTGATCTATCCCTAGGTTAAGGCATTAATCTTGGGCCGGTTGGGGTCTGACAACTGGCACTCCCACCGATGAGCTTTTATCAGGTCCATCAGCGGTCAGATGTAAACAGCGTAGGGATCCAAAACAGCACAATGTGGTGGCCATTCTAAAATACTGCAACACGGCCCCCTTTGAGATGAATAGGAGTTGAGCTGCAGTTCCCAAAAATGAGCACTACATGGTGTATTCATAGAATCATAGAATGGTAGAGTTGGAAGGGACCTCCTGGGTCATCTGGTCCAACCCCCTGCTCAAAGCAGGATTCTCTAAATCATCCCAGACAGATGTGTGTCCTGCCTCTGTTATTGAGTTGTGCTGTTCCGGCTCCGTACATTGTTTACATCTGGTCACCAATAAAGCTGATCGGTGCGGCTGCCGGTTGTTGGACCCCCACCGATCTGATACTGATGACCTTTCCTTTAAGATAAATTAGCAGCATCGTAGTAGTGGACAACCCTTTTAACTCATAGGAAAATCTGTATAAGGAGCTCACAGATATAAGGGGTTATTAATCTTTGGTATTCAAAGTGTCACCAAAACCATAAAAAATAAAGATGTGTAAAAAAAAATTATATTTGAATGCAATCAAAGGTAAAGGGGATAGGAAGACTGACGTCAGTCATTGTTAAAAAATGTCAACGAGTCAAAGTTTGTAGTATTCCTAATAGTAACATGATATGGGACAGAAACACGGCAATACTTAGCGCCGCATCAGTATATTCACATATTATAATACTGTAAATAGCTGATGAACGTGTCACATAAAGCGTGCTGTTATATAGATTGTATTATACGACTGCTTTCTAGACTATTGTGAAAAACTGCTGATGTAATAAAAGCCAGAATATCTGTAATAAAATTCTGATTATTAACAAATATAAAAATAGAAGTCTCTATAGCAAATAGCCAATCATGTGGAAATTGTGAAGGAATTTTATGAAAAAGAAGCTTTGTTTGGAAAGAAGTTAATTATATAATAATATTGTACTTTTTTATTGTTTTCTGTACATGCACCCATGTGTCCATATGAGTTGTTTCTCCTTTTATGTTTGTAAAGTAAAACAAAAAAACGGAAGAAAAACTATTACTATTGTGGTCTCTAACAGGTGGTGGTTTTCTTAGAACATAATGTAACAATAAAATGTCAATACCTATTTGTTTTTTTCTTATTTTTATCATATGAGGAATATCTCACCACCTGTGCACTTGACCCGATCCCATCCCACTTCATCCCAAACCTTACCACAGTCTTCATCCCAACCCTAACCCATCTCTTCATCCTATCACTAACATACCTCAATCGCATCTATACTCAAAAAGCACTCTCTTGACCCATCCTCTATATCTAGCTATCGCCCCATATCAATTCTCCCATATGCCTCAAAACTACTGGAACAACACGTCCATCTTGAACTGTCCTCCCACCTCCCTTCTTGCTCCCTCTTCGACCGCTTACAATCTGGCTTCCGGACACATCACTCCACTGAAACTGCACTAACTAAAGTCACCAATGACCTATTAACCGCCAAAGCCAAGCGACACTACTCTGTCCTCCTCCTCCTGGACCTGTCCTCTGCCTTTGACACAGTGGACTATTCCCTATTACTACAGATCCTCTCATCTCTTGGCATCACTGACTTTGCCCTATCTTGGATCTCGTCATACCTAACAGACCAGACATTCAGCGTCTCCCACTCACACACCACCTCCTCACCTCGCTCCCTATCTGTCGTAGTCCCACAAGGTTCAGTCCTAGGGCCTCTGCTCTTCACCATTTACACCTTCAGCCTCGGACAGCTCATAGAATCTCACGGCTTTCAGTATCACCTCTATTCTGATGACACACAGATCTACATCTCTCGACCAGATATCACCTCCCTACTAACCAGAATCCCAAAATGTCTAGCCACTATTTCATCCTTGTTCTCCGCTAGATTTCTAAAACTTAATATGGACAAAACAGAATTCATCTTTCCCCCATCTCACGCAACCCCCCCAATGGACCTATCCATTAAAGTAAATGGCTGCTCACTCTCCCCAGTCCCACAAGCTTGCTGCCTTGGGGTAATCCTTGACACTAATCTCTCCTTCAAACCACATATCCAAGCCCTTTCCACTTCCTGCCGACTTCAACTCAAAAATAATTCCCAGATACGTACATTCCTCAACCAAGAATCTGCAAAAACCCTAGTCCATGCCCTCATCATCTCCCGCCTTGACTATTGCAACCTCCTGCTCTGTGGCCTCCCCTCTAACACTTTCGCACGCCTCCAATCTATTCTAAACTCTGCTGCCCGAATAATCCACCTGTCCCCCCGCTATTTCCCGGCCTCTTCCCTGTCAATTCCTGCACTGGCTCCCCATTACCCAAAGACTCCAGTTCAAAACACTAACTATAACATACAAAGCCGTCCACAAGATGTGTCCTCCATACATCTGTGACCTTGTCTCCCGGTACTTACCTGCACGCAACCTCTGATCCTCACAAGATCTCCCTCTCTACTCCCCTCTTATCTCCTCTTCCCACAATCGCATACAAGATTTCTCCTGCACATCCCCCCTACTCTGGAACTCTCTACCACAACACATCAGACTCTCACCTACCATGGAAACCTTCAAAAAGAACCTGAAGACCTACCTCTTCTGACAAGCTTACAACCTGCAGTAACCACCAATCGACCAAATCACTGCACAACCAGCTCTACCCACAACTACTGTATCCTCACCCATCCACAACTACAGTATCCTCACCCATCCCTTGTGGAATGCGAGCCCTCTCGGGCAGGGTCCTCTGTCCTCCTGTACCAGTCGTGACTTGAAGTGATGATTACTGTACTTGTTTTTATTATGTGTACCCCTCCTCACATGTAAAGTGCCATGGAATAAATGGCGCTATAATAAATAATAATAATATTCAGTCTAAGTATAAAACCACTTTTGTACTAGATCTGGTACAGGATGAAGAACCATTGCGCGTTGGATCATGTCATTCTAGATATATTAATGGGTTGTCTGAGTTAGGAAACAACTCTCCAAATACCCTTAGAGCATCGCAATTAGAGATGAGCGAATTTGTTCGAATTTGGTTCCGAATACGATCAGATTCGAATATTGTTTTTGCAATATTTGTCAAACACAGCCGAACATCATTAGAATCATTGGGAGTAGAAATTACCGAATATGTTTGGAACCGAACATAAGACATACATATTCGCATGAATAGTGTTCAAACATGGCCTGAATGTGTCAAAATCAGATTCGGGGCCAAAATCGGAACAAATTCGCTCATCTCTAATCGCGATTTCATAGCGCGAGGTTACACCCAATTTCATACTGTGAGTTTGGGAATTTGTAGAGTCTTAGGATTTTTGCTAACTAGAGATATGGGAACTCAATATCTTATAGAAGAGCTAGTGGAGAGAGGCGAGGTGTAATGTAATGGATGCATCCTGGAAATCCGGCATCAGTTTTCTTGATATTGGCCAATACCTGATGTGATTGGAGTCCATTGAGGCCTCCTTTGATTCTGGTGTAGTATTTTGTCACACGAGTTTTGAACAAAGGGTCCGTACTGTCATAGACAAAGCGGACAGAAGTTCTACAGATACTTTTGAGGATGGACCTTGTCATCCACAACTGAAGCAGTAATTCTACAAGTTTGTAGCTCATAATGATTGCCATGATTCTGCTGATATGACCAAGGTGTCCAAATTCACATAAAATCAGGTTTTCTTGATGGTGGAAAAAACATACTGTGACTGGAGTGCATTGAGATATCTTGTTTGGACATAGCTTAATCTCTTGTCTCCAAAATTTCCAAGAAATAAATTTTGTATTTTCAGAAAATGAAAAATGGTCAAAATAACAAAAAAATGCAGTGCTTGCAGACCTCAAATAATGCTAAGAAAACAAGTTCATAATCATTTAGAAACAACAATACTAGGTTTTAACTCACTACGAGTTCAGAAATCAATATTTTGTGGAATAACCATTATTTTTAATCACAGCTTTCATGCGTCTTGGCATGCTTTCCACCAGTCTTTCACACTGCTTTTGGGTGACCTTATGCCACTCCTGGTACAAAAATGTAAGCAGTCCTTCTTTGTTTAATGGTTTGTGACTATCCATCTTCCTCGTGATTACATTCCAGAGGTTTTCAATGGGGTTCAGGTCTGGAGATTGGGCTGGCCATGACAGGGATTTGATGTGGTGGTCCTTTATCCACACATTGATTGACCTAGCTGTGTGGCATGGTGCATTGTCCTGCTCAAAAAACCAGTCCTCAGAGTTGGAGAACATTGCCTGTGCAGAAGGAATCAACTGTTTTTCCAGTATAACCTTGTATGCGGCTTGATTCATACGTCCTTCGCAAAGATTAACCTGCCCAATTCCAGCCTTGCTGAAGAATCCCCAAATCATCATTGATCCTCCACCAAATTTCACAGTGGGTGCAAGACACTGTGGCTTGTATGCCTCTCCAGGTCTCCATCTAACCATTGGACGACCAGGTGTTGGGCAAAGCTGAAAATTAGACTCATCAGAGAAGATTACCTTACTCCAGTTCGCTATGGTCCAATCCTTATGGTCTTTGGCAAACTTCAACCTGGCTCCCCTTTGCTTCTCATTGATGAAAGGTTTTTTTCTAGATTTACAGGACTTGAGCCCTGCCTCTAGGAGCCTGTTATGAACTGTTCTTGTCATGCACTTCACCCCAGCTGCCATTTGCCATTCCTTTTGTAGGTCACTTGATGTCATCCTGAGGTTGCTGAGTGACATTCGAATAAGATGACGGTCATCCTGGTCAGTGGAGAGTCGTTTTCGCCCTCTGCCGGTCTGTAGCTTTGTTGTCCCTGTGATGAGTGCTGTGCTGGAATTGCTGTCCTCATCTTTTTTTTTTGTACTGCTGAAAGCCCACCAAGCAAAGCCCCCCTCCTTCTCTCTGCAGCTCTCGTACTTCTCACCAACCCCCAGCCTGCACTCAGGCAGTGTAATGTGAGCTGCCAGTGCTGGAAGTTTTCCCGCTTCACCGCAGGGGTCCTGCATTGTCTGCACACGTGCTTTCTTCCTATAGCAGCCATTTTGGAGAATTCATTCTTTTTTGGTTAATAACACGGTGGGAGCATTCGCTAGAAACACGAAAGTTACTGTGTTGAACCATGCGCCGACGGGCATAGTTCCCGTGGTACTGGTAAACCCGTAACTCCAACAGAACCCGAGAAATGGAATTCTCGGGTGCCCCATGTACTAGCCCACCCAAGTGTGGGCTCATTGGAACCGTCATTTTGGAGTGAGATCATTGATAGGTCTGCCGTTATTCTGCTAGGTTCACAGGACGAGTTATGAACCTTATGATATTGCAGAGCTCAAACCATAGCTTGCAGCCAGGGGAGGTGGCCAGAGGACCAGCCCTTTTTGTGAGGTCAGAAGCTGACATGCATAAGTCTTGCAGTGAAGTTCCTTAGGCACTTTTCTGCTGGGATGTCCTGAGTAAGAGATCTACCAATGAACTATGACGTGTGGCTCCTTCCCCCAGCCTGGCTTGCCTGTAATGATCTAACAACCATGTGAGTTATCTTTCATTCTTAATCCCATTTTATTTTATAACTGCATCTGTATATAACGATATTGTCTCAGTTTGTTACATCTTTTTATATTATATAAGCACTGCCTGGTTTTTAAGGAATAAACCTATAAATTTATTAGTTTATTTCTCCTGCTCTATAAACGAATTTGCACGTGCCAGAAGCACTACGCTACTGTTTTGGGGTTGCTACGGACCCTCTTGATAAATTGTTCATCAAAAGCCGTAGCTGGTGGCAGCTAAAAGGAAGGGGTGTAAAGTGTTAATCTATTGGGTGACGCTGGCAGTGACGGAGCGGGGTTTATAAGGGTACTGCCTGGCTGCAGCCAGGAGTAATTATAATTCCCTCACTGCAGCGTGCCCAATAGCCAGCACACATCCAAGTGACCCGTCTGGCGACTAATTATCCTAGGTGCAGTTCCCTGACTGACCTGAGGGTAAGGGGGGCGCCAGAGAGCTGCAAGTTCCTAAGTGGAAGTGGGATAGTTATAAATCCCTGCAGTTTACTGGGTCGGACGGCAGCAGCCGTCGTGTGTGTGCACATTCCATCACATGTGGTGGCAGCGGTGGGATCACAAGCCGTGACCCCCGGGCTACCGAGTGGCGGACTGTGTGCCCGTTCATCACATATTGGTGGCAGCGGTGGGATCACAAGCCGTGACCCCCGGGCTACCGTGTGGCGGACTGTGTGCCCGTTCATCACATATTGGTGGCAGCAGTGGGATTATAGAGCATTAGTGATCTGGTTTGAGCAATCATTCCATTCACTAAAAAAAAAAAAACTTGCACGGTGCTTCAGCGACCCTGCAGCTAAAGTTTTGGAGAACAGACTCAGTGTTTATTAGTCCTGAGACAATTGTGTGTACTTGCGGTTACCCCTCCCTTCTCTTTGTTTTTCTATCCTATCTTTTATTTGGCAAACATGGCTACAATAGGAGCAAGTTGGTACAAACTGCAGAAAAGGGACACTCTTGCGGGAATATGCATTTCCCGAGGCCGTGACCCCACGGGCCAAACCAAAGCTCAACTGATCAAGGTCCTGATGTCACCGGACCATGCTGAGAGCGAGGAGGGCACAGAAGCCGGCCCAAGCCAAGGTGGGGCAGCAGCAGAGGCCCAAACCCTGCAGGCTTACACCCAGGGCGGGTTGGACCCTTACCTGCAGGCGGCCCTGGAGGAACTCCCCACCGACGACCGGGGGGGGCGCCTGAAGCTGATTCAGCAATACCAGCAGGAGACCCGAGCCGAGCGCCAAGCCCAGCGAGAGGCCGAGCGGGAGGCTCAGAGAGCCGAGCGGGAAGCTCAGAGAGCCCATGAACTGGAGCTGCTCAGCCGAGGGGCAATGCCCTCCACAGCCCAGAGCAGTGTGCCCAGCAGCACTCAGAGTCCCAAGCCCCGGCCCGAGCACTTTCCCGTGCTGGAAAGGGACGGAGACTTGGACACTTTTCTGCGGGCCTTTGAGAAAGTCTGCAGACAGTACCGGCTGCCTGCCGACCAATGGGCCAGGTACTTGACCCCCGGGCTGAAGGGCAAAGCTCTGGAGGCGTTCGCTTCCCTCGCACCAGATCAAGACAGTGACTATGAGGCCATCAAGCAGGCCCTGATTGCCAAGTACCAGCTAACCCCTGAGGTATACCGAAAGAAGTTCCGGAACCTCCAACGTGGCCCACACGACAGTTATAGCGATGTGGTGCAAGGACTCAGGAACCACTTTGACCAGTGGATCCATGGACTGTCAGTTGACACCTATGAGGAGCTGAAATACCTGATGATCAAAGACCAGTTCCTGCATCTGTGCCCAGCTGAGGTCCGACAGTTCATCCTGGACCGAGAACCAGAGGACGCGGTCACAACAGCCCGGATCGCCGACAGCTATGAGGCCAACCGGAAACCCGAGGTGCGGAAGGCCGTCGCCACCCGCTGGGGAGGGGGTAAGCCTGCAACCAACCCCAGTGCCCCTGCCAGTCGTCCCTCTGGAGGCACTATCCCCTTTGCCAGCGCCAGGCCTACATCAGACCCCCGCCAGTGTTTCTCCTGTAAAAGGACTGGTCACATCAGCGCCACCTGTCCGGAGAGGCAGAAGAACCCCCCAGCCAAGGCCTCCGGGCCCAACGCCTCTGTTCTTTTGGTGGGTGGTGTGGTGGGGAGGGTTGATGACAACGTGCAGCTCGTCCGCGTGGGGGCCCGTCTTGCTACAGGCCTCAAGGACACCGGGGCTGAACGAACCCTCATCCGACCCGAACTGGCGGCCCCTGAAGAGTTGATTCCGGGGAAAACCTTAACTGTCACAGGGATTGGGGGCGTCCACTACCCCTTGCCGATAGCCCGAGTTTTCATTGACTGGGGTACCGGGAGCGGGGTGAAGGAAGTGGGGGTGTCCGAAAACCTGCCCACTGATGTTTTATTGGGGACTGATCTGGGGAGGATGGTGGCGTACTATGTCCCTGACACCCCTTCCCAATCTGATGATAAGGTTAACGTTAACCATGATGATGATGTTGATGATGATGGGAAACTGAATGTGTTACCTGCCAATGCTTTGCGAAGGGATTATGCAACCGATAACCTTTCTTTCCCTAGGAATGATGTTGATAGTGATGTATCTGTGCCATCTGAATCTGTTAACCCTTTCTCTGAAGTGGTAGATGTGTCCACAGGTACAAGAGCGTTCAGCCACGCCGCTCTGCGGAGTGAGACGGCTGAGGAACCCCTAGCAGGAGCAAGCGACAGTGCTCAAGGAAATGGGGAGGTGCATGGGAACCGGGAGGAAGGTGACGCCATGACACTGACCAGTGCCACCGAGGAAGGTAACTGGCCCATAAGTAGCACTGCTCCTGAAGTCTTGGGGGTGGATGGGGAGGTAGAGCCCATAGCAGCGCAGGCTGATGGGTCTATAGGAATCCCTGGGGAGACTGCATATGTAGCTGCTGTCACCCGCAGTCAGAGTGCCCGGATCGCAGGTAGCGCCCTGCCATCTGGACCCTCCTCCGCTACAGGAGAGACTGAACCAGAGGTGGACCCAGAGCCAGTCCCAGAGGGTCCCAGTGAGGAAGGAACCCTGACGTCACTTCTGGCTGCCTCCAGCCAGGAGTTCCAGGCCGCTCTGCACTCAGATGCGAGCCTGGGGAACTTGAGGCACCTCGCCGAGACGCCCACCTCCGTGACTGATAAGGAGAGGGTGTTCTGGGAACGAGGAAGGTTGTACCGGGAGACAGTACCCGGAGGTTCCCAAAAGGAGTGGTTGAGGGAAAAACAGCTGGTCGTCCCGCACCAGTTCTGAGGTGAGTTGTTGAGGATTGCCCATGAGATTCCACTTGCTGGACACTTGGGGATTAGCAAAACTAAGGCACGGCTGTCTCAACACTTCTATTGGCCCAAGATGGGGACAGATGTGACTAACTACTGCCGCTCCTGTATCACCTGTCAAAGAGTGGGGAAGGCGGGGCCTGCTCTTAAGGCTCCCCTGATCCCGTTGCCAGTGATAGAGGAGCCTTTCCAGAGGATCGCGGTGGACATTGTGGGCCCGCTGGCCGTCCCCAGCAGCTCTGGAAAGCAATACATCCTGACTGTGGTAGACTACGCTACCCGGTACCCGGAGGCAGTAGCTCTGTCCTCAACTAGGGCAGATAAGGTGGCGGATGCACTGGTGACCATCTTTTCATGGGTAGGATTTCCCAGGGAGATGCTTACCGATCAAGGGACCCAATTTATGTCTCGCCTAATGAAGGCTCTCTGCAGCAAAATGCAGGTGACGCGTATGGTATCGAGTGCGTATCACCCACAGACCAATGGTTTGTGTGAGCGCTTTAACGGTACCCTCAAACAGATGCTCCGCATGCTGGTTGAGACCCAGGGATGCGATTGGGAGCGGTACCTCCCACACCTGCTATTTGCCTACAGAGAAGTCCCGCAGGCCTCGACGGGGTTCTCCCCCTTCGAGCTCCTGTATGGTAGGCGAGTCCGGGGACCCCTTGGGTTGATAAGAGAATCCTGGGAAGATGAGCCAAACCCCACGGAAGTGTCCATCGTGGATTATGTCATGCGCTTCCGCGACAAGATGCAGACCTTGACGCAGTTGGTGCATGACAACATGACGCAGGCTCAGGCTGACCAGAAGCACTGGTACGACCAGAACGCCCGGGAGCGGACCTACCAGGTGGGTCAAAAGGTGTGGGTGCTGGTCCCCGTACCAAAGGATAAGCTTCAGGCAGCCTGGGAAGGCCCGTACGTCGTGCACCAACAGCTCAACCCAGCCACCTACGAGGTCACGCTTGACCACATTCGGGGTAGGCGCAAGGCCTTTCACGTCAACATGATGAAGGCCCATCACGAACGTGAAGCCTGCGTCCTACCGGTCTGCAATCTGCCCGAGGACGGGGAAGAGGATCCCCTCCTAGACATGCTGGCCCAAGCTAATGCCAATGGGTCCATTGAGGACATGGAGGTAAATGCCTCGCTAACCGTCTCCCAGCGGTTGCAGTTGCTGACCACTCTGGAACCCTTCCGGGCCGAGTTCACGAACCGACCCGGAAGGACCGAGTTGGCAGTCCACGAGGTGGACACCGGGAATCACGCCCCGTTACGGCGGACACCTTATCGGATCTCTGAGGAAGTGCAGCAGATTATGCGCCAGGAGATCCATGAGATGTTGCAGCTGGGGGTGATCCGGCAGTCCAAAAGCGCGTGGGCCTCACCTGTAGTTCTCGTGCCAAAAAAGGATCGGACCACCCGGTTCTGCGTGGACTACAGGGGGCTCAACGCCATCACTACCTCTGATGCGCACCCAATGCCACGCATCGAGGATCTGCTGGAGCGGTTGGCGAATGCCAAGTACATATCCATCATGGATCTGAGCCGGGATACTGGCAGATTCCCCTGAGCCCTGCGTCGCAGGAGAAATCTGCCTTTATCACCCCTTTTGGACGGTACGAGTCCACGGTCATGCCTTTCGGCATGAAGAATGCCCCTGCCACTTTCCAGCGGATGGTCAACCACCTGCTTCAGGGACTGGAGGAGTACGCTGTGGCGTACCTGGACGACATTGCCGTCTTCAGTTCCACCTGGGAGGAACACCTTCAGCATCTCCAGGAGGTGCTCAAGCGTATTCACCAGGCAGGTCTGACCATCAAGCCGGGAAAATGCCAGATGGGCATGAGGGAGGTCCACTACCTGGGGCACCGGGTAGGTGGGGGTTCCATGAGTCCAGAGCCCGAGAAAGTGGACGCGATCGTGTCCTGGCCCACCCCCAGGACCAAAAAGCAGGTGAAGTCCTTCCTGGGCACTGCAGGGTACTATAGGCGTTTCGTACCGAACTATAGCGCCATTGCAAAACCCTTGACGGACCTCACCAAGGGCGGTCTACCCCAAACAGTCAACTGGACAGATGGCTGTGAGGCGGCATTCCGAGCTTTGAAAACAGCCCTGTGCAGCTCTCCAGTGTTGAAAGCCGTCGACAGCAGTCGGCCATTCCTGGTACAGACTGACGCCAGCGAATTTGGCCTCGGTGCTGTACTCAGCCAGGTTGATTCGGGGAACCAGGAGCACCCCGTGTTGTACCTGAGCCGGAAACTTCTGCCAAGGGAAGTGGCATACTCCACCATCGAGAAGGAGTGCCTGGCCATGGTCTGGGCACTGCAACGTTTGCAGCCCTACCTGTACGGGCGCACCTTCAAGGTGGTCACCGACCACAACCCTTTGAGCTGGCTGCACACAGTGTCCGGAACCAATGGTAGGTTGCTACGCTGGAGCCTTGCCCTGCAGCAGTATGATTTTGCCGTACAACACAAGAAAGGCAGTGATCATGGGAATGCTGATGGGTTATCACGACGTGGCGAACCCGCTGAGGTGCGCATGTCGGATTACCGACAGGTCATGCCTCCGTAGCGCCCTCTAAGGGGGGGAGGTGTGATGAGTGCTGTGCTGGAATTGCTGTCCTCATCTTTTTTTTTGTACTGCTGAAAGCCCACCAAGCAAAGCCCCCCTCCTTCTCTCTGCAGCTCTCGTACTTCTCACCAACCCCCAGCGTGCACTCAGGCAGTGTAATGTGAGCTGCCAGTGCTGGAAGTTTTCCCGCTTCACCGCAGGGGTCCTGCATTGTCTGCACACGTGCTTTCTTCCTATAGCAGCCATTTTGGAGAATTCATTCTTTTTTGGTTAATAACACGGTGGGAGCATTCGCTAGAAACACGAAAGTTACTGTGTTGAACCATGCGCCGACGGGCATCGTTCCCGTGGTACTGGTAAACCCGTAACTCCAACAGAACCCGAGAAATGGAATTCTCGGGTGCCCCATGTACTAGCCCACCCAAGTGTGGGCTCATTGGAACCGTCATTTTGGAGTGAGATCATTGATAGGTCTGCCGTTATTCTGCTGGGTTCACAGGACGAGTTATGAACCTTATGATATTGCAGAGCTCAAACCATAGCTTGCAGCCAGGGGAGGTGGCCAGAGGACCAGCCCTTTTTGTGAGGTCAGAAGCTGACATGCATAAGTCTTGCAGTGAAGTTCCTTAGGCACTTTTCTGCTGGGATGTCCTGAGTAAGAGATCTACCAATGAACTATGATGTGTGGCTCCTTCCCCCAGCCTGGCTTGCCTGTAATGATCTAACAACCATGTGAGTTATCTTTCATTCTTAATCCCATTTTATTTTATAACTGCATCTGTATATAACGATATTGTCTCAGTTTGTTACATCTTTTTATATTATATAAGCACTGCCTGGTTTTTAAGGAATAAACCTATAAATTTATTAGTTTGTTTCTCCTGCTCTATAAACGAATTTGCACGTGCCTGAAGCACTACGCTACTGTTTTGGGGTTGCTACGGACCCTCTTGATAAATTGTTCATCAAAAGCCGTAGCTGGTGGCAGCTAAAAGGAAGGGGTGTAAAGTGTTAATCTATTGGGTGACGCTGGCAGTGACGGAGCGGGGTTTATAAGGGTACTGCCTGGCTGCAGCCAGGAGTAATTATAATTCCCTCACTGCAGCGTGCCCAATAGCCAGCACACATCCAAGTGACCCGTCTGGCGACTAATTATCCTAGGTGCAGTTCCCTGACTGACCTGAGGGTAAGGGGGTGCCAGAGAGCTGCAAGTTCCTAAGTGGAAGTGGGATAGTTATAAATCCCTGCAGTTTACTGGGTCGGACGGCAGCAGCCGTCGTGTGTGTGCACATTCCATCACATGTGGTGGCAGCGGTGGGATCACAAGCCGTGACCCCTGGGCTACCGAGTGGCGGACTGTGTGCCCGTTCATCACATATTGGTGGCAGCGGTGGGATCACAAGCCGTGACCCCCGGGCTACCGTGTGGCGGACTGTGTGCCCGTTCATCACAGTCCCCATGTCTGGACCTTGTTGTAATGGACTGCCGTCTTAGAAATTTTAAGGATGGAGGCAACATGATGCTCACTGTATCCCTCTGCTAGTAAAGCCAGAATTGAGCCCTTCTTTTCCTCACTCAAGACTTTTCTTTTCAACTCTTTTAGCATGGTTAAAAGTTATTTTTTCATTCCTATTACTTTTGGGATATTACTAGCACTTGTTTTGCCATCCAGCTTGTCCTATTGCTAGAGGATTGTGGACACCACAGCAGTGTTATTTATACCATATTTTTCGGACTATAAGACGCACTTTTTCCCCAAAAAAATTGTGAGGAAAATGGGGGGTGCGTCTTATAGCCCGAACGAAGGCTTACCGGGGGGTTGCGGTGGCAGACGTGCGGCGTTGCAGAGGCGTGGTGGGCGCCGTGCACCTGAGCAGGGTCCCTTCCTCAGGTGTGAGGTGACGCCGCGACACGGAGAGCAGACAGGAGAGCAGAGCCGGGATTGTCGTTGGTGGCGGCCATCTTCCTGAGGCGGCTCGTGCGGAGATAAGAGTACTCTGCTTCCTGTGGCTTCAGGAAAATGGCTGCGGGAGGCTGCGCATGCACAGATAGAGATCGCGGCGGCCATTTTCCTGAAGCCCCAGGAAGCAGAGTACTCTGCGCACGCGCCGCCTCAGGTAGATGGCCACCACCACCGACAAACCCGGCTCTGCTCTCCTGTCTGCTCTCCATGCCGCGGCGTCACCTCACCACCTGAGGAAGGGACCCTGCTCAGGTGCACACCGCCCACCGCACCTCTGTAATGCCACACCTCTGCCACCTCCACACCACTGCCGCAATCAACCCCCCGGTAATGTGTGGTTAACCCGGCTTTCGCAGCGTCACCTCACCTGAGGAAGGTGAGTATCAGCATCACCGCACCTTTGCCACACCACTGCCGCAACCCCTGCTGTACCACCGCTGGCCCTCAGGTACCTTAAAATTCGGACAATAAGACGGACCCCCATATTGTAAAAATCTTTTTTTCTGCTATTTTCACCCAAAATTTGGGGTGCGTCTTATGGTCCGGTGTGTCTTATAGTCCAAAAAATACTGTACTTTCCTTTGTTAAATAAGATTTGGTTCAGGTGATCACCTAATTAGAAGCACATTAAGTAGAATGAGGTGAACTCTGGTTGGAATTCAGCTGACACTGGAATGGAATGGCTGTCAGACATGTAGAGAAGCGGATTTTTATTAAACTGTGCAGTGGTCTCTTAATTTTTGCCAGAGCTGTATATATTTTTACCTAAAACACAAAGGAAATGTGTCATCTTTAACTTTAGCTCTTCAACTTGATTAACTGTTCACGATAACAATAATTTTGACCATGGGTGCCCAAACTTTTACATGCCACTGTAAGTGGCCAGAAGTGGTGTACATCTTCTACTGCTTGTTGACTCCACTAATGAACCCTATGATATATTGTCTGAGGAACAAAGATGAAGAACATTTCGAGAATAGTATTTAAAAGGCGAATGATGGTATGAATAAGATAAACACTTGGTCATCGAAGATGGGGAACAGTTACAGTTTAACATGGAAACCTCCAGCATATAGATTATCTCAAAAAGGGGGAAATTTTCTTTAAGAATTTTCAACAACCAGGATAATTTTTAATACCTGGAATATACTGTGCGATTTCCAGGATCCTCAATCAGTGCTATGACAGTACTGAAAAAATGCAGTGGTAAAATAGACCACTGTCAAAACGGAGCGCACAAGACACAGATGAAAGATGGTTATTTTTCAAATAATTATTAAATTTAACATTTGAGGGAAGGAACGGGGAAGGGGATAGGGAAAAATTAGAGAACTCCACTGTACATTTACACAACGAATGTAGTTTACAGAAACCAGAACAAAATTTACCATACGATAACAGAAATGACACTTATATTTATATTCCAGACTTCAAACAAGAAAAGTTATGAATGACATCAAAATAATTAACCCCTTTTTATCTAAATTTAGCGTTCCATGTTTCCCATTTCAGGTAATATTTATTTAATGAACCAGAAATGATAGCCATCCTTTCTTCCATAAAACTATGTGTACGGAGAGTATGAACAATATCCAAGAAATTGGGTGCACTTGGTTTTTTCCACCATTGGGCAATGACGCTTTTTACCGTAAGATAGATATGTGTGATCACAAATTTAACTGTAGGACTAATGTTTTCCATATTGAGAGACAGGAGCTCCATACAGGGAGTCACGTCAATAAAATTTTTAGATAACGAATTTAAATGAAGTTTAACCTGTAGCCATAACGTACGCAGCTTAGGGCAGCTCCAGAATATATGATTCAAGTTACCATTCACATGGCATCTTCTCCAACACAAGGGGGATATCTGTTTATATGTGAAAGCCTCGTTGGCGTATAATACCACCTAAGTACCAATTTCATATAAGCTTCTTACAAACTTATGGATATTGAGGACCTATTAGAAATTCTAAACGCAGATTTCCATTGTTCTGGAGAAATAGGTGATCTGAGGTCTACTTCCCATCTCTTCATATAAGAATTTGGTGAATACCGTATCCTATTGAAGTGTTGGTTTATATACCTGAGGGACCATCTGTTCTTAAGCGTGGTATTGCTTATGAGAGAAAAAACAGTGTCCAAATGTATAGCTCTACTACGCAGTAATTTTTGAAGACATTCCTCAACCATCAGGTAAGACATGAACTCCTTCGAAGGTAAGTGACATCTCTCTAAGACTGGAAAAAGATCTAACTTGAGTTCCATCACATAAATCCCCAAATTTTTTAATATTGTAGTTAACCCAGCTACTAGGAATTGGGCATTGATAAAGTGTGGTTATAACTGAAGGAGGAAGATCTTGGAGCATAGAGGCGATAGCATCTGTTTTATTTAATTTGGTTAGTTTTCTCCAGGCTTCAAAAATAGCATAAAAAACTGGATGCCTATGCTCTTTTAAAGACGGGTCTAAGATATATTTAAAAAAAACTTCCTGTAACGGGCAATAATTAGTTTGCGCCAACTCAAGATCTAACCAGGCCGGATTATCCCCTTCACTAAACCATGAATAACTATTTTTAATTAAAGTCGCCTGATGATATGCCCAGATATTTGGAAGAGCCAGGCCACCGTTAATTTTCTAACGATATAATGTGTTTCTCGAAATTCTAGGTTTTTTGTTTTGCCAAACAAACAAATTGATCAAATTTTGTAATTTATTTATCAGGTTTATGTGAATTTTTAAAGGAATGGACCTAAATATTTATAATATTTTAGGCAACACAAAAGACTTAACAGACAAAATCCTGCCTATTAATGTAAGATCCAGGGCTCCAAAATGCACTAGATCTTTAGTAATAATGTCACTCAGGAGATTAATATTAACTGGCACTAATGAACACAGTTTGCTAGTGAGACTAATCCCCAAATAAGTTAGACTCTTCTCCTCCAATTTGAAATTAGTCTTCTGCCGAATTTGCTTTATATCTGCTGGAAACATGTTGAAAGGTAAAACTTTAGACTTAGAAATATTAATTTTAAAAAAGGATATTTTAGTAAATTCATATAATATTGGTAAAAGGACTTTAACCGTTTCTACTTGATCCGTAACTGAAATAAAAAGGTAGTCAGCAAAAAGGGTGAGCTTATGGAAGTCATTTCAGTTTCTATTCCTGAGACTGAGGAAGATGTCCTAATAGCTTCAGCAAGAGGCTCAATGGCAAGTGCGAATAATAAAGGAGATAGGGGGCATCCTTGCCGAGTACCGTTACTTATGGCAAAGGACTGAGATAAATGGTTGTTTGTGTAGACTCTAGCATTGGGCTCGTTATACAAAGAAAAAATATTATTAATGAATTTGTCATCAAAACCAAATTTTAGCAAAGTCTTTTTGAGGAACAACCAGTTTAGTCTATCAAAAGCCTTTTCGGCGTCTAGGGAGATAAACAAGGAAGGAATGTTTGAAGTCCTAATTAAATTTAGTATATTCAATATTCTACGAGTACCAACAGGTGCTTGCCTCCCTTCTATAAACCCTATTTGGTCATTCTTGATTAATTTCGGAAGAATATGTTTAAGGCGATCCGCCAAGATTTTAGAAAAGATTTTGATATCCCCATTTAACAAGGAAATAGGCCTATAGTTTTGAACCTTATCAAGCCCTTCTTTACCTTTAGGGATCATGATGATCGTGGCCTCCAACATAGTTTTGGGAAAATGACCCAAAGCTGACACATGTGTGAATAAAGAATGTAGCTGTGAAGATAGAAGCCTAGAAAATATTTGGTAATATTCATTAATAAAGCCATCTGGCCCTGGGGATTTTAGAGGCTTGAGTTTGCTGACTATGTTGCCTATTTCTGAAATGCTTATTGCACTTTTAAGGACTTCTAAATCTAATTTGTCAATTTGGGGAAGTTTCAATCTTGTTAAGAAGGCCTCTATATCATTTGGATTAGGAGTGGGGATTGAAGGATCTAGGTGCAAATTATACAGAGTTTCAAAGAATTCAGAAAAAACATTTGCTATGTCCTGGGGATGCAGCTTAATGTCTCCCGATGGGGATTGAATGTTGATTATTCTCTTATTAATGCGTTCTAATTTTTATTTCTTCATCATATATTTTGAGGGTTTGTTTTTAGAAGAATAAGTGGTAAACTTCGAGGCCCTAAGAGCTGAGTCTTACTCCGACATAATTTGACCACTAAGTTCTTGCCTCAACTTCAATAATTCTCTATGAAGAGTGTGAGATGGGGTGGTGAGTTTTGATTGTTGTACCTCCTTTGCCTTAATGCTTTCTTGGATTTTAACATTTTTTTCTCTGCTTTCTTTTTTATGTCTAGCTGATAATTGCATAAGTTTGCCTCTAATGACGGCCTTGTGGACCTGCCAAAGGACAAAAGGGTCATCTTCACCTACTGCATTTTCTCTAAAATAATTATTTATGGTATCCTCAATTATTTCTTTATATTTAGGATTTTTCAAAATAGTCGCATTGGCTTTCCACAAAAATGTGTTGTTTGTGGAAGGGCCTATTAAGAATTGAGCCATTAGAGGAGTATGGTCTGAAAAGGATTTGTTCAAAATAGTGACTATTATAAATCCAGGCAACGAAAAAATGTTCGTGAGAATTAAATCAATCCTGGATGAAGAGTGATGAGTATTAGAATAATGAGTAAATTCTTTAGAAGATGAATTTAGACATCTAAAGACATCAAAAAGTTCATTTTGAAACAACCAATGGCCTAGAGATGAAGAAGAGAGACGGGCAGATGAGGAGGAGTCCATTCTCTTATCCGGAACTATATTAAAGTCACCGACCATCATTAGTTCGCCTTGTTTAATTTTGTCAATCTTCTTAACTAATTTATTAAAGAAAGAGAATTGTTTTTTTGTGAGGGCATAAATATTTATTATTGTGAATAATTTTCCATTAAGTTTACTGACCAAAATGTGGAAATGTCCTCTAATATCCACTTCTTCCTTAATTGGAACTCGATTTTATCATTAATTATAGTCATGACACCCGCTTTCTTTTTGTCACCATATGCTTCAAAAATATGAGGGAATTTTTTATGTTGCAAAAGGAGATGATCATGCCTAGTAAATTGTACCTCTTGTAAGTAGACGACATCCGCTTTATATACAGTAATTTCATTTCCTTCCATGTAATGTAATGTTTAAAAGGGCTATTTGAACCTCTTACGTTGTAAGATAAGATATTTAATTCCATTACTATCTAATCTAAAATTCAAGTTAAAGTTTGAAGTCTGGAGAAAACTTATACTACACTCCCTAACAGAAGTTATGTGGCTTATCCATGTTATGTAAATAAAAGCTTATAAACTGATGTTAAATTCATCCATTGGTTGTATAAATTATTCTTTTGAAAGCTGAAACCCTCCGAAATGTGGTTTAGGTTAAGAAAATAAATTGGCATCAATGCAGAAATATTGATCATTTAATGGACACAGAATGGTCAGATTTTGGCAAGTCAAAAGTTTTGTCGCCTGGTCATATAATGCACCCAATCCTAGTTTACATCCTCACCTGTGTTCAGTAAATGATTGGTTAATTAGTGGGTGTGTATAAAAAGAAACCCAGCACCCCAGACCTTCACTTAACCTGCAAGTTGAGCTCTGACAACATGCCAAAAATCTACCCTGCGACCAAAGCCTGGATTATCAAGAGGTTGAAGACCAGATCCACTGCAGAGGTGGCTGGCACCTTTAATGTGTCTCAGCGTCAAGTACAAAGAATTAAAAAAAGATTTGAAGAGACTGGAGATGTGTTTGACAAGCCCAGGTCCGGCAGTCCCCGCAAGACAACTGCTCAGGAGGAACATTTGTTTGTTAGAAAATCCAAAGCAAGCCCCTCTTCCACTGCAGAAGAGCTCCAGCAGGCCTGGTCACCTCAAGTCCCTGTGTCAACTAGAACAGTTTGTAGAATTCTGTCTTGAAATGGCCTCCATGGTCGATTTAGTGCCCAGAAGCCAGCACTAAACAAAAGGCAAATAAACCATGTGGCATTTGGATGAATTTAACGTCAGGTTATAAGCTTTTATTTACATAACATGGATAAGCGACATAACTTCTGTCAGTGAGTGTATTTTAAGAGTTAAGAAAAGAGAAAAAAGAATAGAACAACCCAGAAGACCAAACAATGGAGATCTCCTGGAAGAAACCAACTTTGGTTTCTTCCTAAGTTTGAGGAAAAAAACAAATTGTGGCGAAGTGCCCATGAGACCAGCCTATTTTTGTAAAGCAAATTCACCCCTTATCCTTGAGCTCTTTCTGAATGTATGCAAGGAACTCTCTTCCATCCTCTATATTCAAAAGTGCCTTTGTACCATACTAATAACCTGGTTGGAAAGCCCCACCTATACGATGTCGCCAAGTCTCTTAGCTTTGTTGTGATGTCCTTGAAGGCCTTCCTAGCCTCCATTGTGGAACGGGAGAAATCAGCAAAAACCTTGATACGCTCATAAGGAGTAGGAAAGGCGCCTCTGTCTCTGATTAACTTTAGGATCTTATCTTTGGTTTTGTAAAATAACAATCTCAAGATGACGTCTCTAGGCTTATCTTGAGGGATGCCTTTTGGGCGTGGTAATCTATGAATCCTGTCAATAGTTAGTTGTATTTCTGATAAGGAAGGAATTGTTTTTTTAAACAAAGTTTTAGCAAAACTCATCAAGTCATCTTGAATGACAGTTTCTGGTACCCCTCTAAGTTTAATGTTATTTCGACAGCTCCTATCTTCCAAATCCGTCAACCTGGACTTCATAAAACTAACCTCTTCCTTCAAGGCTAGGTTCTGCTGAATGAGCGATTCAGTTTTATCCTCTACTTGCGAAATTCTAGTTTCATTCATTTTGAATCTGTTAGAGAATTTCACACAAACATCATGGATTAGATTTTTTTGTGCTTCAAAACCAACCGTAATGGAGTATTTAAGGGATTTACAGAAGTTGGCAAGAACCCCCTCAGAAACTTGCTTATCAGATTTAAGAAAACTCTCATAGTTGATCATGTCAAGTGGCGAGATTGTAGAACACGGAGCCATCGAACAACCCTTTTCGGGAAGAGGTTTCACAGGACTGCCATTAATGGAAAATTCTCCCGATGTGCTATCAGAATCAACAGTTGTGGCTCCTCTATCACGATGTCCCCCCTCTAAATTTTTTCTTTTTTGGGAGTGTGACAAATCCATACTTAGGTCCTCCTCTACTGCCCTGTCAAGAGACTTAGTAGGCAAGGGAGATTTGAGTGAAGAATTGTGATATTTGGGGAGTAGTTCCGAAAGATGGTTATTTTTAATCTTGATTATTCTTAATCCACAACGCGTTTCGAGGGTAAAACATCGTCTTCATCAGGTGGTAGTGTGAAAACAACAGACAGGGAAAAGTATTTAAAAACAGAGCAACCAATGAAAAACCATACGCAATTAACAGATCACATGATTAGATACATTAAAGTTGCAATCAAAAGACATATTGACAATACCAAAATATGAATAAAAACAAGGTAATAAAAAGCAGTAAGTAATAAAATATAAACCTAGGCTTTAAAAATAAATACAAAATATAAAAACATGGATAAAATTATTTAGTAACCTTTTCAATGGTAAGATTCAATCCCTCAGGAGCCAATGTACCTAATTTAAATATCCAGAAGCTTTCTCTGTTTATTAGGCTGCTATAGCGGTCAGATACACCTTCCGGAAGCTGATCAATGATTGTAAGTTTTAATGACCTTGGATTTTTTTGGTGCATAGTTAAAAAGTGTTTTGATAAACTATGCAGCAAAAACCCGTTCCGGAAGTTCTGACGTTGCTAAAGTTCTGCTATAGAAAAATTACATGTAATGGGGCAGATAAAATCTGAATTCATGCATCATATTTCTTGATAGTGGTCAATATCTGCTGTGATTGGAGTCAATTGAGGTCTCCTTTGATTCTGGTGTAGTAGTTTATCACACAGGTTTTGAACAGAGTCCATAGACAATGTGGATGGAAGTTCTAGGTACTTTTGAAGATGGACCTTGTCATCCACAATTGAAGCAGTAATTCTACAAGATTGTAGCTCATCATGATTTCCATGATGGTGCTGATACAGCCAAGGTGTCCACAGGGTTTCTTGAAGGTGACCAAAACATACGGTGACTGGAGTGCATTGAGAACTCGTGTTTGGACCTGGTTTAATCTCTTGTTACTTGAAGTTCTACAGATACTTTTGAGGATGGACCTTACTGTCCACAATTGAAGCAGTAATTTTACAAGCTTGAAGTTCATTATGAACCATGATTGTGCTGATACGGCCAAGGTGGACAAGGATGACCCTTTTATTTTGTGGGACCATACTTTGGTTAACGAGAGCATCGTATTGATAATAAATGATAAAAGTTTTATTTCTATAGAGCCAACATATTCTGCAGAACTTCACAATTCAGGGGGAACTTGTACAGTCAATAAAGACGTAACAGAGTAAACACATAATTCAACAGATACGTAAAGGAAGGGCCCTGCTCGTAAGCAACAATCTATGAGGAAATAGGGGGACACAAAAGGTAAAACAAAATACTTTTCATATAAGGTCCAGCCATCAATATAATAGGAGTATTCAAATAACACTGCATAAACCAGTCACCACTCAGTATGCTTGCAAGTACAGATATAAAGCGCTACCGAGTGCATGGAAGAGAGAACAGGCAATAGGTAAATTAGTGAGATGATAAGTTTAAAGAAATGTGTTTTTAGGGCATGCTTGAAACTGTTGATACTGAGAATTGCACGGATTGTCTGGAGTAGTGCATTCCAGAGACTGGTGCAGCACGAAAGAAGTTTTGGAGACGTGACTGGGAGGTTTGAAATATAAAGGATGATAGGTCATTAGCGGACATACTTTACAAAACCATGGATAAGAGTGACACATTTTTGGCAAATTAAGCAGACCCTTTTATCTAATTCTGGACAATGCCTTAAAGCTTTCAGAATTAGCAGAGCTCAAGATCTAGTCACAGTGAGGCTCAGAAGAAGGCAAAATGGTCAACACATATTTGGGGAAAAAAGGAATGGGTTTGTTGGATTACTACCTGCCCAATCTTTTCTTCTTGTGAGATCCGATTTTGTAGATCAATTGTTTTTGTATGAAATGAACCTTTGTGCATCTAAAATAGGAAAAGTGGATTATCAGCTTCAGACGTTGTTACTCCTTCTCTGGTTATGTGCTGATTAAAAAATTGTAAGATTCAGATATTCAATGGAATCTCTTGGGATCTTCTCCCCAGATGCAACGTTGTGTCTGGAGTCCATAAATACCTGCATCGTGTCTTCATTAGGGGTCGGGCTGGATATGATTTCATGTATCGTGCAGGTCTGTATCGTGCAGCAGCTGTGGTTCCAGCTATGAAGGATTACCTCCTGGCTTTATGATAACAGTACATGCACACTACGATCAGACGGATGATAAACCTCGGCAGAACGTGACCCGGTGGGGTTGTCCATTTCTGGACCTGAGGAATCTTGCCGTAATGTGTCCTCTCTATCACATGGACTGGAGGATCCTTCGGTCTATTGAGGCCTAAATTGTGATTACATTGTGTTACTGCTACTACAATACATTCATCCTTAGTTTTCTTTGCTGTCCTTTTTTTTTCCCTCCATGTTTAGTTTTATTTTTACAGACTGATTTAGTCTTGTCTCCTTTTCTTCGTTTCCATATGGTTAAGCGAATAAATCGCAAGTACTCGCTGAGCTTTACTGAAATGCCATCAAAGGAGAAGCTTAACATATCACAGAGCCGTGGGTGTCTGCATTGCAGGACGGGACAGATCCTTCAGAACGGGGTACTCTGTGCAGCGGCTCTACGCTGTGGGCAAGAAATGATCCAGGATTTTGCGCCCCTTCTATCAAAGGGGTGTTCTCAAGTGTGAAAGTTACCTCCGATCCACAAAGTAGGAGATACATTTTTGACCGCTGGGATACCGACTGCTATGGCTGCCACTGATCCCGAAAACCAGGGGGTTGAAGTTAACTGCATGGAGCGGAGATTGATCATGTGCTCTCCCTCTCCATTCATTGTAATAGGCGCGCGGGAGATCAGTTGAGCGCTGCACTCGGCAATCTCCGGCGCTCCCATTAAGGTTGAATGAGCCGGTGGAGCACATGTTCGGCCTTCGCTCAGTTCAGTGGAGACCACAGCATTCGGACCCCCAGCGATCCAAAAGTTATCCTCTTTCCCATGGATAGGGGATAACTTTTAGGCCTCATTCACACATCAGTATTTCATCACTGTTTGTATGCCAAAGCCAGGAGACTCTCCGGAAGATAGAACAGGTATCAATCTTTCAGTTATAGGTTTTCTTGGTTTTGACATACAAACGCTGATGCAAAAATACTGACCTGTGAATGAGGCCGTAAATTCGAGAACACCCCTTTAACTCAGAATTCTCTAATAGTCTGAAAATGGGATTACTAAACTAAAAAAAAACTAAAATAAAAGAAGCCAACTCAGAACTAAAGAAACTCAATATTGTATACAGCATACCAATTAGTAGTAATATAGAAAAATATGCACCAATCCATAACAAATACAATGACCAAATATAGAAGGAAATCCTAAAAAAAAAAAAAATAGTCAGGTAATGTAAGAAATATATACTGATATATATATTTATTCGTAATTATATATAGGTTCAAAAACAAGGAAAATGACTGAAAAATGCAAAAAAAATGCGCAGTTACAAAATTGTCACTAAAGATTCTGTAAGAACATGTATATGTTCACAAGACACAGCCAAAAATTGCAGACTCAATGAGGAATAACTGATGGTGCGAAAGCTTTTCTGAATTAGTGAATGATTAATAGAGGTAATAAATTCATTAGACAAATGCAGAATAAATCATGAAAGGTATCAAATAAGATATAAATTCAAGATGCAATGGAAAATAGTTGGGTCAAAAAAAGTCCAAAGACTAAAGTCATACAAGAATAATACTGTAGTCGTGAACAATTCTTTGGACAAATCCAGAATAAATAATGAAAGTTATTGAACAATAGAAAAACATTTCATTAGACCAAACAGCACCATGAATCAATGAGTCACCGCATACAAAGAAAGCCCCCGTATGTCTCTCCCCCTGCCGGGATGACGCCAGCCCCCCAATATTGGAGCTGATTCCTATTCCATTACTAATGACTGTTCCCAGAACATATTGATATTTTACGCTTCACTTTTCTTTTTCCATCTTCATCGGCATTGTCGGGATTATATTCTGTTTGTGGTAGAGGTGTAGGATCCTGCATTTTAGAACAATTTGCATTTTGTTTTCTTTTTTGAAAATTGCCCAAATGTTTTCAGACTTTAAGATATTCTCAGAATTGCCACGCAGAACTATTTAATATCACCTAAAGTCTCTGCGGTTCAAATTGCGAATTGCAATAACGTCAGACGTCACATGCAGAAGTATTAGACTCCGTGCCGAGTGCGATCACTGTGAACCTTTCCTCTGATCAGAGTAAAATGTCGCCATAGTAAATGCCGAGCCGCATGTCACTTTATAAGAAAAGCCTTCAATAGAAACTAAGCAAATAAACAGAAAATTCACCGGTGCAATCCACAGGCAGTAATCACATTCAGGGAAACATTAAAGGTCCATGTAGGGATCCCTAGTTGTGGCTGGGTCAGGAACGCTCAGTGATACAAAGCAGAACCATAGAATAATCCAATTTCAGAGAATTTGATCCTCGACACTCAACAAATGTCCATTCAGTTTCTTTTATTCATGGATACATGGAAACATTATAGCTCAAAATCAACCTACGGCCGCTTTGCATGTGAATACGCTTTCTTGGGGCCTTGAAAAAGCATTCACGTGCGAAACAGCTGCAGGTTGCTTTTGGAATACTATATTTCCATATGTCTGCTATTCATGAATAAAATAAACTGAATAGGCGTTTGGTGAGAGCCGCAGATCATATTCTCTAAAATTGAAGCCTTTTAAAGATGTTTGGCATAGAGCGGGGCTTCCAGCACTGCAATCTGTGAACATATGTTTGGATGTAGACGTATCCTTTCTTCTATGCCTTTCATCTTTTCTTCTTTTATTTAAGATATCCTAAGATAAGTTTCACAAGATTTTCAGGTTTGATGATAAAAAAAAATTATGTCCCAAAAGAGCACTGCAAAAAAATATATTTTTCTTAAGTAGGACATCTGGCGTCATTCATGTTGGATAGAATGAATAAACTAGGACTCCCAAGCAATTAAGAATCTGAAATGCCTTCTGAATTGTGCCTGGGAGGAAGAACTGTATAGTATACATATACAGGGCTTCTCACAAAATCAGAATTTCATCAAAAAGTTAATTTATTTCAGTTCTTCAATACAAAAAGTGAATCTCCTATATTCTATAGAGTCATTACACACAGAGTGATCTATTCTATAGAGTCATTACACACAGAGTGATCTATTCTATAGAGTCATTACACACAGAGTGATCTATTCTATAGAGTCATTACACACAGAGTGATCTATTCTATAGAGACATTACACACAGAGTGATCTATTCTATAGAGTCATTACACACAGAGTGATCTATTCTATAGAGATATTACACACAGAGTGATCTATTCTATAGAGTCATTACACACAGAGTGATCTATTCTATAGAGTCATTACACACAGTGATCTATTCTATAGAGTCATTACACACAGAGTGATCTATTCTATAGAGTCATTACACACAGAGTGATCTATTCTATAGAGTCATTACACACAGTGATCTATTCTATAGAGTCATTACACACAGTGATCTATTCTATAGAGTCATTACACACAGAGTGATCTATTCTATGAGTCATTACACACAGCGTGATCTATTCTATAGTCATTACACACAGGTGATCTATTCTATAGAGTCATTACACACAGAGTGATCTATTCTATAGAGTCATTACACACAGAGTGATCTATTCTATAGAGTCATTACACACAGGTGATCTATTCTATAGAGTCATTACACACAGTGATCTATTCTATAGAGTCATTACACACAGAGTGATCTATTCTATAGAGACATTACACACAGAGTGATCTATTCTATAGAGATATTACACACAGAGTGATCTATTCTATAGAGTCATTACACACAGAGTAATCTATTCTATAGAGTCATTACACACAGAGTGATCTATTCTATAGAGTCATTACACACAGTGATCTATTCTATAGAGTCATTACACACAGAGTGATCTATTCTATAGAGTCATTACACACAGAGTGATCTATTCTATAGAGATATTACACACAGAGTGATCTATTCTATAGAGTCATTACACACAGAGTGATCTATTCTATAGAGTCATTACACACAGAGTGATCTATTCTATAGAGTCATTACACACAGTGATCTATTCTATAGAGTCATTACACACAGAGTGATCTATTCTATAGAGTCATTACACACAGAGTGATCTATTCTATAGTCATTACACACAGCGTGATCTATTCTACAGAGTCATTACACACAGAGTGATCTATTCTATAGAGTCATTACACACAGAGTGATCTATTCTATAGAGTCATTACACACAGAGTGATCTATTCTATAGAGTCATTACACACAGTGATCTATTCTATAGAGTCATTACACACAGAGTGATCTATTCTATAGAGTCATTACACACAGAGTGATCTATTCTATAGAGTCATTACACAGAGTGATCTATTCTATAGAGTCATTACACACAGAGTGATCTATTCTATAGAGTCATTACACAGAGTGATCTATTCTATAGAGTCATTACACACAGAGTGATCTATTCTATAGAGTCATTACACACAGTGATCTATTCTATAGAGACATTACACACAGAGTGATCTATTCTATAGAATCATTACACACAGAGTGATCTATTCTATAGAGTCATTACACAGAGTGATCTATTCTATAGAGTCATTACACACACAGTGATCTATTCTATAGAGTCATTACACAGAGTGATCTATTCTATAGAGTCATTACACACAGAGTGATCTATTCTATAGAGTCATTACACACAGTGATCTATTCTATAGAGACATTACACACAGAGTGATCTATTCTATAGAATCATTACACACACAGTGATCTATTCTATAGAGTCATTACACACAGAGTGATCTATTCTATAGAGTCATTACACACAGAGTGATCTATTCTATAGAGTCATTACACACAGAGTGATCTATTCTATAGAGTCATTACACACAGAGTGATCTATTCTATAGAATCATTACACACAGAGTGATCTATTCTATAGAGTCATTACACACAGAGTGATCTATTCTATAGAGACATTACACACAGAGTGATCTATTCTATAGAGTCATTACACACAGAGTGATCTATTCTATAGAGTCATTACACACAGAGTGATCTATTCTATAGAGTCATTACACACAGAGTGATCTATTCTATAGAGTCATTACACACAGAGTGATCTATTCTATAGAGACATTACACACAGAGTGATCTATTCTATAGAGTCATTACACACAGAGTGATCTATTCTATAGAGTCATTACACACAGAGTGATCTATTCTATAGAGACATTACACACAGAGTGATCTATTCTATAGAGTCATTACACACAGAGTGATCTATTCTATAGAGTCATTACACACAGAGTGATCTATTCTATAGAGTCATTACACACAGAGTGATCTTGTAAGGTTCTTTGTCTCTTTTGACATGTTCCTTGAAACTCAGTTTTCCGTCGGCCATTTTGCTTTCTGTTTTGCTGCCGCTATCTTGCCCTCAGTTAATATGGAGGTTCCAGCTTTCATGTTCCCGCCCTGATTCTCTCCTCTTGCTTCTTAAGCAGCCTCAGCTGAACAATCAGTGCTCCTGAATCAAGCTTCAGTCAGCCTGTGACCTGACTCCTGGAAACCTAGGATTTTGGACTCCAGCTATTTCCTACTGAGGAACTTTGGAACACTTTTGGACTCTGGAAACCTGCTGTCTGGTGAATCCATGTTTGCAGAGGAATTACGGTACAGAGAAGAGATCCTGAACCTGCTTTGGAGAGTTATTGTAGAGCTTGAAGTTACTGCCTGCTGTGTCTCCTGCCTCTGTTCCTGCAAACTGTGTGACCTTTTCTGCATGCTTGTATGAAGTAATACAAGTCATTTCATATCAACCTGTGTCTCATGTGTTTTCCTCGCACCCAAGCACAAGACGCTATAGGAACTGTACACTATACATGACAAGATTCAGGAGCCAATGTTTAGTGTCTGCTGGGTCTGGGAAAGCCGTGTCTGCTGTGACTGTGGATATCAGATGTCCATTTAATACCTTCTGTGATGACAGTGGTTGTGACTTCTCACAACCATTCCAGGTGAGCGCATTCCCTTAAATGTTACTCTGCAGTGTTACCACAGGTAAACACTATTGTTTTTTTTTTTTTTTCCTTTTCTCTTCTCCTTCCAGCACTTCTGCCTTAAAAGATCTGGAAGATGGAGGCCCGCATAAAGGAGCTTTGCGGAGTGACTGATACAATCCTTCCAGATATTACAGACTATAAAGACCGTTTTGCAAGCCTACAGGACCTCACTAATCATAATTTGCAAGTGTTTGGACAAACTACCCAGGAATTACGAGCCAGGATTGAGGCTCTAGAGGAACGAGTCCAGGCTCCTGCCATAACCCCGAGTTCTGGGATCCCCAAGTTACCTCCTTTTCGTTTTGGCGGTGAACGTGAGAAATTCAGGGGATTTATTAACCAATGCAATCTATTTTTCTCTGCACATGCTTCACAATTTCCCACTGAACGATCCAAAGTGCTTACTATAATCATGTTGCTTACCAATAAGGCTTTGATGTGGGCAAACCCTCTGATTGAGACTGAGGATGATTGTTTGAATCACCTTGATGCTTTTATTTCAGCCATGGGGCAGGTGTTTGATGACCCCAATCGAGGTGCAACAGCTGAAGCAGCCATGTTAACTTTGCGCCAAGGTAAGCGTTCAGTAGCCGAATATGCCTTGGATTTCAGGAGATGGGCTCTTGATACCACTTGGGACACTTCCGCCAAAAAATCTATTTTTCGGAAAGGGTTGTCTCCACTGATTAAGGATGAACTTGCTCGTGCCGACCCTCCCACTGCGTTAGGTGACTTTATTAACTATTGTATCCGTATTGATGCTCGTCTGACTGAACGCAGACAAGAGAGATGGTTCGAAAATAATCGCACTAACCTTTTCCTACCTCCCTCCTCAGCTAAGGAACCTTTGAGTAGGATCACAAGGGAACCAGAACCTGAACCCATGCAGGTGGACTCTTTACAAAGACGGGTTAGTGATGCACGCAAAGAACATCGTATAAAGGAAAATCTATGTTTTTACTGTGGTAAGTCAGGGCACTTCATTATAAACTGCCCCAGCCGTTCTCGTAAGACTACTGCAGCAGTCATTCACTGTGAGTGTTGCGAGAGGAGCTCTGTCATGTCCGAGCCTCAGATTCCAGAGAGATCTGCTGCAAGAGATCTTGATTTTTCGGACTTAAACTCTGTTAGTTCTGGGGACAATGACGGTATAAACGCTGCAATTTTTCAAGTTTCCTCAGCGGTGTCCCAGCTGAGTTGTAAAAGAAACAATTCTCATTGCTTCCTTTCCATCAAACTCTGGGTTGACTCAGTCTGGGTGTCTAGCTCTGCTATGATCGACTCAGGAGCAAGTGGAAATTTTATGGATATCTCCTTTGCTCTGAAACAGGGGATACGTTCAGTGAAGAAGGCTACTCCAGTACAGATGGAGACTGTGGATGGCTCCCTGCTGACCTCTGGACCAGTGGATCAGGAAACAGAGCCTTTGAGGGTCCTTATGGGTAAAGATCATCAGGAGAAAATGTCTTTTATGCTTATCTCTTCTCCCCACTTTCCCATTATTCTAGGGCTACCATGGCTACAGGCGCAGAATCCTACGATTAACTGGGAGACCAAGGAATTACACTTTCCGGAGAAACAGATGAGTCAAGGAGTTTCAGCTTGCTCTGTTCCTAAAGGAACCATTTCAGTCCCTGAACTACCAGCTGTATACCAGGACTATGTGGATTTATGTGACAAGAAGAACGCTGATCAGCTTCCTCCTCACCGTCCATATGATTGTCCAATCGAATTATTGCCTGGAGCCGAGATACCTTTTGGTAAGATCTACCCCCTAGCGGGGCCCGAGCTAAAAGCTTTGAAGGACTACATAGATGAAAATCTACCCAAAGGCTTCATACGCCCCTCTTCATCTCCCGCAGGTGCACCCATCTTCTTTGTGAAGAAGAAAGATGGATCTCTGAGACCCTGCATAGACTATAGGGAACTCAATAAGGTTACTATTAGAAACCGTTATCCATTGCCTTTAATCCCTGAGTTGTTGGAGAGAGTGCGGCACGCCAAAATTTTCTCTAAACTGGATCTCCGTGGGGCCTATAACTTGGTCCGTATTAGACCTGGGGATGAATGGAAGACTGCATTCAGGTCACGCTATGGACACTTTGAATATCTAGTTATGCCTTTTGGTCTGAGTACCGCCCCAGCCACTTTCCAACACTTGGTGAATGACATCTTCAGGCATCTCCTAGATACATTTGTGGTGATTTATCTGGATGATATTCTAATTTTTTCTAACTCCACAGAGGAACATCATGGACATGTGAGAATGGTCTTAGAACGCCTAAGACAAAACCATCTCTACATCAAACTTGAAAAGTGTGAATTCCATAGGACCGAAATTCAATTTCTGGGGTATGTACTATCTACGCAAGGGATTAGTATGGATGGAAGCAAGACCCAAGCCATCAAGGATTGACCAATTCCTAGAAATGTGAAGGAGGTGCAGCGCTTCATCGGGTTTGCCAACTTCTATAGACGTTTCATTAGGAATTTCTCTGAGGTAGTGTCACCTATCACCCAACTTACCCGGAAACAGTCTAGGTTCTCCTGGACCCCGCAAGCGCAGGAAGCATTTTCCTGTTTAAAGGATAAATTTACCACCACACCTATCTTAGTACATCCCAACCCCGAGCTTGCCTTCATAATAGAGGTGGATGCTTCAGACTGTGTCGTTGGAGCTATACTCTCTCAGAGAACAGGTGAGAAGAATGTCTTGCATCCCTGTGCCTTCTTTTCCCAGCAGTTGTCTTCGGCTGAGAGGAACTACGATGTGGGCAATAGAGAATTGTTGGCCATTATTGCCGCCTTCAAGGAATGGAGACACCTTCTTCAGGGAGCTGCACAGCAAATAGTCGTCCTGACAGACCATCGTAACCTTGAATTTATCAGGTCGGCTAAGTGCCTGACTCCTCGCCAGGCTCGCTGGAATCTTTTCCTAAACCAATTTAATTTTGTAATTTCTTATAGACCAGGATCGCGCAATGGAAAGGCTGATGCACTCTCTAGGATTCATTCAGCAGAGACACGTCCACTTACTCCTCCTAAGACTATTCTTCCTGACTCTAGATTCCTGGGAGTGATTCATAATCAAGACCTACTTAAGGACATCAAGGAAGCATACCATGCGGATTCTTTGTTGGCTCAACCCCCAAGGGACGTAAGTCTTGTTTTTAAGAATGGTGTGTGGATTCAGGGACAACGTCTGTATATACCTGAAACAGTCAGATTGAGAGTATTGCAACTCATCCACGATTCCAAGATAGCCGGGCATAGGGGAATTCTAAAGACACAAGAATTTCTTTCTCGTTTCTTTTGGTGGCCCACTTACAGGAAAGATGTTTTAAACTATGTCACTTCATGTGAAGTCTGTGCAAGATGCAAAACACCTCGCTCCTCACCAACTGGTCTGTTACAACCTCTTCCCCCCCGTCCCGCCCGTGGGGATCCATTTCTATGGACTTCATTGTGGAGTTACCAACCTCTCAAGGGAAGAACACCATTCTAGTGGTGGTTGATCGTCTAACAAAGGCAGCTCATTTTATCCCTTGTGTCGGTTTACCCACTGCAAAACAGACATCAGACTTAATGATTAAGAATGTGTTTCGCTTACATGGAGTACCGGATGAGGTCATTTCGGATCGAGGGGTGCAATTCACTTCAAGGTTTTGGCAAAATTTCTGTGCCGCATTGGACATTAAAGTAAACCTTTCTTCTGCTTTTCATCCCCAGACTAATGGACAGACAGAACGAACCAATCAGACCCTGGAGCAGTATCTCCGCTGCTTTATCTGCCACCTACAAGATGATTGGGTGGATCTACTTCCACTGGCTGAGTTCTCTTATAACAACTCTCAGAGCGCCTCCACTAAGCAGTCTCCTTTTTACTCCAATCTAGGTTATCATCCTAACATTCTTCCTCGATTTCCCATAGATACGCCCTTGCCGGCAGTGGCTGAAAGAATCACTTCTTTACAAAAGAATATGGATCTTCTAAAGGAAAATCTAGAATTGGCTCAGGAAAGGTACAAGAAAGCAGCAGATAAATTTCGTAAACCTGCACCAGCTTTCAAGGTAGGAGATTTGGTCTGGCTGTCAACCAGAAATCTTAAAATAAAGATTCCATCGTCTAAATTGGGACATAAGTACATTGGACCTTATAAGATCAGTAAGATTATAAGTGCTGCTGCTTGTCGTCTTCAACTGCCCAGAACTATGAGAATCCACCCTGTCTTTCATGTATCCCTACTAAAGGCTGCAACACCCAATACGTTTCCTGGACGCTCTTCTCCTTGCCCTGACCCAGTGCTGGTCGATGGTCAGGAAGAATTTATGGTGGAAAGGATTCTAGATTCCAGGTTGTACAGAAATCAGTTGCAATATTTGATTAAATGGCAGGGCTACCCAGTGGAGGACAACTCATGGGAGCCAGTCAATAATGTAAATGCTCCTCGCCTGCTCCGCCAGTTTCATCAGAGGTACCCTGACAAGCCTGGTCTGAGGTCATCCGGAGGTTGTCCCTAAGGGGGAGTAATGTAAGGTTCTT
>JARQOD010000008.1:13045515-13081743 GCA_033576555.1 Oophaga sylvatica
TTGTACGCCAAAAAGACATTTTGATCCCTTCCCCATACAGAGCATTCTCTCTCAAAATCTGGATACAGTTCGAACATGTTTCACTGAGAGTCCCAGTCATTAGAAAAAATCAAGATATCATCCAAATAAACAATCGAAAATTTATCCACAAAATCCCTGAAAATGTCATTCATGAAGGACTGGAAGACAGAAGGAGCTTAGTGAGCCCAAAGGGCATCACAAGGTACTCAAAATGCCCCTCCGGGGTATTGAAGCCGTCTTCCATTCATCCCCGTGCTTAATGCGAATAAGGTTATATGCCCTCCTGAGGTCAAGCTTGGTAAACCAAGTAGCGTTTTTTTCACCCAGGAAAACAGGTCAGAAATCAAGGGTAACGGTATTGATATTTCACAGTAATATTGTTCAAAAGACGATAATCAATACACGGCCTTAATGAACCATCCTTTTTGGCCACAAAGAAAAAACCGGCACCTAAGGGTGAAGAGGATGGTCTGATTGACCCTCTCCAATGACTCCTTGATATAAGACGCATAGCGTCATGTTCAGGTACAGACAAGTTAAAAAGGCGACCTTTAGGGAATTTACTACCAGGCACTAATTCAATAGCGCAGTCATAGCTCCTATGGGAGGCAAGGATGCAGATTTACTTTCGCTAAATACATCAAAAAATCAATCAAAAAGTCAGGAACATCCTGAGCCTGGGGGGAGGCAGAAAAACAGGAGTGTTGGTATTAACACATTGGCAGCCCCAACTGGTTACAGACACAGATTTCCAATCCAAAACAGGATTATGAGACTGTAACCAAGGGAAACCCAGTACGATAATATCATGCAGATTATACAGAACCCAAAAATTTTCAGCACTTTGATGATCAAGTTCAACCCTCATTATCACCTGAGTAGAGAACTGAGGTTTATTCTCAGCCAAAGGGGTAGAATCGATCTCCAGTAGGGGAATAGACTTCTGTAGGGGTATAAAGGGGAAACCCACAACGTTTAGCAAAATCATAATCCATCAGGTTAATAGCTGCTCCAGAATCAACGAAAGCCTGAGCAGAAAATGAGGACAGAGAGCATATCAGAGTGACAGTTAATAAAAACTTAGTCTGAACACTACCCAAGACAACTGAGCGTGCAAAACGTCTTCCCCGCTTAGGGCAGACTGAAATAGCATGAGAGGCATCACCACAGTAGAAACATAACCCATTGCGCTTTCGAAACTCATGACGCTGTGCCCCAGACACCACTCTATCACACTGCATGGATCAGAAGCAGGTTCACAAGGCAACACTATTCCACGCATACTTCTCCGCTCACGAAAACGTCTGTCAATTTGAATCGCTAATGACATAGAATCATTGAGACAGAGGGGACAGGGAATCCCACCATAACATCCTTTACATTATCTGACAGACCCTTCCGAAAAAGGGCCGCCAAAGCGTCGTCATTCCACTTGGTCAGGACTGCCCACCTACGGAATCTCTGACAGTATAACTCAGCGTCATCAAGCCCCTGATTTAATGCCAACAAGGCTTTTTCAGCTTGATCAGTGACATTAGGCTCATCGTACAATAACCCCAAAGCCTGAAAAATGCATCAACATCACTCAAAACAGGATCCCCAGGTATGAGGGAAAAAGCCCAATCCTGAGATCGCCGCGCAGGAGAGAGATGACAATTTGAACCTGCTGCGCTGCGTTCCTGAGGACTTAGATTTTAAGACAAAAAACAATTTACAATTATTTTTGAAATTCTGAAAGTTAGCTCGATCCCCTAAAAACAAATCTGGCATGGGAATCCTAGGTTCCACAACAGGCAATCTAGCAAGATATGCAGCAATACTCTGAACCTCAGTGGCAAGCTGATCCACACGGCCAGACAACTGTGCAAACTCCACTGAGAGAAAAAATCCTCCCCAGCACCCAGAGATACAGAGGGAAAAAAAAAAAAAATGCAACAGAAAAATATCTCTGACAACTCTGACAACCGTTTTTTCTTTCACAAATTTTTTTCCCTTCTGTGAGTACCATACAATTTTAAATTTTAGGCCGGTGATACTGTTATGTTTCGGTAGCTGAGGAGTGCAGGCAAAAAAGGCAATACACCAGAGCAGTTGGAATCTATGAGATTGCAGTACCTGACTAACCACAACAACTAGAGGCAGCCGTGGAGCGTTCCTACGTTGGTCCTAGACGCCTCGTCACAGCCTGAGAAACTAACTACACCTAAAGATAGAAATAGGAAAGCTATCTGCCCCGGAGCAGAACCCCAAAGATAATAGAAAGCCCCCAAACATGTAATGGCGGTTAGACAAGAAGAAATACAGACACAGACAGAAAATAGTATGAGCAAACGTTGGGGCCCAAACTAACTAAATAGAAAAGGATAGGAAGGGTACTTACTGCAATCCCAGAAAAACCCTGAAAAGCACCAACTCTACTAATTTCAAAAACACCTGAGATCACACGACCTCTACCACCTAAATTAGTTCTCTGGTGTAACAAAATCAAACAGCAGCCACTGAAAAAACTGGAAAAAGCAAAGGTACAAACATCAGTGGGCTGAACTAAACTGAGAGGGCAAAAGCCCCCGGAGGGACCCTGAAGGCCCCCACAGAAGTGCAGGAAAAAATGCAAAAATCAAGCACAAAAACTAAAAGAAGAAAATGTCTTATCTGTTAGCAGGAGATGCAGACACGACACAGCAGGCTACAAAGGAAACAGGAATCAAGGATTCAGACCAGAACAATTGATCACCGGCAACCCTGATGGGAAGGTGACTCCCTTATATAAGACCAGTCAGTAACACCTGATTCCCAATCCTCACAATCTTCACAATCTTCACTGGACAGACCAGCACCACTTGTAACCACCAGAGGGAGCCTCTGCTCAGAACTCATCCCAAGCCCACTCAACACTGCTCTCAGCAGGCACTGACAAGCCACCTCCTTGCAGGACCCGGAAGGACCCTGCGGCCATCTTGCATCCGGGGGCCTGCAGGGAGGAGGCCATTGGAACAACGCGATCACATTGATCGCAGTGTTCCGGGGGTTAAAGTGCCGGGAGCGGTCCGTGACTGCTCCTGGCACTTCGTACCGGGTGTCAGCTGACACCTGGCCGCGATCAGTCGCGCTCCCCCCGTGAGCGCGGCTGATCGTGTATGACGTACTATTCCGTCCATGGGAATTAAGTCCCAGAGCACATGGACGGAATAGTACGTCAGATGGCAGAAAGGGGTTAATCATAAAAACAAAACTCCTGACCTGATATCCTGCTCAGGAGAGGAAATGACATTTGTGAAACAGCTGATGAGTAATCAATGTTAGAAATACATAGCAATCAACAAGGTGCACCACACGCACAGGAAACCACACACCTTCAACAGGGTTTTAGTAAAAAAAAAAGAAAAACATATGGAGATCAAAACTACAGAGCAGCATCTTAAAGATTATTTCTATATATCAAAAATTAAATTATGAGAAAAAACTAATAAAAATAACTTAAGTCTGTTTTCTGGTTCAAACCTAAGGGAGCTCTAGTGTGTAAGCGCAGAATCCAGCGTGCTTCCTTTTTACGCAATTCTTGCACTATGCCTCCTCCTCAGTCTCTCATTTATTTTTTCAATTGCAATAATTTTTAAATCAATCTGATACATTACTGGAGTGAATGTGTGAGAAGTGAGAAATGAGAAAAATGTGAAAAGTGATAAGTGAAATGTGTCTGTGCTGCAATCTCTGCAGAAGAGTCGTGGCTGGAGAAGTCGTCATGTCGGTCTGAGCCGGATGGAAAAGATGGGAAAAATCAACGATTTCATCAGAAAGAAGGTCATCTGTAAGTCACTCTATATAACTGTGCTGTAATCTTATATGGTCACCATATAGTGGTAATATCGGTGCTCGCTTTTGTACATAGATTTAATTTCAATAACAGAATGGTCATCTGCTGAGGTTCCCCTATACCCACAATTACAGTGCGTCACTGTAGCTGTAATCATGGTTACCTTTTAGGGGCCCACTCAGATGTTTCGCCACCCATCAGAGCTGAAACCCTAGCTACACCTCTGTCAATGCAGTATGTAAAATAGGGGGTAGGTCATAAGCCCATACAGATCAAAGCACCAATAAAGCCCCACCCACAGGACCACCAAGGCCCTGCCCACAAGCCCCACCCACAGGACCACCCAGGCCCTGCCCACAGCCACACCCACAGGACCACCCAGGCCCTGCCCACAGCCCCACCCACAGGACCACCCAGGCCCTGCCCACAGGACGCCCCGTTGCACAAGAATCTTATTATCTTAAAACTGAAAATAAAGATCACACAACAACCACAAGACGGATTTCATCACCGGCGCCGACCTGACACTGTGTGTAGGTTACGAAGCAAAATCCTGCTGAAAGGTCACTTTAAATGCTGAAGTGTCCGTCTACTGTACTCCTGTTATTATTCATGACATCTGAGCAAAACCAATTCTCACTTTCTGACAGTTTTTAATCACTACCTGTCTTTACATGGGACTGATACCGCATACGGAGAAGGCTAATGACTTGTATAGGGTGGTCCCATTATAATGCCTGGCGCTCAACTTCCGTAAGGAGCTTTAGAAAGTGTAATGATGATGACAGAAGCATTCGGCGCCGGATCAGAAGCAGCTTTGTTACACTGACATTGTGTGAAGGGATTTCAATAGGAGAGAACGTGAGACACTGTACATAGTAACTGTATCCTGAGAGACAGGGACACACCGGCCGAGAGACAGCAACAGGGCGGAGGAGCAGACAGACAACTAATGTGACTGCAGAGATCACAGTGAGACGGTAAGAAGATGAGAAATATAGTATATATGGCGATGAGAGAAAGATCCACTAATCCTAGAACTGTAGAGGTCAGGTCCACCCCATATCTATGTATCTCCCATCTCTCCACCTCATATCTATGTATCTCCCATCTCTCCACCCCATATCTATGTATCTCCCATCTCTCCACCCCATATCTATGTATCTCCCATCTCTCCACCCCATATCTATGTATCTGCCATCTCTCCACTTGATATCTATGTATCTCTCCATCTCATATCTATGTATCTCCCATCTCATATCTATGTATGTCTCATCTCTCTCCACCTCACATCTATGTACTGTATCTCCCATCTCTCCACCTTATATCTATGTATCTCTACATTTATCTATCGTCTTTTCTTTCTTCCGCGCTCGTAAATCCACTAGTGATCAGAGATTGTTCAGTACTGACTTCATTGTATAACGCGGGGTCTATTACATGATACTACCCCAAACCTCATCCATGGAGCTACACACAATAATGCCTTCCAGTAAAGGAAGCTCCGAAAACACTATGTAACACAATTTTTGTTCCTGGCTTCCAAGTGTCATATTGGAAATACAACTACATTCAGCACAAACTTTGATTTTATGACCACAGGCCAGAAACATTTCGTATTTATTGTGTCAAAAAAAGGAAATTATTATATTTTCGTTCATGCGGTCTGATAAAAAAAAAACAACACTTGCATGGTAAATAGACAAGGACAGTCAAAAATCTCTCAAAAAGGTTCAGAAATTAGTAGTTTTTCTAGATTTGCGAGTGTACTGCAAATCGCGTTCTCGAAGAAGCCCCCAAATGTAGTCCCCCAACATGTTTTTGTTATACTGTCCTTGGTAGCGACATTCAAAGTCCATCTTGATGAAAGCGCTCGCCTTGCTCCTCTGAGCAAGCTCCCGTGTTCTCCTTGAATTTGTCAAGATGAGCGTCAAGGATATGGACTTTGAGAGACATTATTTCGTCCGTGGCCAGTAAGGGTTTAAACTGTACTAGATCTAAATCATTGAAATTCTGCAAAATAAAGCGCTGCCATCTAAACGAGCAGCAATTGTTTACCTACCTTTAAGAGTTTTCTTGCAATATTCGCATGTGAAATGAGGTGCCCAGGACTTGTCTTGATCCCCGACAGACATGCCAAAATATGCCTCGCACATTATACGACATGCTTTCACAGAATACTTTCTCGCTCTTGTCTTTATAAATTGTCCACACACATAGCAAAATGCATCTGCTGGGCGCAAACAACCTCTTGATGCCATCTAAAACAAATAATTGCTCTTTAACTATGATTCGTTATTCTCTTACTCTGCAACATAAACTGAAATGTTGGTTCAAGTCACCTGTGCTTTTATACTTGTATGACTACTATTGAACAGACCTAGAACGTTCTAGATAATTCTGGAAAATTGTAGAAACTTCTGCACAATTCTAGCAGTTCAACAATATTCTAGAAGACTACTCAGCATTGAATATGAATCGAGAAATTTCCCGAAAACAGACAAATTTCAAAATTTCATTGTCCTGATCACAAACAAAAACTATTTTCTACTTGTTTTAGGCATACCGGGTTAGGAAAACACATTTTGGACCCAGGAACAAAAAATAAATAAAAATTTGTTACATAGTGATTGGTCTGGATACGGATCATACCGTGTTTCCCCGATAGTAAGACAGTGTCTTACATTCTTTTTACCCCAAAAGTACCAATATGTCTTACTTTCGGGGTATGTCTTATATTGGAAAATAAATGTGTTTTTGTTTTAACCATAAAATTAACATAATGTCCTCAGATTCCCCCCATAATGTCCTCAGATTCCCCCCATAATGTCCTCAGATTCCCCCCATAATGTCCTCAGATTCCCCCATAATGTCCTCAGATTTCCCTCATTATGTCCTTAGATTTTTTCTGCCCCCCCCATAATTTTCTTAGATTTCTCCCCCCATGCATCCGTCTGGAGCACTTACCGTACCACCAACCGCAACGCTGCCTCACTGCCTGTGTCTCCTCTGTGATGTCAGCAGCGTGATCATGTGACCTGATTACGCTGCTGGCGCTTCATGGATGTGGAAGTGCTTGCAGCGGCGGCGGTCAGGGCACAGAGCAGAGGGGCTCCCGGCTTACAAGATGTGAGTGTGTAGCGTCTCTGACACCTGGCTGTAACCTGGAGTGAGACGCTAGCACACTGCACACCGAAGCGCAGCAGCACTTTCTCTAAGCCGGCTGTCAGTTTGACAGCCGGCTCAGAGAACGGGAGAGGGGGCGGCAGAATGCAGCCGACGAGGAGCCTCCTCCTTGGACCGCCGTATCCAACATACAGTTTACTACCGGTATGTCTTACTTTCGGGTACGTCTTACATTAGCCGATCCCCCTAAAACGCCACTACGTCTTACTATCGGGGTGTCTTACTATCGGGGAAACACGGTAACATTTGTATCCTCTTCTTTTCTGTACCCGCATAATGCTGAGTTGTCTTTAGCACTACGGCAAATTTACATGACTAAGAAGGCAATTTTATCTAATATGTGACCGGTGGTCCGGGGTATTACTCCACTCTGCCCCGGTTCTGCTCTATTAGTCCTATGCCGCCTGCGTTAGTGTCTGGCTCACTGTGACATTGGGTCATTGAGTTCCTGGCTCGGTCCCAGTCCGGCTAACTGCATGTAACATTGGACACACTTTATCAAATGTGAGCAATGCTCAAGTCTAGACGGTATTTCACAAGACTCTGCAGGTCAAATGCAGCCGCATACTTGGAGATGTCAATGCGTTACCGATCCTAAGAGGAAACTAAAGCTGCTGACAGGTTGTAGTTTCCCAACAAATGGAGAGTCGGAACTTAAGGTACTGCCACACTACACAATCCCGCTAGCGATCTCGTTAGCATCGCATACTAATGAGATCGCTAGCGGGATTGTTTGTATATCGCTGAGTGCGGCTTAACTTAGCGATATCGTTAAGGACGCTATCGCGGTTAGCGATCTCCTTAACGACTTTAGCGGTACAAAAGTACCGCTAAATCGCTAAGAAAAGGTGCCACACTCAGCGATAATACTTACCCAGCGGGAGCGCCGACGATGAAATAGGGTCCGGAGCGATTCCAGCGACGAGCGAGATCACAGCAGGAAGCTCGTCACTGGCAGCTGCCGCACACTACAACATCGCTAACGGGATCGCTAAATAGTGACGTTTTTTAGCGATCCCGTTAGCGATGTTGTTTAGTGTGGCATACCCTTTAGAGGCAGAAGACAACTGATAACAATAAATCTTTTATGAATCTTTTGCCTGTAGACAATAATACTTTTGAGATTTTTAGGCATCTAGCTCACTGTTAGGCTAAGTGCACACGTTCAGGATTATTTGCGTTTGTTTTGCGGGAAAAAACGCGTCAAAAACGCATGATTTAAGCATCCTATCATTTAGAATGAATTCCGCAATTTTTGTGCACATGGTGCGTTTTTTTTCCGCAAAAAAAACGCATCTCGGAAAAAGAACCAACATGTTCATTAATTTAGCGGAATTTTAGCCTTTTTCCCGCTATATTATTAACTTAGAAAGTTCAGGAAAAAATTTGCGGTAAAAACGCGCAAAATCCACGCAAAACCCCCCCCACCAAAAACGCAAAAAAACACGAAAAAAAAAGCATGTTTTTACCGTGAAAAAGTCAGTTTTTGCTCAGGAAAATTCTGCACACATTCCTGAACGTGTGCACTTAGCCTTAATGTTTCTGTCTCCAATACAGCAGGTTCTGGATTGAGACTTTCAGCAATCAGTGTCAGAGTGCAAAAATGATCGCCCAAATGTCTTGTGCCAGAGGCGGTGAGCTGGACATAAGAGAATGCAGCAGTGTCCTGTATAAGGGTATGTGCACACGTTGCAGATTGGTCTGCAGAATTTTCTGCACAGAATCTGCATCTCTTGGCAGAAACTGCAGGTCAAAATCTGCGCAGTTTTTATCCTTTTTTTGTCCTTTTTATCTGCAGATTTACTGCGGATTTCCCCTGGCTTTTGAGACCTGCAGATTCCTATAATGGAGCACGTCTCAAAACGCTGCAGTTCTGCACAAAAGTGACATGCTGCAGTTTTAAATCTGCACCAAATCTGCGCAGAAAATTCTGCAGCATGTGCACTGTGTTTTTTGATTTCCATTGACTAGAATGGTACTGTACATCACTTGCAGTTCTGCTGAAGATCTGCCAGGGAAAATCTGCTGCAGAACTGCAACAGAATCTGCAACGTGTGCAGGGAAGCTGCAGAGGATGCAAGAAAGTGGAGCAGAGAGGAGCAGTGGATCCCGCCATTTGCCTGACTTTGCCGGGTGTGGAGACTCATCTCTGAGCGACTGTCCCTACTTGCCATTGCAGTTATTAATGCCGTCACTAGAGGATGCTCACTACTCGAAATATATACAACTCCCCGTGATTATATATAGGAGGGAGAGTCAAAAATTCTCTGCACTATAGTTCTAAACTTCTGCTGGCCACACGGCCAGCGCTTTCTGCGTGATGTTGCCGTCTCCTCGGTCGCTGCTCTGCAGGTTTGAACATGTTACTTCAGGTTTTTCGTGACTGCGCGGTGAGAAACAATGGCTGTTTTAGGAGAAAAAAAGGAGCATCGTGCAGCAATTGATTTCTTCCATGGTCTGATTGTGTATCTGGTGGCAATATTTATCAAATATTTTGTGCACAGTATGGAGAAAGTGATTTATTGCAAAGAATTGTATATGAATGGATAAAGAAGTGCAAGGAAGGTTGCACATGTCTGACATGGAGAAGGAGCCGTCGCCCATCCACGACTGATGACAGGATTTAGCTGCATGCACATGAACCGATTTTTGGATAAAAAAAAATGACAGGATTACATTGCAAATTATTTGCAAAGCGGCCGTGGCTCTGCCTATGCGATAATACACAAAAAACATGGGTGTTTTGAAAAGTTTGTGCAAGATGGGACCGAAACATCTCACGGAAAAACACAAACACAAGAGTTTGGACATCTGAAGACAAAGGCTGGACCGATACTTTAAGCAAGGTGAAAGTTTCTTAAAAAGGATCATCCTGGTGACGAGTCATGGCTTCATCACTGCGAGCCGGAGAGTAAAGGTAGAGTATGTAATGGAGACATACTCAATCGCCGACCAAGAGAAAGTTCAAAAGTCAATCAGCAGATGGAAAAAGGACACTTACTGTTGTCTGGGACTCCGCCGAATGTTCACGACTGATGAAAAAGTGAAGACAGTGGTGCAATCCAGGCTCACAGCTCAAACTAAATAAGGGAACACAAAAAACTGTTGCTAGATTGACAAAGTGTATTAAAGGGAATCTGTCACCCCATTTTAGCCATATCAACTAAAGATATGGCTGAATAGTGCGGCCCATAAGCAACCTATCGGTATGTAGGTTATATCCTGATACCCCGTTTTGATAGCAAAATACCTTTGTAAAGTTCGTATTTTTCGCTGTCAATCAGGGCGGTCCGGTCCGATGGGCGGCGGTTATTCCTTCCCCCCCCGCTTCTCTCATGTAACGCTGTCTGTGAGTATCACAGACAGCGTACAGTTTCCGCGATTGCACGTTGAACAGGCCCTCGTGTGTGCGCAGTGTTCTTTGCCCAACAGTGGGCAAAGTAGGAAAACATTACTGCGCATGCGTCAGTCTTCCTGACTTTCCTTGGCCGGAAGTCATCAGCGGCAAGCCGTAATGTACGGTACGACTTCCGGGTCAAGTAAAGTGCCAGAAATTACTTGCGCAGTAATGATAGTATGATTGCCCACTGTTGGGAAAACCACAATGCGCACGTGCGAGTGACTTTTCCACAGCGCAAGCGCGGCAAGCCAACGGGCAAGGAAAAAAAAAGGACGTACGGCAAGAATGGAGGCGGGTTGGGGGAAGTGAATAACCGCCGCCCATCAGACCAGACCGCCCTGATTGACAGCGAAAAATACGAACTTTACTAAGGTATTTTGCTATCAAAACGGGGGTATCAGGATAATATCATACATACCGATAGATTGCTTATGGGACGCACTATTCAGCCATATCTTTAGTTGATAAGGCTAAAATGGGGTGACAGATTCCCTTTAAAAAGGAGAGCGATTATGTTGAAAATTGATGCATTTGTCTTTTCTGGAAGTTGATTAATAAAGTGCAGATTATTTTTGACTCACCCTCGTATATATGCATGTGCAGTTAGCTTCTCATATATAGAGCTTCCTTATGCAGAAACAGTATGAAATTAATCAGTACAGAATTTTGCATTAAAAATCAGGATGGGTGGCGTTCTTCACCAAATCTGATTTTTTCAAAGCAACTCGATAACAATTAATAAACTTGATAAACTAACGTTACAGTGCTTATACGTATCCAGGAGCTCTGTGAGATATTGACTTCTGTGATATGTTAATTTTATTTCTGTGTTTCAGGACCCTCCGCTAACTCGATGGCGGACAATTCTGTGGGATCAGCCACCTGGCGAGATGCCTCCTATAAGACCATCCGTCTGGCGCAGGATCTTAGCTATCGCCCCTTCTCGTGTCTCCCGTCTCCCCTCACCCCTTCTAAGATGAGAGCAGAGGATGACAACTCGCCGATGAAGATTAGAAGATATCGCCCTACGCCTCCACCTTTCAACCGAGAACTAATTACCGACACTTGCAATATTTATGCCCGCGGATACATGAGAGAAACCCGAACCGCAATGTCCATCCTGAGACAAGCCTTGTGGGAGACAGAGCAACATATCCAAAAACTGCAGAAACAGAGGGGCATTCTAGAGAGATCTCATGCGAACACTAGAAGAGACATCCTGACAAATATCGAGACCGCCCAGCTACGGAGCACGAGACCCATGAGCGAGAGGGTGAGAGATCACTGCTTTAATATATGCCTCCTACTGGCCAAAAGGTAGCATTACATAATAGTAGACCATCTATTGGTAGATAAAGGTCGTCAGGTGTACAGAAGTAGTCAGGGAGAAGACCGCTGAAACAAAAATATTTGAACCCTCCTTAAAAATTAGATTTGTCACGTCCTTTACACCAATTGATAACTATGGTTATTCTGGTAAAAAGAATTCACCAACTGTAGGTGTATTGTGTTTCTAGGTGCTAAAAACATATTCCAGAAAGAAGTCATTCTAAATAGTGGGGGTCCAACCTCCGAGACTCTCACCAGTGTAAGAGTTATTATCCCCGAACCTGTATCAGAAAAAAAAAGTTAATAAATTGAGATAAAGGGGGTGATAAAAGTGCTGTTGAGTGCGACAGAAAGGCAGGTAATATCTTCGTAAAAGTTTATCTAAAAAAACACATTTCAACATGGGACAGATGCCTTCATCAGACCAGGCGCCCTATCGGGTACATTTTGTGGCAGGGTCTAATAGATACCAGAGCAATGGCAGATCTATTGGCCATATTTATATCTCAGCTGCCACTGCAACCCATCGCTACACGCAAAAGCGCCATGTTATTGAAGGGACGGTGCAGAAGTGCTGACACAAGGAGCCCGCCATATTAGTCTGTCCACTTAGATACCATGAGCCTTGATCTGAGTTTTGCAGGGTAGAGATCCGAGTTATCAGTCCTGGCTTTTGCAGCAGTAAGCTACATCCGCTGCGGATGGTACCTTCACCAAACCCATATGATACTATCAATAAATATTCTAACATTATAATCTTTTCTGTCTCCCACCGATGTGGAGATGAAACAGGCAATTCTCATGGACACTGACACTCCCGACCATGTAAGTGTCACGCTGTATCACAGATACACATATGATATCAGTAATCAATACTAAGAGGGACAACATGCAATATAACATATAAATAGGAAATCTCAACATGTATATAAAGTATAGTATTACCTGACATAATATCCGTTGTACTGTGGGTGAATCCTGAAGACGTATAATACTGTACTCAGGCTGCAGGTGGACCGGGGTCTATGCTGACCCTAAACTGGGGACCTGACTCGTCCCTCAACCTGGAGGTACTGTTAATGGTACAGAGGTCCAGGCCGCCAACGTAACCCTGTCTCCTATAAGTCCCTGACAACTGTAATCTAGTCCTCAGAAGGACCCTGATTACCACACAGGGAATAGGCAGGTTACTGCTTAACAAACAGTATAGACAAACGAGACAGACAGGGGACAAAGTAAACACTGTCTTGCATACAACACTTAAACACAGAGGGAACACAAAAGGTCTAGGAGATAAACTATAATCGAGGAGAGGAGAAACCACAAAGGAACTCTTAACTTAAGTCTTCTCATGACCTGATCCAAACTACTGGTCTGCATGTAAGCTTTCACCGGCATCTAACAAGCAGACTGGCAGGTATATAAAGGAAGCTAATTAGTGCATAATCAAAAGCAGCCGGGCGAGGCTGGACCTAGTCTTAGCCAAGAGCTAGGTAAAATTAACTCCCTCACTACCAAACACAAAGAAACAGCAACTCAGCTGCGAGAAGTCAGAATGTGCAATCGCGACGATCTTCGTGGCGATACACCCATGACAGTAAGCTTGTGATTTGCCATCACTTACGTTAGTGGAAAAACCCTTTGAAAATAAAGAGGACGATTCATCCAGTGGCATTTAATTCTTCCTCCAATCTCGATGAAGAATCTGCTGGAGCCAAAAATGACATTCATTAATAGGCTCATGTGCCAGAGTCAGAAATATACGAAGACGAGTGAAAAATTTTTAGCTCTCAGATTAAATTAAAAAATTTTTTGATAGCACTTTCTGTACGAAGTCGCTGTCTCCCCAGTCGCTGCTCTGTAGGTTTGAACGTGTTATGTCATTTCATTTGTGACTGCGTTGCTGTGATGCTGAGTCACTTCTCACGGACAAGCCGTGAGTCGGGATAGTCGAGAAATTCGAGGTCAATAGCCAGGAGGGTACGTCATAAATAGAGGGAAGAGACAAAGTCGTAGTCAGGTAATGGTCCGAGGTCAAAATATCAGGAGGATAGCGGATCTGAGCAAAAGGCTTAAACAGACGGATAGTCAGAAAGAGGTCCAAGGTCAGGCAGTGATAGATCAATAAGCAAAATACAAGGTACAGAGAGAACCAACCACACTTTGCTGAAGCTACGGCTCACAGCAATCTGGGAATGCCAGCTCAGTTAAATAGCTGAGCCATAACTCGGAGAACCTCTTTGAGATCTCAGCTCCTCTCGGTCTCATATTGAATGGCCGAGATGTCAATCACTGCACAGACAGCTCTGCATGCCCCTGCACCAGACTGGAAGACTGAGCTGTCAATCACTGCACAGACAGCTCTGCATGCCCCTGCACCAGACTGGAAGACTGAGCTGTCAATCACTGCACAGACAGATCAGCACTGAAGGGTGGAATCATTACAGATGCGAGAAACAACGGCCGCTCCATTTACATTTTGCCCGAAAGAAGAGCAGAGATTTGTTTTTTTTTCGGTCTGAGGGCATTTGGTGCCAAGGGTTTTTGAAGACTCTGTGCACAGTAAGAAGGGCAAGGATGGCAGCACAAGTGTCAGCGATGAAGGAGCTGGACCCCCGTCCACATTATCTCATTTTCTTTGATAGACGAGTGACGGCAGTTATGTGCCAAATCATTTGATGAAGAAGTAAAGACAGCGGTGCATTCCTGGCTCGCAGTTCAGCTTAAAATATTGTTTAATGAGGGAACATGAAAGCGTGCCGCCATATGGACAAAGTGTATTGAAAAACCCGGGAGAAAATTGATAAATTTTTTCTTTTCTGAAACTTGATCAAAATAAATTTTGCAGCCTGAGTGCGGATATTTTGGGACTCACCCTCGTACTTACAGACTGAAGTACATCCCTACTATAATTTATGCAAAAAAGTTGGCAACGCCAGTGTAAAAATATTTGAATGCCAAAAATCAACTGCGTGTTTTGCAAAAAAAAAAAAATAGCAACATTTGCAATAATTTTATGCCTCTTCCCTGGCACAATGAATAGGGCCCAAAAATAATGATCAAACAAACACTAGAAGTATAATAAGTTTTACTAAAGAACTCAGCGAAATCCAAACTGGCATATTTTTTATATTTTTTAGTATAAATGGATGCAATTACAGCACAAGAAGGAGGAGTGAGACTGGCCTTAGGAAATGTTCAGACTAAAAAGAAAAGAGATCTTTAAGATTCTGTTGCGGAGCTGCAGTTAAACTATCAGGTGTTATGTGAGAGTTTTGGTGACGATTTGGTGCAGATTTCAAGAAGACTGAAATCAGCGGGAAAAAAAAATTGACATGCAGATCAAATTTCCACATAAATTATTGGCAGCGCGTGGATGAGAAATTCCAAACCTAGTTCACTTTCCTGCTTCTGTAACCCACTCCGGATTTTCAGTCTCCAAATCCAATGACAAATCTGCAACGTGTGAACAAGCCACTAAACCGATGAAAACTGAGGTGGAGAACGGACTGTGCCGGGATTTACAGTCCAACATTAGAACTTGATCCCATTAATGCTTTCACGGCTCAGAAGCTCTTGGCAGACGTCCCAAACTCTAGTAAAGACCACGGAGATTCAGCAGGAAGGCTTCATTTACACGCAGCAGAGACATCTCTACTACTACCCCATTCGTCTGGATGGAGCTGGTAAAAAAACCCTTTGCCACCGACAGTCAGATGTGCAGAACTGAGTTTTCGTACCAAACTGAATATTCCACTAATATCCTCGATAGACATAGGGGTGATGTTCAGGAGTCCGTACACACTTGGCCATATGCATCTCTTATATTCATATATATACATATATACAGTACAGACCAAAAGTTTGGACACACCTTTTCATTTAAAGATTTTTCTGTATTTTCATGACTATGAAAATTGTACATTCACACTGAAGGCATCAAAACTATGAATTATCACATGTGGAATTATATACTTAACAAAAAAATGTGAAACAACTGAAAATATGTCTTATATTCTAGGTTCTTCAAAGTAGCCACCTTTTGCTTTGATGACTGCTTTGCACACTCTTGGCATTCTCTTGATGATCTTCAAGAGGTAGTCACCGGAAATGGTCTTCCAACAGTCTTGGAGGAGTTCCCAGAGATGTTTAGCACTTGTTGGCCCTTTTGCCTTCACTCTGCGGTCCAGCTCACCCCAAACCATCTCGATTGGGTTCGGGTCTGGTGTCTGTGGAGGCCAGGTCATCTGGTGTAGCACCCCATCACTCTCCTTCTTGGTCAAATAGCCCTTACACAGCCTGGAGGTGTGTTTGGGGTCATTGTCCTGTTGAAAAATAAATGATGGTCCAACTAAACGCAAAACGGATGGAATAGCAAGGCCGCTGCAAGATGCTGTGGTAGCCATGCTGGTTCAGTATGCCTTCAATTTTGAATAAATCCCCAACAGTGTCAACAGCAAAGCACCTCCACACCATCACACCTCCTCCTCCATGTTTCACGGTGAGAACCAAGCATGTAGAGTCCATCCGATCACCTTTTCTGCGTCGCACAATAACACGGCGGTTGGAACCAAAGATCTCAAATTTGGACTCATCAGACCAAAGCACAGATTTCCACTGGTCTAATGTCCATTCCTTGTGTTCTTTAGCCCAAACAAGTCTCTTCTGCTTGTTGCCTGTTCTTAGCAGTGGTTTCCTAGCAGCTATTTTACCATGAAGGCTGCTGCACAAAGTCTCCTCTTAACAGTTGTTGTAGAGATGTGTCTGCTGCTAGAACTCTGTGTGGCATTGATCTGGTCTCTAATCAGAGCTGCTGTAAACCTGCGATTTCTGAGGCTGGTGACTCGGATAAACTTATCCTCAGAAGCAGAGGTGACTCTTGGTCTTCCTTTCCTGGGGCGGTCCTCATGTGAGCCAGTTTCTTTGTAGCACTTGATGGTTTTTGCAACTGCACTTGGGGACACTTTCAAAGTTTTCCCAATTTTTTGGACTGACTGACCTTCATTTCTTAAAGTAATGATGGCCACTCGTTTTTCTTTACTTAGCTGCTTTTTTCTTGCCATAATACAAATTCTAACAGTCTATTCAGTAGGACTATCAGCTGTGTATCCACCAGACTTCTGCACAACACAACTGATGGTCCCAACCCCATTTATAAGGCCAGAAATCCCACTTATTAAACCTGACAGGGCACACCTGTGAAGTGAAAACCATTCCCGGTGACTACCTCTTGAAGATTATCAAGAGAATGCCAAGAGTGTGCAAAGCAGTCATCAAAGCAAAAGGTGGCTACTTTGAAGAACCTAGAATATAAGACATAATTTCAGTTGTTACACACTTTTTTGTTAAGTCTATAATTCCACATGTGTTAATTCATAGTTTTGATGCCTTCAGCATGAATTTACAATTTTCATAGTCATGAAAATACAGAAAAATCTTTAAATGAGAAGGTGTGTCCAAACTTTTGGTCTGTACTGTATATATAATAGTATATAGCTCGGATACTTGAGTACATAGCATTATACAAACTTCAGCTTGTACGCCGTCCTTCCTAGTCGGGCCCGGACAATAGTTATAACCATGGCTCTCTAATAGCCAATCAGATCACTGCAGTGAGAACGGCATCAGGGGAGGAGCGACCTGACCCCGCGGGGGCAGTGACCAGCCGGGTCATGTGACTGTAGAACCAAGCGGGAGGACACAGATTTGAGTTGAGTATTTTTAGTGATTTCCTAGATCATCGAGGTAAAATCAGAGATGTATAATGTCCCCAGAACGAGACAATATCGACTTCATCTATTCAGTATATGGCGGTGATTTTGCTCTGTCACTCACTGACGCTTCTTTGCTTTCAGTATCCGGATAAAGTCGATCATCTCTTACAAGAGGAGAAGAAAGGACTTCACGACCTGAAGCGACACTCAGAGCATCAGCTGCAGGAAGTCTCCCGGCAGCTCCAGGTCACTATATATACACAGGGTTTGTTCTAGGAGACGGGTATGTCCCATCCTATCAGAATCGATAGTTGCTGACTATTCCTCCCTGGGTGGTTAGGGAGCATAGTCTCTATAGCGCCCAGGACTCCAGTTCCACCTGTTGTCGTACCTCATCGCACCGTACAGTCCCGGTCCCGCTGCCTCCATGTTCTTGTGGTCCCGCAGGTTCTCTACTGTCACCGTCAGAAGCTCTTGGAGTTTAGTAAAGAGAAGCGACGAGTTCTGGACATCATCAGCGAGAACGCCCGGCCCCAACACCAGTCTCAAGACCAAGCTGGTGCCAGTAAGCTGCTGGGTCCTGAACACACAGGTGCGAAACTGGTGAGAAAACCGATCGTTTCATGCACGCTCTCTGTATTATAACACCCCTTTTCTGTCATTCTTGTACAGATTGTCAGGCGGCCATCGGCAGTGCCCTCATCACAGGTGAGAAATTCAGAAACACGCAACCTCCGAATTGGCATAACCCTGGGGACCACCGAGAACTGAAAGAGAGCGTGACCCAGGCCCTGTGCAAGAAGGCTGCGGAGAGCACCCGCATCTGGGTACGTACAGAAAACTACCCAGACGAGCGCGCAGCGAGGTCTTGATGGTCCTCCTGACCGGGCGCCATCCAAGCACTCATCTGTATCATGCGTGGTCCTGCACAGAATGACTCCTGCTGACCCCCAGCTACCATTACTGGTGCAGGAGGTGACTAAGGAGAAGGAAGCATGTAAGAAGCTTCCCTGGAGGTCAAGGGGGAGGTTTAAACATAGTATAGGTGTTTTTTTCCGTTGAAATGAAGGAGCAGGTTCTTACGAGTGGACTGGATGCATTATTTTGGGCGGTTGAATGCGTGTGAACTTACCTTAAGGTGGTTGAGAAGTTTTTAGATATGAATCTATAACTACCCTAGACCACCAGGGACCATACATAATAACCTCTTCACCATCACAGACCACCGTAAATACTGGGTATTCAACTGGTGCTCCCAGAATAGTGGGAATGGGGGTTTACCACGTTCATGGAAAGGTGTTCACACAGGTGCAGCGACGCTCCGACTGACGGAGAATGCCGAGAATAATGCCTAGACACCTCAGGGTGATAATCTGTGAACACACTTAAGCAATAACTCACTCTAGACCACCAGGGATACGATCACTGACCATAAAACGGGTATTCCCATCCCGGACATTAATCATATATTTAGGATATGCCATAAATGTCTGACAGACGCTGGTCTCATACTTGCTCAGCAATTTTCACCACTCCAGTACTAGTGCATAGAGAGGGCAAGTTTCCGTTTTGACATAGAGAACGCACCGTAGATACACCATGATGGTCTAAGATCCAAATACACCTTTAAATGTGTTTTCCTCTGCAAAAAAAAAAACAAAAAAAAACACATTATAGAAGTAATTTCTGTAAATCCCTGGTTGTCAGTGATTCTCCAGCCTTTGTATTGCAGGACGATTTAACCCTGACTTCCGGAGATGTGAAGAACACGACCCAAAGGCAGCAGAGGATCCACGATGAGCTGCAGGCCGGTCAGCTCCTACAGATGGTCAGTATCTCTGCCCCACCGCCCGGCCCGTGACCACCTGCACACGGCTCGCAGGTGGTGGATGGCAGTGTCAGCAGCGATTGCCTGTACAACACTAATGCTTTCCTAAATCCAGAGATCACATGGAGATTTTTTTTTTGCAGGAGAGAAAATGGGAAAGTAGGCAATGAGGAGATATGGGAATAGTGCCCTACTCACACACGAGCAGGTGCACATCATGGTCACTGTCGTTTTAACAAACAGCAGAAATCAATAGTACAATCAACTATAAGAAACTTTGTAATATAACTTAGAGAAACCCACCTCTTTCACCACTTATGATCCCCTTCTTTACCTCCCCTTACTTCGCCTCCTGTGAAGAACTGCTAAAATACATTTTGGTCATAAAATTCCAGCTCACTGAGGAATCAGATTAAAGATGTCTATTAAAGTGCAATGGGGGAGGCAGAAACGCACAGACCATGCTGTTACTTTATAGTAAGTGTTTTATCTCATCCCAGTGCTGGATTCCCATGTACACTGCTCAGTACTTCTGTATAATGTTCTGCATGCTGTACATGGACATGAGGGAATCCTGCTCTACTTCTGTGTGCACTGTGTATGGGAGACAACATAGCAGCGAGTCTCCACTTACCAGCTCAGAGGGAACTGAAAATTACAGATAGTCCCTGCAGAGGAGAAAACTGGTGAAAATGCAGGACGCAAGTCATAATGGACAGAAATCGTTTCATTCCTCATGTGCACATACGACAGCTTATTCTGAAGTGACTGGTAATTGTGGTTTTCGTCCCCGCATACAGGGTCCGGTCTCCAGCCTGGATCTCGCAGTACGGGAACGATTAGACCGGCCATTAGTAAGGATCCTCCAGAGGCACCCAGGCACCCAGCTCCCGGAGAGCACCCTCATCTCACAGGTACAGTACAGTGCGTTCGTCCAGGGATGATGCACAATGGTGACAACTTACAGAACAAATTCTCATTTAAAAAACATTTTTTTTTGGGGGGGAGGGCAAGTTCACAGTTAACAGATCGGATTAGTCAGAGGCGAGACCACAGGAGTAACAGGAAACAGATTCTTCCATGGTATTCTGTGGTGCACGACAGGTTTCTTGTAGCTTCCAGGTATAAATAGGGATGTATACAAAATTCCATCCAATGTAGGCCTCGAAAAAGGTGAAAAACCAATGCACAAAAAAATAATAATATTTCATTGCACCAGAGGTGGAGGAAATATTGTTTAGTGGCCAACTACACCAGGCTACGAGCCATGTGCCGTTTATTAGTTGGTCAGTCTGGGAGCACGGCCGCCTCCTGGGACCTGTCCTATAAAGCGACAGTGTCCTCTCTGTGCACACTCCCCTTGTGGTGAAGACAGAGAGAGACAGTCATTGTAAACTGAGCATGCTCGACCTGTCAGACCGCTGGAGGACGTGCAAATAAAGGGTAAACACAGCAAAGACGGGACATGTGGGGCTGGTGAAGAGTCCGGAATGGGGCATTTGGTTTTCAATAACATATTTGTAATGATTAATGAATTTAGGTAAGGAACACACAGATTTTTGGAATACCCCTTTGAAATTCCACATAGAGCAATGCATCCATCTGTAGGGGCTGCAAAAATTATACAACCAAACATGGGGTATTGATTGGGATGGTCTCAAAATCAAAAACCTAATAGCAGAGTATTTTCTTATTGCAGCGGATATTTTCATTGGGATCTCAAGAACGAGAGCCCCCGACCCCACTGTGCGCACAGAGGACGGGCTGCGCATTCACACGGTTGCTTCATTCATTTTCTATGGGACTAGTGGTAATAGCCCTGGGCTGCACTCCGCTACGGGACCTATAGACCAGGGATCCCCAACTCCAGTCCTCAAGGCTCACCAACAGATCATGTTTTCAGGATTTCTTTGTATTGCACAGGTGATACAATTATCACCTGAGCAATACTAAGGAAATCCTGAAAACATGACCTGTTGGTGGGCCTTGAGGACTGGAGTTGGGGAACACTGCTATAGACAATGAATGGAGCAGACGCGCCCTTGTATGACCTGAGCTCCATTCTGGGGGTCGTAACACTTGTATCCGCCACGATCAGAAACTCAACACTAATTATTTAGGTTACAAGCTTTAATATTTGGGCTCGTCTCCCCAAGATGATGTCTTAGAACAAAGCTGGTGACGTGATCACCTAAGCGCCTGGAGTCTGGCTTCTCCTAACCTTCCCGACCCAATTTCAGGCCCGGGCTACACAACGACGCTGAGATTTCGGGGTTACAATGCGACATTTGATCTAATGATTCCCTATGGTGTCACACTGCAATCTACTGCGACACAGAGCTGCTGATGTTTTCACGATAGGTCGTGAAGTGACGCCATAAGAAATGATAAGATGTGATGTCGTAATATGACGCTGTGGTCGTGGTGCAGCGGGCAAAGCCTTTACTAACAGATCACACACGGGGTCACGTTAAACCCTCATTACCTGTAATCTCTTCTTAGGGCTCTGCGTCCTTGCAGAAGTCGCTCTGTAAGTCCCGTGAAAGAATCGGCCTCCTGCATCAGACACAGCTAAAAGTAAAGAGAGATCAGGAGAACAAACTGCGAGGAGAAAGCATCGACCGAGCGGCTGCGAGACTGCGGACCAGGAGCGCCAAGGGCCGGAGGGAGAGGCTGGGCCTGTAGGGGAGCAAAAGAGTAAAAATCATTAGAAGTGGATTATACAAGAGGACAAGATGATCAGATAACGTCCGCCGGTACAGAGCGGGAGAGAACAGCGGGAAAACAATGGAACGGATCCGACGGGACAAGAATAATCGTCATCTACTAAATCATCCAAGGAAAACTTTCCTCCAACAACACAATAAAATGATGTAATGACCACTAAAACGTAAAGGTTTTTTTTTTTTTTATCTGTCCACCCCCTTCTGTTAATGAGGTCTCTTATGATTTGGTAGCCGAGGAGGACACTAGCCAAAATAGCCTAGGGACCAGACACCCAAAGAGGTTGGTAACTAGCAGATTGTAGACCTCTAAACTGACAGCACAACTAGAAGCAGCCGTGGGACGTACCTACGGTGCCCTAGACGCCTCGACACAGCAGGAGAGTTAACTAAGCCTAAAGAGAGAAAGGGGAAAGCTAAACTGCCCCGGAGTATAGCCCCCAAAGGAATAGGTAGCCCCCAAACATATATTGGCGGTGAGACAAGTTGAAATACAAACACAGGCAGAAAATAGAGCAAGCAAACGCTGGGGCACAAACTGTCTAGAAAGAACAGGACAGGAAAGACTACTGTCTGCAATCCAGCAAAAACTCTAAGAAAAACTCCAACACATCTAATATACAAAAATACTGAGACCACACGATCTCTCCTACGCTAGATCATAACTCCGATGTGAACTGGTAGCAAATCAGCAGATACTGAAATAACAGGGAACTGAAAATACATAAACTGTCTCTGGTGTGAACTGGTAGCAAATCAGCAGATATTGAAATAACAGGGAACTAAAAATACACAAAAGAGAGACAGAGTCCAGTGCAGGCCCCCGCAGGGGAACCCGGCTGTACAAACTCCAGAAGGGCAGAAAACTGATATAGACAAAAACAAATGCCACAGAAATAAACAGCAAATAACTTATCAGAAAGTTGCAGTACAGAGCAGGAAGCAAGCTGACTTCCAGCAGGGACCAGGAAGAAACAAATCACCGGCAAGGATCATGGGAAGGTTGCTCACTTATATCTCCCCAGTCAGTCACACCTGATTGCCACTCATCGCCCCCAGGTGATAGACTTCTGTTAGCTAAAGCAGCTTCATTACTATCAGCAGCCACCAGAGGGAGCCTAAACTCAGAAGTCAGATCCAGAGTGTTCACAACAGAGGTCCTGATAACCACAGCTGCTCCATCATCCGAGACTCCCGGCAATCAGATGTGATCGCAAGGGGAAGCAGCGCCCACTGCAGAAATGTGGTACTGCACGGCGCCTGTTCAAAGGAAATACAAGGCCGAGACAGCGCACGGAGGAGCTGATCTGCTGGAATCTTCCGCAGTCATCACTTAATCAGGGTCTGTGGAAAGCAAGGGGTCGGCCAAGGCGGATTTGCTTATCATCGGTCTGAAGGGACCTTGAAACACGGGCTGTGATCATATTGTAACACCGGATCTCCTGCTCTTGTATGCAGGTAGATCAGGAGGTCCGCCTATGGGGTCACGTATTACAATACGAGCAGACACGTGGAGCCGGCCCCAGGAGAGCAGCTCAATAACAAGCTCTCAGTGAAGCAGCACAAGGGGCTCAGGTCTCATTCACACATCAGATTTTTCTTGTACGCAAAAAAAACAAACAAAAAGCGGTCTTCCACTGATACACTACATGGTGGTTCCCGGATGTTTGGTAGAATTAGTCACCAAAAAACAGACATGGATGCAATGCTGATACGATCCGTGTGTAGGCCATTATTTTTTGCAGATTTATTCACTTGAATGGTTGAGAATGGGGTCCAAATTAGGCCAAAAATCTCCATTTTTTTTTTTTTGCCGTCAGCAACAAAAACTCTGACACAAAAAAATACCCATAGACTAGAATAGATGAGGGTTCTATCATGAAAAAGAAAAATACAGCGAGCCAGAAACCTGCATCAAGAGAAATTCATGCTGCTTCTATGTTTTCGAGCTGCTCCTTTTTTTGGATTTGGTTGCACCTAAAACCCGTGTTTTCACAGTTGTGTATAAAAAGACAACAATAAAAACATTTCAGGTATCCAAAATTTTTTTTACTACAATTTTGGAGTTTTACAGCAAAAACAATACAATTTTTGTAAGACTTACCCCCCAAAAGATATAACATAAGAGAGGCATTAAAAATACTGATGTGTGACTAGGGCTTTGTGCAGTTTTTTTGAGGCGGTCACAAATGTTGATTTTTCTCCAGAAATCGCTCCTTTATTGGGGATTTTTTCTTTTTCTGAAACATTTTGGAAGAATTTGAGTGTTTTTTGCAGCCTTCTGATTTACGAGCCTCTCGTTTGGAGCATTTTCTTCAGAAGCCGCTCGAACGTTGAGCAGTCAAGTTTTCTAAACACTGAAGCAGTTAAAGGTGACATAACCCGAAACATGCAACCAGCGACATTTTGACATTGCCGTGCATGAGACTTGTTTTATTTTATTTTCCGAATACTGTAGTCAACTCGTTTCTTCCACCCCATTACAAGAAGCAGGCGTCCTGGCTGGGTGTGTGGACTTGTGCCCTCGCAGGCCGCATGGTACAGATGACTTGGGTTTGCCAGGACCGGACAGTTCAGTGAGGGAGACCACCAGTCAACAAACTTTTTACTAAAGGATACCTTGGAAAGGTTTATATACAGAAGATAGAGCGGACACAACTTGGTGAACTTTTCCTTCACAATTCTGAGCATTTTCCACCCACGGTCTGTATTCTTCACCACAGTCCAGCTGGCAGGAGTCGTCCTCCTCTCGGACACTATATTGCCAGTATGGCCGCTTCTTGTCTCCTCTGTCTCTGGACGGCCCGCCGGGGGCGCTCTCTTCATTTCACATTCTCTGCTTCATCCTGGCCCGTTACTCTGCGAGTTATAAACTCCAGGCCGTGCTGCTGGGTGTCCTGACCCGGGACCCATTTCTGATCGGCCACTATATTGCCAGTATGGCCACTGATTATCTCCTCTGTCTCTGATACTCTGGACTGCCGCCGGGGGCGCTCTCTTCGTTTCACATTCTCTGCTTCATCCTGGCCCGTTACCTCTGCGAGTTATAAACTCCAGGCCGTGCTGATGGGTGTCCTGACCCGGGACCCATTCTGATCGGACGCATACCACATTTCCCCTTCTAACTGGGCTGAGGAGTTCACATATCGCCATCTCCTACCTCTCATCCGCGTGCAGGTGCCGCACTGTCACCATTTTAGACCTCATGTCCCGACTTTCTTTACCATCCCCTCAACTAGGGCATTTACACTGGATTCGACAGGAAACTGTCTCTGTCCCTTCAACTTAACCCCCTCCCAATCTGGGCTAGTCCTAATCGTAACTATGCCTCGCCCTACTGTCGGCGCCCCACACAATATTAACACATCACAGTCTCAACATAACATTACACTCGATCTTCAAAATGGAACGTGGGCAGGATGTCCATCTCCAGACACGTATGGGGCATCCACAGACTGTGGCCATGTCCATACATACAAGATGGACCCCTACAGTCTGCAGCCCTCACTCCAAGCCGAGCCCGTCCACATCTCCCCTGCAGTCGCCACATATCAGACGTCCACGGCTGACATCATCCTCCACCGGGACACAGCGGTTGGCGCTCACCAGTCACGCCCAGTGCCACAACAATCTGGTGCCGCCCCGGCGGTGGTCACCAATCCTACACCCACAAGCAGCGCTATGGCGGCATTTATCAAGCAGAAAACGCTTCAGGAATTACGCAACTTGGTTTGTGGAAGATTTTTTTTTTATATTCGTCCCTCATGTGACCAAGAAAAACCACTTCTATAGAAATTAATGGATAGAACTCAATGAAACTGCAGAAACTCCGCAACTGCACACATTTCTAACGATGGGAGCCGACGGTCCGCAGCTGCACCTCTGTATCCAACACAGCAGCCACCTCCGCTGCTCAAAGAAATGGCGCTTCAGGCGCGCAAACACCGCATTTATACAGCAGGAGGAGTCACGTGATAGTGTTCACAGCAGCCTAACAAGCTCAATAAAGTTTATTCACGGCCAAAGATGGCTTACGTCTCTTGTAAGGTAAGAACTCCGCCGCTTCGCCAGCACTTAACATGTCGTCTCGCCCTTCAGCGCTATGTCTAAATTAACACCTTGCCCTTTTACGCAATGGTGGCCGGAAGTGACGTAACACGTGGCCCTCAGTAAAAATGGCGTCTACATGCCAACGTCCTATCTTTTACACAGTGCGCGCCCCCTTCTGAGGTGAGGGCGAGAGGTTGCGTTCCAGGCCCAACGGAAGTGTGTGCCCCTGTATATCTGAGTAGGAGACCCCGCCCGGCCTCTTTCCGCTCTGAGCGCCGACCGGTTAGGACTTAGGCGAGTTTACACGTGAGTGGTAACTGGGGAAATAGCGGGCGGTAACGGCCGGTATAGCCAGGCAAACAGCGGGGAGTGGTTGGGGCACATGTGGAGAGAAAATTCGTCATGTTAGACCACCCGGGAGCTAATACGTGGAGCCATGGCGGCCGGACATGTGCGGAGTGTATGGACTGTAGTGAGCGCGTCATGCCGGAGCCGCACAGTGTGCACTGACCTGTGTGCCGGAGCCGCACAGTGTGCACTGACCTGTATGCAGGGATCCGTCCTGTCCCACATCTGAGCCTGATACACTGTAACGACAGCGCAGCTGCTGTGCGGCCTGATCTCTGCATTAATAACTGTCTCCGGTGACATGGGGGCAGCGGGGCCCCTAAGTGGTTACAGGGGCCCGGACGGCCTTGTCCAGGTACATGTTGCTCCTGTGTGGGCTCGGTGCAGCGTGATCCGGGCTCCGCTTTACTGTAGATTTGCTGCAGAATCCACTGGACACCGATCATCTGCAGGTCTGGATCCGCTCACATGTGAGATGTGGATCAATGTGTTCAGCCGGTGCCACAGTCTCGGCTTAGTCGCAGACGCAGCCTTATGGCCGCCGTGACACGTGACTCTGGTTTACCGCTTCCACCAGAACAGCGTCTGAGGCTTCAGTATCTGTAGATCCTTGCCCGGTGGTCTCTGGTGCTCAGATCGGGGGTTCGTCTGTATAGGTCTTATGCCAGTGCAGATGTTGGGGCCTCGTGCAGATGAGCCTGGTCGTGCATTATTAATGCGGCCATTGTTTCATCCCTCTTGGTCCCGACTGTTTCCTCTTTGCTCCGGTGATGCAGCCGCCGCTCTCTGGACCATCGGCTATTTTACCACCTTTGCGCCCTCCCTGCTGCTTGTTCCTGTATATTCGGTAGATGTCACCTTCTCTTCTTATTTACAGAATGGCAGATTGGGAAATCGCTCCTGTCGGGGCAGAGACCCCTGAAATTAAACTGTTTGGGAAATGGAGCACAGATGACGTCCAGATCAGCGACATCTCCCTGCAGGTAAATGGCAGCTAGAAGTGATGAGGTCTCAGCAGTCGGGGGACAGTGACTTCTCTGATCGCCCCACAATGTTGGCCAGCAAATCGCTGGAATTAAAGGGGTGCTGCAGCGCCTCTTGTTTCTGCATGGAGCGACTGTCAGCACCCGATGTGGATCTTCACCCCCTCTCTATATGGCCATAATGGGTCTGTGACCGGTATCACGATGGGGTCGTCTGTAGGGTTATTCCTGCAGGTTGTGACTTTCTGCTCACTCTGTCCTCTGTCCCCCTTGTTTTTTAGGATTACATTGCAGTAAAGGAGAAATACGCCAAGTTCCTGCCTCACAGCTCAGGGCGCTATGCTGCAAAGCGTTTCCGCAAGGCTCAGTGTCCTATTGTGGAGCGTCTTACAAACTCCCTCATGATGCACGGGAGGAACAACGGCAAGAAGCTGATGACCGTCAGGATTGTGAAGCACGCCTTCGAGATCATTCACCTGCTGACCGGAGAGGTGAGAACTGGCTGATAACAGGGAGCAGTAGTGTGTTATATGAACGCTAATGTTCAGATTCCCGCGTGAGCTTTTTTGGGTACAGCGGGGGATGGTGATGCTCTCCCGGCTGGATTTTGGTGGCCGGTTATTCTACAGGGATTTCTTTGCTTGTTTTCCTCTCATCATAAAGAAGTGTTAAGCACATTGTTGCTTTCTGATAAATTCCTCTGTGCTACGTTTATGGGGGCGATCACTCCTGTTGGCTCGGGGTGGACGACCGCTGATGTGCAATTGTCTGAGAGGCTGATACCCACCATTGGTTCCAGTCTGAATTAGGGGGGAAACTTTAGATCAGTTTGGACCCCCATTAATACCGGATTTTAACACTTTCCTTGGTCACAATCATGGCCTCTGGAGCCATGGGAGTCCTACCGCTGTGTACCTGGTGTAGTGCCCAGTGCCGCTCCTGGTTATCATAAGAGCTGTAGACTTGGGATAAAGCAGCAGAACTTGTGCGACCGGCACGGGGAAAGCAGTCTGTTGCCCTGGCCATCACGGGTCTAACAATTTACGTAGACAAACTACGCCTGTAATGTTAGGGCTCCACTTGTAGGTGTAGGATTTTCCTGATCTGTGGCTTTATAGGGATCTTGTGGTCAGAAGTAATGTTAGTGTTCCAGCCGGTGTCTGATATCAGCCACTTGGGTCCCTTGAATGTGCAGCAGAGCAGGAAGCCACATTCAGGTTGATAACGGCACAATTTGGGCCTCATTCACATCTGCACTTTGGCATCCGGCTCCTTTTGGTGTCTTCTCGCTGTGTTCTAGGCCCCTGGTTTATGTGGAGGCTCCTGGGTATACGGCAAGTGATGGCTGCTTAAGGGTCTGTGCGTCTCCGTAGAATAACTCCAGGTTACACATGTGGTTGAAACCTTCGCTCCCGTTTCCTTCTGATGCAGATGAGCCGGCAGTCTGGCGGTGATCCAGTAGATCTTGGGATTGGGTGAAGCAGATACAAAAATCTGATGCCCATGAGGAGATCTGCTGATGTGAGCGGAGTCCTGCCGCGCATGTACTGGCACTAATACATCAATCTCTTTACTAGAACCCTCTGCAAGTGCTGGTGAACGCCATCATCAACAGCGGTCCCCGGGAAGATTCCACCCGTATTGGCAGAGCCGGAACAGTGAGGAGACAGGCTGTGGACGTGTCCCCCCTCCGAAGAGTCAACCAGGTACTGCAGGGATGGGCACGGGTGCCCATCGGCATAACATGACGCACCGCCCACAGGAGGAAGATGTGGATGCCTCTGGTGTCTGCAGTGGGCTTCAAATATCTGGTTATAAATGATTAGTAAATGGATCTGACAAAATATAAAGGGGTCCTCCAACCCCAGAGCAGCCAATGGTATAAATTAATGAGGGTTAACACTCGCCATACCCAGCACTACCGGGCGGGTGCTGCCTTGCTTCCTCCATCAGTCCCTATTTACCTGAAGATGCCACTGCCAGTTATTGGCTGCAGAGGTGACCCCCAGGGTGATGGTGCTCCCCTCAATCCTGGAGCTGATATATAGATACCGGTGATGGGTCCAGGCAGCATCTGTTCGGGAGGAGATAGGTGATGTGGGCATCTTATACCATTGAGAAGGACTTTGCCTGTTTGGAAATGGCAGCCCCGGCTGCCAGTGTTAGTTCCTTGGCAATCATAGCAGCCATTGACACCCCAAAGTCACAGTGGGGTTGGTAAGAGAAGATTTTGGCGATCTGAACTCTGCTGTGCAGGCGGCTCTTGCTGCAGATTCTGTCAGCTCTTTACATGCACGACAGGGGTTAAAGCTCTCGGTTACTCTTTGGTCAGAGTCCATGGTGGTGTACATGAGGTTGGGTGGTATCGGTGGGGTCTCTACATGCTGATCTGACCGCTCCTCTCACTGACATTTCTGCGTCTCCTTCAGGCCATCTGGCTCCTCTGTACCGGGGCTCGTGAAGCCGCCTTCAGGAACATTAAGACCATCGCCGAATGTGTGGCCGACGAGCTCATCAACGCCGCCAAGGTGAGTGCTGCCATTATGTGCAGGAACGCATGTGACAGGGTTGTGAGATGTGGGGATGACGTTGCATGGGGTGACCACCATTCTCTGTTCTCCTGTTCCAGGGCTCATCCAACTCCTACGCCATCAAGAAGAAAGATGAACTGGAGAGAGTCGCCAAATCCAACCGTTAATTCGGCGCCGTCCTTCGCTCATGCTTCACGTCAATTAAACGATATTTCTGTCACGGTGTGTCTGTGTCCTTTATGGAAGGATGGGGGAGTCGTAAGATTATATGGCCGCCCTGAACCGCTGTCCCACAGGTCATAGGGGCAGCCGAACTTAGACTTTTTTTGCTAGATGGGTCCTGGGCTCCCCAAAGTCTGCTGTAATCCTGGAGAGGGGAGGATGTGAGCGACTCGAGCTCCTGTCCACACGTCCTGGTCTTCAGTGTGTGCACAACAAATGGCAAAATGTGGGATCAGAATCAGCAGAACGTGGACAACATTATTTACACTTGTAATTAAAATGATCCTTAATTTAATATATAGATTAGCAGCAAAAGTTTCTAAACCAATGATGCAACAATGTAAATCGCTGAACAAAATATAACAAGTGGGTTCTGCAAATTTATTTCAAAATGCCACTTAGTGACGGCTGCAGTATCAGGATTACTTACCTCTCCATGATGAGCATCGGGGCCGCGCCCGTGGGCCTCCGCCGGGGGCTTCTGTTACTTGTGGTTTTGGGATAATAGCGGGGGACACCTTAGGGTTCAGATATAGAGAACTTCAGCGTTTAGTCTGCACCTTACTGCAAACTGAACCCTCAGCACAGCGGCCATCGGGTCTGCAGTCACCAAAGGGGTTTTGGTCACAGGCCCCTCAGGAATCTGGTGACGTCTCCTCTCTCTGACATCTGCAGGGACTGCAGCCGGTGGTGTTCTGAGATCTCTGCCTCCATCTGTAGGAACATTTAATTTTGCTGTATGATTGAGTACTTTTCTTCTCTTGAATTTGATGTTTTTTAGGCCCTTTTTATGTGCGTCTTGCTCAGTGGCTTGTGCCGTCATCTCGCGCTGTGTTGCTGAACTCTGGCTGTAGCTCTGTTGATGTCAGCACTGGACCTGGGGAGGGGTGTAAGGCTGGGTTCACACGAGTGTCTCTCGCGGTCTGTATGGACTGTATTGCCTGGACGTGTCGCAGGGTTCTCTATATGTACGAGGCTATTAATTTGCGGCAGGAGCCCGGTGTCAATCCGGATACAACTCATGACTTCAGCGTCGGCTCAGCCCATCCAAACCCTGGAGAATACGGCAGTGACCACCCGGCCAGAGAGACCCCGCAGTAACAATGTGGGGAGCCGTGCCGGCCCTCCAGCTCTGAGCGATGACCAGTTTATACAGATTCAAGTGTTAAGAAAATAAATTTGATAAAGAATAAATTAGTCTTGCGTCGCTGTCCAGAGAGACGATACTTTCCTGCCTTTGGAGCAGTGGCCGTGCCGGTACCGACGGTGGGGTGTGGCAGCCGTGACGGTACAGACGGTGCACAGACACAAAGTAATAGCTGATATATTTTGGTAACTTGAACTTTCCAGCAGCCAGAAATGTTCAAAATGTATTTTACTTTTAATTTCACATATTAAGCTTAGAGGTGGCACAGGCGGATTAGATACACGGCTCAGCGGTGGCACAGGCGGATTAGATATACGGCTCAGCAGTGGCACAGGCGCATTAGATACACGGCTCAGCAGTGGCACAGGCGCATTAGATACACGGCTCAGCGGTGGCACAGGCGCATTAGATACACGGCTCAGCGGTGGCACAGGCGGATTAGATATACGGCTCAGCGGTGGCACAGGCGCATTAGATACACGGCTCAGCGGTGGCACAGGCGGATTAGATACACGGCTCAGCGGTGGCACAGGATTAGATATACGGCTCAGCGGTGGCACAGGCGGATTAGATACACGGCTCAGCAGTGGCACAGGCGGATTAGATATACGGCTCAGCAGTGGCACAGGCGCATTAGATACACGGCTCAGCGGTGGCACAGGCGCATTAGATACACGGCTCAGCGGTGGCACAGGCGCATTAGATACACGGCTCAGCGGTGGCACAGGCGGATTAGATACACGGCTCAGCGGTGGCACAGGCGCATTAGATACACGGCTCAGCGGTGGCACAGGCGCATTAGATACACGGCTCAGCGGTGGCACAGGCGCATTGGATACACGGCTCAGCGGTGGCACAGGCGCATTGGATACACGGCTCAGCGGTGGCACAGGCGCATTGGATACACGGCTCAGCGGTGGCACAGGCGCATTGGATACACGGCTCAGCGGTGGCACAGGCGCATTGGATACACGGCTCAGCGGTGGCACAGGCGCATTAGATACACGGCTCAGCGGTGGCACAGGCGCATTAGATACACGGCTCAGCGGTGGCACAGGCGCATTGGATACACGGCTCAGCGGTGGCACAGGCGCATTGGATACACGGCTCAGCGGTGGCACAGGCGCATTAGATACACGGCTCAGCGGTGGCACAGGCGGATTAGATACACGGCTCAGCGGTGGCACAGGCGGATTAGATACACGGCTCAACGGTGGCACAGGCGGATTAGATACACTGCTCAGCGGTGGCACAGGATTAGATACACGGCTCAGCGGTGGCACAGGATTAGATACACGGCTCAGCGGTGGCACAGGCGGATTAGATACACGGCTCTGCGGTGGCACAGGCGGATTAGATACACGGCTCAGCGGTGGCACAGGCGCATTAGATACACGGCTCAGCGGTGGCACAGGCAGATTAGATACACGGTCAGCGGTGGCACAGGCGGATTAGATACACTGCTCAGCGGTGGCACAGGATTAGATACACGGCTCAGCGGTGGCACAGGATTAGATACACGGCTCAGCGGTGGCACAGGCGGATTAGATACACGGCTCTGCGGTGGCACAGGCGGATTAGATACACGGCTCAGCGGTGGCACAGGCGCATTAGATACACGGCTCAGCGGTGGCACAGGCAGATTAGATACACGGCTCAGCGGTGGCACAGGCGGATTAGATACACGGCTCAGCGGTGGCACAGGCGCATTAGATACACGGCTCAGCGGTGGCACAGGCAGATTAGATACACGGCTCAACGGTGGCACAGGCGCATTAGATACACGGCTCAGCGGTGGCACAGGCGCATTAGATACACGGCTCAGCGGTGGCACAGGCGCATTAGATACACGGCTCAGCGGTGGCACAGGCGCATTAGATACACGGCTCAGCGGTGGCACAGGCGGATTAGATACACGGCTCAGCGGTGGCACAGGCGGATTAGATACACGGCTCAGCGGTGGCACAGGCGGATTAGATACACGGCTCAGCGGTGGCACAGGCGATTAGATACACGGCTCAGCGGTGGCACAGGATTAGATACACGGCTCAGCGGTGGCACAGGCGGATTAGATACACGGCTCAGCGGTGGCACAGGCGGATTAGATACACGGCTCAGCGGTGGCACAGGCGCATTAGATACACGGCTCAGCGGTGGCACAGGCGCATTAGATACACGGCTCAGCGGTGGCACAGGCGGATTAGATACACGGCTCAGCGGTGGCACAGGCGCATTAGATACACGGCTCAGCGGTGGCACAGGCGCATTGGATACACGGCTCAGCGGTGGCACAGGCGCATTGGATACACGGCTCAGCGGTGGCACAGGCGCATTGGATACACGGCTCAGCGGTGGCACAGGCGCATTGGATACACGGCTCAGCGGTGGCACAGGCGCATTGGATACACGGCTCAGCGGTGGCACAGGCGCATTAGATACGGCTCAGCGGTGGCACAGGCGCATTAGATACACGGCTCAGCGGTGGCACAGGCGGATTAGATACACGGCTCAGCGGTGGCACAGGCGGATTAGATACACGGCTCAACGGTGGCACAGGCGGATTAGATACACGGCTCAGCGGTGGCACAGGATTAGATACACGGCTCAGCGGTGGCACAGGCGGATTAGATACACGGCTCTGCGGTGGCACAGGCGGATTAGATACACGGCTCAGCGGTGGCACAGGCGCATTAGATACACGGCTCAGCGGTGGCACAGGCAGATTAGATACACGGCTCAACGGTGGCACAGGCGGATTAGATACACGGCTCAGCGGTGGCACAGGCGCATTAGATACACGGCTCAGCGGTGGCACAGGCAGATTAGATACACGGCTCAACGGTGGCACAGGCGCATTAGATACACGGCTCAGCGGTGGCACAGGCGCATTAGATACACGGCTCAGCGGTGGCACAGGCGCATTAGATACACGGCTCAGCGGTGGCACAGGCGCATTAGATACACGGCTCAGCGGTGGCACAGGCGGATTAGATACACGGCTCAGCGGTGGCACAGGCGGATTAGATACACGGCTCAACGGTGGCACAGGCGGATTAGATACACTGCTCAGCAGTGGCACAGGATTAGATACACGGCTCAGCTGTGGCACAGGATTAGATACACGGCTCAGCGGTGGCACAGGCGGATTAGATACACGGCTCTGCGGTGGCACAGGCGGATTAGATACACGGCTCAGTGGTGGCACAGGATTAGATACAGCTTCTTTGTGTATCACAGGAGGCATTATGAGAGTTGTAGTTCACTGAGAAGCAGCAGATGTGGAGGAAACATGGCGGAAGGTTTCTATGGTAACAGGCGCTGGCGCCGCCTTCCGCTGCTTCCATGCTGTTCTCAGGGGTCGACACGTCTGACATCTCTGGGGTCTGTGTCTGACCCGCGGTCTCCGCTGTACGGATGTCACACACGGGGCTCCGCCATCTTGCCGTACGGAGAACCCCAGTCGCACTTCCGGTTCCGGGTGACCGGACGCCGCCTCGATCCCAGGCAACTGGGTGCAAGAACAACACGGCACCGGCGGGCAGTGACGTCATCCACCGCTCTGTGACGTCACCGCGGGGTTCTGACCTGGGATGGCCTAAGCAGCGGGCGCAGGTGGGTGTACGACCGGCTGTCACTGCGGGGGGCGGGCAGGGCCCGGGGGCATCAGCTGGGAGGCAGGAGCCGGGGAACTACAAGGCCCAGCAATGCCAGGTCCTGTGCTACAGGGGCTGAATTACTGAGGACCCCCATAATAACCAGAGATCCCCATATATAGCAACCGAGACCCCCTGTCCACAGCGATAGCTGGACACTCCCATAATAACCAGAGACCCCCGTATATAGTGACAGCTGGAGACCTCCATAATAACCAGAGACCCCTGTATATAGTGACTGCTGGAGACCTCCATAATAACCAGAGACCCTGTATATAGTGACTGCTGGAGACCCCCATAATAACCAGAGACCCCCGTATATAGTGACAGCTGGAGACCTCCATAATAACCAGAGACCCCTGTATATAGTGACTGCTGGAGACTCCCATAATAACCAGAGACCCCTGTATATAGTGACTGCTGGAGACCCCCATAATAACCAGAGACCCCTGTATATAGTGACTGCTGGAGACCTCCATAATAACCAGAGACCCCTGTATATAGTGACTGCTGGAGACCCCCATAATAACCAGAGACCCCTGTATATAGTGACTGCTGGAGACCCCCATAATAACCAGAGACTCCTGTATATAGTGACTGCTGGAGACCTCCATAATAACCAGAGACCCTGTATATAGTGACTGCTGGAGACCCCCATAATAACCAGAGACCCCTGTATATAGTGACTGCTGGAGACTCCCATAATAACCAGAGACCCCTGTATATAGTGACAGCTGGACACTCCCATAATAACCAGAGACTCCTGTATATAGTGACTGCTGGAGACCTCCATAATAACCAGAGACCCTGTATATAGTGACTGCTGGAGACCCCCATAATAACCAGAGACCCCTGCATATAGTGACAGCTGGAGACCCCATAATAACCAGAGACCCTGCATATAGTGACTGCTGGAGACCCCATAATAGCCAGAGACCCCTGTATATAGTGACTGCTGGAGACCCCCATAATAACCAGAGACCCTGTATATAGTGACTGCTGGAGACCTCCATAATAACCAGAGACCCCTGTATATAGTGACTGCTGGAGACCCCCATAATAACCAGAGACCCTGTATATAGTGACTGCTGGAGACCCCCATAATAACCAGAGACCCCTGCATATAGTGACTGCTGGAGACCCCCATAATAGCCAGAGACCCCTGTATATAGTGACTGCTGGAGACCCCATAATAACCAGAGACCCCTGTATATAGTGACAGCTGGACACTCCCATAATAACCAGAGACCCCTGTATATAGTGACTGCTGGAGACCCCC
>JARQOD010000008.1:13081843-13110708 GCA_033576555.1 Oophaga sylvatica
GGATATGGGGTATATAGATATACAGAAGGGAGGATATGGGGTATATAGATATACAGAGGGGAGGATATGGGGTATATAGATCTTCAGAGGGGAGGATATGGAGTATATAGATATACAGAGGGGAGGATATGGAGTATATAGATATACAGAGGGGAAGATATGGGGTAAATAGATATACAGAGAGGAGGATATGGGGTATATAGATATACAGAGAGGATATGGGGTATATAGATATACAGAAGGGAGGATATGGGGTATATAGATATACAGAGGGGAGGATATGGGGTATATAGATATACAGAGGGGAGGATATGGAGTATATAGATATACAGAGGGGAGGATATGGAGTATATAGATATACAGAGGGGAGGATATGGGGTATATAGATATACAGAGGGGAGGATATGGAGTATATAGATATACAGAGGGGAGGATATGGGGTATATAGATATACAGAGGGGAGGATATGGAGTATATAGATATACAGAGGGGAGGATATGGAGTATATAGATATACAGAGGGGAAGATATGGGGTAAATAGATATACAGAGAGGAGGAAATGGGTATATAGATATACAGAGTGGAGGAAATGGGTATATAGATATACAGAGGGGAGGATATAGGGTATATAGATATACAGAGGGGAGAATATGGAGTATATAGATATAGAGGGAGGATATGGAGTATATAGATATAGAGGGGAGGATATGGAGTATATAGATATACAGAGGGGAGGATATGGAGTATATAGATATACAGAGGGGAGGATATGGAGTATATAGATATACAGAGGGGAGGATATGGAGTATATAGATATACAGAGGGGAGGATATGGGGTATATAGATATACAGAGGGGAGGATATGGAGTATATAGATATACAGAGGGGAGGATATGGAGTATATAGATATACAGAGGGGAGGATATGGAGTATATAGATATACAGAGGGGAGGATATGGGGTATATAGATATACAGAGAGGAGGATATGGGGTATATAGATATACAGAGGAGAGAATATAGGGTATATAGATATACAGAGAGGAGGAGGATATGGGGTATATAGATATACAGAGAGGAGGATATGGTGTATATAGATATACAGAGAGGAGGAGGAGGATATGGGGTATATAGATATACAGAGGGGAGGATATGGGGTATATAAATATACAGAGGAGGACATGGCGGATACAGATATGCAGAGATAAGAGTATACAATGCAGTGAAATAGTATGCATACCATGTGAACTTTTCCATATTTTACCCACAAACACAAATGTGTTTTATTGGGATTTTATGTGATGCCGACGCAAAGTAGCCAGTATTTGTGATGTGTAAAGGAAATTATATAAAGTTTTTGTGAAGTGCATCTATATTCAGCCCCCTATAGTCTGATACTCCTAAATAAAATTCTGAGTGACCGATTGTCTCCAGAAGTCACATAATTAGTAGATTGCGTCCACATGTGTGCAACTTCTCAGTAAAACTACAGGTGTTCTGTGGAGGCCTCAGAGGTTTGAGAACATTAGGCCGGCGTCACACACAACGACAAAAAATCGGTCCGTTTTAGACGGTCGATTGTCGGATCAAAATGCAAACATCACACATCCTTCTGGCATCCGATTTTCCTTCAAAGATGCGATTTAGTCGCATGTGTGTGTACCTTGTAACATCCGATTTTCATCCGACTTGCGAGATTTTCTCGCAGGCTTGCAAAACTGACATATAATGGATCCAAAAGAATAGTATTTCAATCACAAAAAAAAGAATAGATATACACACATAGAACACATATATATATATATATACATGTCATTGTGACATATATATACATATATTTATAGTTCCTAGACTTCTACATACTGTTATAGCCGCTAATTCAATTGCCGGCTTCTGTGAAATCACAGAAGCCGACATGAAATGATACATTGTTTCCACACAGTTAACCATGTCATTTCCTGTATTTTGATATTTGTTTAGAACTTACAATTACATGAGTGTACTTGTGCTAAATTTCAGACATGTAGGGGTTAATTAAAGGTGTAAATTCGTTGACAAAAAAATGCGTGGGCTCCCGCTGTATTTTCTCCACCAGACAGACAAAGCAAGCGAGTGGGGCAGATAATAATAGCCTAGGGAGGGTACTTTTTTTTTTGTGCCCCCCCTGGCTACTAACATCTGCCCCCAGACACCCCAGAAAGGGCAAATCTATAATTAGATTCGCCCTTTCTGGCACTTTGCCCGTCTATTCCCATTGCCCTGTAGCGGTGGCGAATGGGTTAATAATCTCACCTTACTGTCACCTTAGTATTGAAAGGTGACCTTAAGGCAGGTTAATAATTGAGAGCTGTCAATTAGACAACTATCAATTATTAATCCTATTGAAGTAAATTAAAAAAACACACATTAATAAAAATTAATTTTAATGAAATAAAAACACATTTTTTTGACCATATTTTTTTTACACTTAATCCGTGCGAAGCCATTGATCTCCTAAAATAAAGATAAAAAAATAAAAAAACATTATTCTTACCTATTCCGCTGATCTGTCACGTCCCACGCTGTAATCCTTCACAAAGGGTTAACTAGCTTTGAGCCAAGCAGTGCAAGTAATCCTGCGTGCTCAGCTCAAAGCTCCTGAATGAATAAGTTCCTCTCCTGGCGACAGGAGAGGATGTGTTTCATGAATGAAGCTTAATTGATTGTGTCCACTTTCCCTTTAGGTCAGGTCACTCAAGTGAAAGTGCCAATAAATCAATTAAGCTCCATTCATGAATCTATTCCTCTACTTTCGCTGGTAGAGGAACTTATTCATTCATGGGGTTAGAGCTAGTAGACAGAATTATCTCCCTGCTAACTGTAACCTCTTAACCCTTTCTGATGGATTACAGCGTGGGACCTGACTGTACATCGGATTGGTAAGTATAATTTTGCTTTTTTATTTTATTTTTATTACAGGAAATGGTTTTAGCAGGAAAATAAAATATGGTAAAAAACTGTGTGATTATTTAATTAAACTTATTTTTTATTAAACTGTGTGTGTTTGATTTTTCTTTCATACAATAGGATTAATAATTGATAGTTGTCTAATTGACAGCTCTCAATTATTAACCTGCCTTAAGGTCACCTTTCAATACTAAGGTGACAGTAAGGTGAGATTATTAACCCATTCGCCACCGCTACAGGGCAATGGGAATAGACGGGCAAAGTGCCAGAAAGGGCGAATCTAATTATAGATTTGCCCTTTCTGGGGTGTCTGGGGGCAGATGTTAGTAGCCAGGGGGGGCACAAAAAATGTACCCTCCCTAGTCTGTTATTATCTGCCCCCACTCGCTTTGCTTTGTCTGTCTGGTGGAGAAAATACAGAGGGAGCCCACGCATTTTTTTTCAACGAAATTACACCTTTAATTAACCCCTACATGTCTGAAATTTTGCAACAATACAATCATGTAATTGTAAGTTCTAAACAAATATCAAAATACAGGAAATGACATGGTTAACTGTGTGGAAACAATGTATCATTTCATGTCGGCTTCTGTGATTTCACAGAAGCCGGCAATTGAATTTGCGGCTATTACAGTATTTAGAAGTCTAGGAAATATAAATATATATATATATACATGTCACAATTACATATATATATATATATATGTATTCTATGTGTGTATATCTATTCTTTCTATTCTTTATTAAAGCTGTCAGTGTGATTTTACAGTATAGCCGGGGATGAATTGCCGGCTTTTCTAAAGGACACCGATGCGATTTCATCGCAAGTCACACAGTGTGGTCCGTTTGTAATCCGATTTTTCATCGCTCCCATAGACTTGCATTGGCAATTGTCGACCCACAATCGGTGACAATCGCAGCTTGCTGCGATTGTACACGGACGTTTAAAACGGACCACAAAAAATCTGATACTGGGAGCTGCTCCATAGATTAACATAGGGCAGACTGCAATACGATTTTTCATCGCATTGCAGTCGTCCGATTATGTCGCCAGTGTGACGCCGGCCTTAGGGATTAAACAGCATTATGAAGACCAAGGAGCCCAACAGACAGGTCAGGGATAAATAGTAACCCAAAGAATGAAATTGAACACAGGAGCGTATGAAAAAAAAAATATTAATAATCTTTATTAGAGCAATTCATAAAAACATAAAACAAGTAAAAGGCAAAAACATATTTTTATAAAAGGGTGTATGGAGAAAAGCGACATATAAGTGCCACGTCCCTACAGGAGGCACAGGCTTGTCATCCATCAGGTTGTACATTGGGATTTATACTACAGGAATTATTGAGACTTACCTTTATACATGATGGCTGCTATATTTACAATCCTTTGGGATTTATGGATTTTTATAGTTTGTGCATATTTCCTTGATTGGGCTCTATATATACTTGGCCCTTTATACTCTTTACTATTTATCATTATATAATGAATTCATTCCCATGATTTGGCTGCACAAGCTCTTTATATTGCCCTTCGGGATGTATGCACATCTAATTACAAACTGTTTTGCATTACTATTGATCTATTAAAGGACCACAGTGAATTTTCCTCGTTAATGCTGCTCAGTGTTCACAGCCCTTCTTGATTCTTTCATTCTTTTTCACCCCATGTGTTTTCTTACCCCAATGATTTTGTGCCTCCTGTAGGGACGTTACCCTTAGCTGTCGCTTTTCTCCTTCCCCCTTTTTATAAAAATATTTTACTTTTTTGCCTTTTATGTTTGTTTTTTTAATTGCTCTAATATTGTTAGATAAATATAATATAAATGTAATATTTATATAAAATATATTTATTATTTAAAAAATATATTTATTAAAAATGTATTAAAATATTTATTATTAAAAAATATTTAGATAAATATCATATTTTATTTGATACACTCCTGTGTCCAATTTCATTCTTTGGGTTACTATTGCGGTTACGGATGAGCGTTTCAGATAGACCAATTTTTTTCTTTTTGGGTCACAGGTTAGGTATAAAGCAGTGTGCAAGGGTAAAGCAGGGCTAGGTTATAAAAATATAGCCCAAGCTCTGACCATCTCCATCATCCAAAAATGGAAGGAGTATGGTACAACTGCAAACCTACCGAGACTTGGCTTTCCACCTAAACTTACATCCAAACGAAGGAGAGAACTGATTAAAGGAGCAGCCAAGAGGCCGATGGTCACTCTGCCGGAGCTACAGAGATCCACAGCTCAGGTGGGAGAATCTGTCCACAGGACGACTATTAGTCATATACGACACAAATCTGGCCTTTATGGAAGAGTGGTAAGAAAGCCATTTTTAAAAGCCATATGAAGTCCTGTTTGCAAAAATCCACGTAGGCGTCACAATGAGCATGTGTGATGAAAAACTAACACTGCACATAATCCTGAAAACACCATCCCCACTGTCATACATGGTGGTGGCAGCATCATGGTGTGGGGAGGCTATTCGTCAGCAGGTGCAGGGAAGCTGATCAGAGTTGATGGGAAGATGGATGGAGCTAAATACAGGGTAATCCTGGAGGAAAACCTGTTAGAGGCCGCAAAAGACTGGGGCGTAGGTTCACCTTCCAGCAAGACAACGACCCTAAATCAAAGAATATGTGTGTGAGTGGCCCATGCACATTCCAGGTCGTAATCCCATTGAGAATCTGTAAAAAGACTTCAAAATATTGCTGATCACAGACGTCTCCATCCAATCTCACGGAGCGAGTCTGCAAAGAAGGGGCAAAAATGTCACCTCTAGATGTGAAAAGTTGATAGAAACAGACCCCGAAAAGACTGCAGCAGTAATTGCAGCAAAAGGTGGACCTACAAAGTGTGACACAAACCAGGATATTTTCCACCTCAAAGTCCCCCATTACTCTTGACAGTTTTACACTCTCTGCGGCTTCAAGTCGCCACCTGCAATACCAGGAGGAGCTGAGCACTTGACGCTACTTTGCCTTCACTCTGAGTCCAACTCCTAAACCATCTTCTCTGGACAGTTGATGTTAAGATGCGTCTGATACTTGATGTCTATGCATCATTTACGAGGGCCGTTATCTGAGGAGCTGGCAATATTTGATTTCCGAGGCTGCTAACTGATGAACTTATCCTCTGTAGCAGAGGTAAATCTTGTTTTTCTTTTCCTGGAACAGTACTATGAGACAGTTTCATCGTAGCAATTAATGGTTGGCATGACTGCACTGGAGGATACCTTCAATGTTCTAATAATTTTCTGGATTGACAGATCTTCATGTCCCACAGAAATGATGGACGGTGGTTTCTCTTTGAGTGCTTCTTACCACATTCTGGTTTAGAACAGTTGTGGAAGAGGCTCATCGCTGTATGGAGCTGTGGACCAACACTGCCTCTGCAAAGCACACCTGATGGTTGCAGACACTTTCTGATGGCCAGTGATTCCACATATGAACTCCTGACAAGGCGACCTGTTCATCGAAACAAATGTGTGACAACCTGATGAAGCGGTCATCAGAGTAATAGGATGGGAGGGGGTAAATGAGGAATCTGAAGTGTAGCATGTATTTGTTTGCTCTCCTCCCATCTGCCCAGCACTTTAATTACAGCTGGATCTTCCCTGCCCATTATATTTGTAGGCTTTGACCAAGGAGAGGCAAGTCTGAGTCCATGTTCCCATATACAGGGGTTGACAGCAGATGGGCAGACACCTTTTGATCAGACTGTACAAGACCCTCAAGTCTGTAAGTATAGGCTAAAGTATATAGCAGTATATGATTCAGCTCGGAGTGCGGCTGTATAGGTTTGGCTGTACAGATAGGTGTATGTTTAGAGTATGGAGGTGAATGCAGAGTATACAGTGTGAGACAGTGAAGGGGTGCGTACTGGACGGGGTGTATATCTCGCCCAGGTTTCTTAGCTGGGTCGCATAAGGAATATAGGAGTGAAGGTAGGATGGCAGTACGACGTTCTCTCCACTCCCCATTCAGTACAGGCTTGCAGCTCAACCCTGAGTACACACAGCTGCCTAATTAAGCAGCCAGAAATAGGTGGTAGAGTTACACAGAGCTCTCAGTCTGGATCTGACTTCAGACGCTGTTGGAGTCTCCTGGAAGCCAAGCTCTGGTAAATACCTATTATAACTCTGTGTTGTTGTGGTCAGGCTGTCAGTCTAGACCACGGGTAGTGAGGTAACTATTCGTGTCTAGTTAGAAGCCTGACAGGCTTAGGATTTTGGTTTATGATTTGTTTTATGTTTGTTGCTGTGGACTTTAATAAAACTGATTGCGGCCAGTTTGCACCAGTACTGCTGTCTGTGCTTTTCTATGCCACTTCGTCTACCCGAGATGGCGATCCCGGAGCTAAACCCCCTGAATAGTCTACAACAGCTATATCCTGTATATACAATGTGCTTCTCCCCGGTGATCCGCAGTCATGGTCCCCATGGGTCACCCTTCAGATAATTCTCCATAGTTATCATGGAGAGTGAGGGTTTTCCTCCTGTGTGATGTCGAAGGACGATAATAATCCTCATGTAGACGCAGATCCACCAGTCTCCAGCAGGCAGGAGAGCAGCGGTGACGGACCCTCGCCCCGATACCACTGCTCACATAGTATAACAGTCGTCACGTGTCGCCGTATTATTTCGTCATCTCATACGTGATGAATGGGGCCCGCTGACAAAGATAAGCCGCCGTCTGATGACTGTGTCGCTTTAAGGAGACGATCCTGAATACCAGGAGACGGAGCCCACAGGATGCGGGAAATGTCAGCGTGCGGTACCACATCGCCAGCTGTGCCAGCCTGATCACTGCCAGCTCCTGCTGCTCCTACACGACGCCTCGCGCCTCAGGTGTCTGCACAAATGACATTCCCTGCAGTCGCCGGGGGCACGGTGCCCTCCGGGATGTGGGTCACCGTGTACAGATGTGATATATTCCATCCTACCTGCCCACATGCAGCTTCTCAGAGATAACGAGCGAAGATCCCGCTGCCCCTTACAGAAAGCAGTCCACGCTCATCCTGACCTCCGCACCAATCCCGAGGATGCCCTGAACACTGTGGCTGAGCCCCTGCTCACAACTGTCTATGGGAGGGGGCTGCGATCCAACTCTATAGAGGGTCCGCACAACTGTGTACCACAGCTGTATATTCACCTACCCCTTGCGGGGCACCTATGAGGCCGTCAAATTCAGGCCCACAGCCGGTCCAAACATAACGGTCCGTACTCAGACAGCAAAATACGGATGTGTGAAACCAGTCTGATCAGAACAATGCTTCTCTTCCCCAAGTGCGCTCTGAACTCATCATTCACTCTGAAAAACTGCTAAAACCCATCTTAATCCAGACAAGTTGGACATCTCACTGAGGGATCAGATTACAGCTGCCTATTGAAAGTGACAGAGAGGGGAGTAGCAAAGTGAGACCCTGCAAATTTGTATTATATACCTGTGCGCTGGATTCACAGCTGCACTGATCAGTAATTATGTATTATGTCCTCCATACTGCTACATTCTAGTGTTTTATCTCAGCCCAGTGATGGATTCACAGCTACACAGATCAGTAACGATGAATAATGGCTTCCATGCTGCTGCACTCTAGTAAGCGTCTTAACTCAGCTTAATGCTGGTTTCACAGCTGCACTGATCAGTAATTATGTATAATGTCCTCCATACTGCTACATTCTGGTTTTATCTCAGCCCAGTGGTGGTTCACAACTACACTGATCAGTAATGATGTATAATGTCCTCCATACTGCTGCATTCTAGTAGCGTCTTAACTCAGCTTAGTGCTGAATTCACAGCTACACTGAACATTAATGATGGATAAGGTCCTTCATACTGCTGATTCTAGTATTTTATCTCAGCCAGTGTGATTCACACTACACTGATCAGTAATGATGTATAATGTCCTCATACTGCAGTATTCTAGTTTTATCTCAGCCCAGTGGTGGATTCACAACTACACTGATCAGTAATGATGTATAATGTCCTCCATACTGCAGTATTCTAGTGTTTTATCTCAGCCCAGTGGTGGATTCACAACTACACTGATCAGTAATGATGTATAATGTCCTCCATACTGCAGTATTCTAGTGTTTTATCTCAGCCCAGAGGTGGATTCACAACTACACTGATCAGTAATGATGTATAATGTCCTCCATACTGCTGCACTCTAGTAAGCGTCTTAACTCAGCTTAGTGCTGGTTTCACAGTCACACTGAACAGTGATGATGGATAATGTCCTCCATACTGCTGCATTCTAGTAAGCTTTTTATCTCAGCCCAGTGCTGGATTCACAGCTACAAATCTCCGTACTGCCATACAATGTCCTATATGCTGCTGCTGCTTTCTAAACATCTGGCAACGGGAAAGCAGGAATTTTTCAGTGCACCTTCTCAAATACTTGTTTTTTTTTACTTTTCTTTAAATGACAATCCTGGCTTTACAGGGACTGATGAAGGGCAGAGATAGACAGAAGACAAGTAGATAGGAAGGTGCACTGAACTGCTGGTCATGCCTGAGTGCCTGTGCTTAGGTTGCACCGTCCTTGTGTGCTGGCTACTTCCGAAAATCCCATAGAGAGTGGATGGTGTGCAGGTTGAGTATGCGCACATCTGCGCTGGAGAGGCCAATTCTTGGGTTCTAGGGTGTTCTAACTTACTGGGGTAGGAATAACCCTTTAAACAGTACCAATACAAGCCCAGTGGCATGCTCATTGTGTGAAGGACACACCGTCCGGAGCACCGCGCCTGCTGCCGTGGACTCCATAATCCCTGTACTTCCTAGTGCCGATAGGCCGGCTCTGACCTGCGACATCTTTGGCACCGCCATCTTAATAGTCACACAAAGGGGGTGTAATGCCCCTTACATTCTTATATGCCGCCTTCATGTGTACTGGCCCTTAAAGGGGTTGTCCACCTATAAATATTTTAACAATGGTGCAATGGTGGTACTAAAATCTACATAAAAAAATCCCCACACTCTCGTATTGGACCTCCGCTGCTTCGCAATACTGCTGTAAGTAGCACCCACCGTTCTCTTCACTTCCACTACCAGCAGAATGAGGTGACCGCTGCAGCCGATCAGTCGCTACACACGACGAGCCCGGAGGTCTCAGCACTCTACAGAGACACCACAACGTATTTATTGAGAGTGACATAGCGCTGCATCAAACAGAGACAGTTCTCATAGCAGCGAGACGCGTCCTCCTCCTCCACCGCGTGGCCGTCCACATCCTCAAAGTCAATACTGAAGAAACGTCCTCCTGTTCCGGCTACAAACACTTCTCTGCTCCTAGAAGCTTTCTGCTGGAAAATGTCAATGGATTAGATTCAGGTTTGTGGCTTCTCCTCCCGGTTAGTTGTGTTACTCCCTTTCTCCACCATAACGTCGTGTGATATATGAAGACCCCCATCTTTCCTAGTCTAACAGAACAAACCCCAGCCCCCTCCCAGCCCCCAGCTCACAGGCTGACGCTCCTGTTATGTCTGAACAGCCCTGCGCTAGCTCTGCCCCCTCCTCGCTCCCGGCCACTGCTGCTGTCCACTTCCTCGGGATCGGTGTCCCTCCCGTCCAAGCTGGTCACGTCGCTCAAACCTCTCAAGTGCTCCACAGAATCACTTTTCTGCAGGTCGGACGCGATGGTCTGCAGACTGAGGAGGGAGACAGTGTCTGCCGGCGGGCCCATTTCCCCTTCTATTATAGGGGTGGGGGCTTCGGCTCCGAGAGGTGGGGCCCGAAGTGTTAATAGAGGCCCGTGTGTGCGTCGGGCATGGATCTCCTCACTGATCAGCTCCAAATTACGCAGAGTCCCGGAATATCGCAGCTTTGCCTGGGACACCTTGACTTCCAGAGAGGTGACCCGAGCCTTGTGTTCCTGTAAAACAATGGTAAAGATCGGGATTAAGGGGTCTCCCACCTGCAAAACGTATACGCACTGGCCAGGCGACCGTTAGATCTGATGGGGGTCCCATGGCTAGGACCCCACTAATCACCAGAACGAGGGACTGAATGCACAGAGGTCCAGGTGCACGCACGACCAGCCACTCCATTCACCCACAGAAGAGCTGGGAATGGTGGGGGTCTTACTAGCCGGACCCCGATTCAATGCTTATGGATGTGATCATTTATGAGCTGCCCCTGTAACAATAGTGTAAGTATCCAGCCCTGACCTAGTCCTGCTCATACAGCTGCGGTCTGTGACAGCGCAGGGACTCACAATATCCTATGTCCTCCCATCCTCCATAGCGCTAGGACATACCAGCACTGTACGGTCGCTGGGGGTCCGAGCTCTTAACACTCCCCCACCGATCCTGAAAATCTCCCCCTTCTGAACAGCACAGGAGCAGCTATGCAAACTGCGAAGGACACAAAACCTCGGAGACGACTTGTCACAAATATGCATTTGTTTTACCTGGTGTAAACACCGCTGTTCTCCTGAATCCGGAGGGGTCTTTTTATCTTTCCTGCGCCTCTCCGTTCCTCCTCTTCCCTGTAGGTAAATCTAGCTTTGTTTCCAAGTGGGCGTGGTCATCAACTTGTCAGCTGAATCTTTTTTAAAAGACCACTCCCACTTGTCTAACAAGACTAGATTTATATACAGGGAAAGAAGAGGTCATAACTCAGGAACGGAGAGGGGCAGGAAGAAACACAGCGCCGGATTCAGGAGAACGGCGGCGTTTACACCAGGTAAAAATATGATATATTTATAGAAATTGCCAGATCCGCTATAAACCATTGCTGTGTCCCCTTCATTTTCAGGGTCTCTGGTAGTCGGCCACCTCGATCATAAAGTGCAAGCGTACCCTATATGTAATGCAAATGACCCCGTATCTGTAGTCACTGACAGCAAGCTGAGATCCTAACACCAGACTCATGTCAGAAAGCTGCAGACGTTTCTTACTGTAGCACTTGAGCTCCGATAACACAAGACTGGAGCAGCCCTTTAATAACGGTGTAGGATTGCGAGGCCTGGTACCGCTCTGGTTACAGATAACACGTCCGGCTCGCACCTCGCAGAGACGTGATCGGCACCCGAGGTATAATGCTCTGTGGTTATGGAGGCGAGGCGCACGCTCATCCTGACTGGCGAGCATCGTACGGCATCACTGCCAGCCATACAAACCCACATCACCCACGAGACCGCGCCGATCCGCTCTACTTATCTCCTTCCTCTGTGCCGGAGCCCGAACACTAAACACTGGGGGAGGGGCTGGATCATAGGGAAACAAACGTGCTGCTGACCTCGGCAGGGTGGACAGGAGCGAGGCTAACCTGCAAGATTTAGGGTCATGCTTTATGAGCGAGGGGGATGTTAGAGCTGCGCTTTGCCCACAACCTTTACTACAGACCCACTTCACCTCATGTAGCACTGAGGGAGAAGCTGCAGCTGCATCCTTCTCCTCCCTCTCCATGCCCTTTTTTACACTAGACGGATTTTCCATGATTCTTTTCCCTGTGGGGGTAACTCTCTCTTGCACAGACCCCCAAGAAGCATCTGTGCTTGATGTCAGCAAATGCAGATTGGTGAGGCTAAACATCAGTACTGATTACATCCCGCTAATACAGCTGCATAGCTCATTACTAGAGAGTGTCCTGATACACTGTAACAAACCATGCAGCTGTGGGAGCGTCACACTCAGAAAATGCCGCCTGGACTTTACATTAGAGACATTTGCTTCCTTCTTGGAGGCGTCACTCACCTCTAACACAGTATTGAACTGCGCCTTCAGCTCAAAGTATGGACGACTCTTGATGATGACGCGTTTCAAGCTTTTCTGCAACGTCTGAACTTTGGCTTCAGCTTCGTGACACTGGCGCGTGACCCTCTGGTGCTCGTATTCACTGCGCAGCCGCTCCTCCTCCGCCTCGTTCACCTGTTACCAGGGGACAATTGGGAAGTGAAAAAACGGGAAGTCGACAATCTACAAAACTAACAAAATTCAGTTTTGGTGGCTCAGCCTTTGGTTACCATGATCCCCAAGTTGTGCGCCCAAAGGCTTAGCAAGAGATTCCCATCTTGTTATATGGCAAAATCCAGGCCATCAATCACATGCCGTGTAAGCAATACTCCCTCAGCGTGCCAACCATGGCTACACCCGCCACAGCACTGCGCACAAACACCGTGCAACAAGTGTAATGTGCACCGCAAAAATAACCTTTCACTTTGTATCTGTTTTCCTGGAGAGATTAAGGTCACTCTGATCATTTCTCTTTTGCGTTCTACTTTTCAGACCCATCTTCTCTGATACTCCTGCTTGTGGGGCTGCATGCTCATAACTCGGTGGGCTTTTCCGTGAGGATCCAGGGTCAGTGATAAGTTAGTGTTCCCTGTGGAGCTGCAGACTTATAGCTCATTGAGTGTTCCCTCTGGAACTGCAGGCTCAGAGATCAGTGGATATTCCCTGTGGAGCTGCAGGCTCAGAGCTTAGTGGGCGTTCTCTCTGGAGCCGCAGGCTCAAAGATCAATGCGTGTTTCCTGTGGATTGGTAGGTTTAGAGCTCAGTGAGTCTTCCTTGAGGGGACACAGGCTTAGAGCTCAGTGAATGTTTCCTGTGAGGCCACAGGCTTAGAGCTTAGTGAGTGGTCCCAGTGAGGCCACAAGGTGAGAGCTCAGTGGGAGTTACCCGAGGAGCTGCAGGTTGAGAGCAAAGTGGGCTTCATCTCAGGAGCTGCAAGCTGAGAGCTCAGTAGGCATTGCCTAAAAAGCTGAAAGTGGAGAGTCAGAGCACGGCACCCCAGGAGATGCAAGCTGAGAGCTCAGTTGGCGTCACCTGAGGAGCCACAGGCTAAGAGCTCAGCAGGTGTCACCCAAAGAGCTGCAAGCTAAGAGCTCAGTAGGCTTCATCTCAGGAGCTGCAAGCTGAAAGCTCAGTGGGCATCACCTGAGAAGCTGCAAGCTGAGAGCTCAGAGGATGTCACCCCAGGAGCTGCAAGCTAAAAGCCAAGTAAACATCACCTGAGGAGCTGCAAACAGAGCTCAGTTGGCATCACCTGAAGAGCTGCAGGCTGAAAGCTCAGCGGGCATCACAATTGGAACTGGAAGCTGAGAGCTCAGTGGGAATCACCTGTGGAGCAGAGGGCTGAGAGGTCAGTAGACGTCTCTGTGTATTTATAGACTGAAAGGATGATCATTGTGGAAATGCACACAGAACCCAATGGGCGTCCACTGTGGAGCTGCAGGCCCAGAGTCTGCTGGGCAATATATGTAACACTGCAGGATGAAAGAACAGAGGGCTTTACCTATGGAGGTGAACCCTCAGCTCTCAGTGACGGTACAGTGCTTGTTCCCTACAGACAAAGCTTGGCGCACAGAAGTCTGCATAAAACGTGTATATACAGAACATCAGAATATAGTTAATATAAACCATTAAAGAAATTGTTTTATTAGTTGGAGAGGTTCCCATAACCTAAAAAGAGCCTTAGAAAAGAGCGATCACTGCAGTATTCACTCTAAAAGTAACAATTGGAGATCTGAATTCCTTACGTACAAAAAGCAGGTAGAAGTCACATCCCCCTGTGCGCCCTCCCCGCTCTGACCTTGCAGGTTGCGTGGTTCAGCATTTCTTGCCATGTCGGGTCCAGCCTGTTCTTGTCAGCAGTGACTCCTTGCTCAGCCACAAACACCATCTCGCGGGCTGCGGCGTGCATGCTGACCGCCCTCTCGTACCGCAGAGCTGCGCTGTGCGTGTCCTGCTGAGCCTGAGACCAAAAATAAGTCAATGCTCGGTTATTCTCCGGTTTCTGGCCTTTTAACCTTCCACATTACTGGAATAAAGTGGAGGATTGTGCGACTTTCCACATTTATTGATGACGGAATAGAGCAGTGTTTTATAACAAGTCTACACCCCTTCGTACAATTGAATGCACTCTATTGCTTTCTGCTAGCAGTCAGCGCACTCTATTGCTTTCTGCTAGCAGTAAGCGCACTCTATTGCTTTCTGCTAGCAGTCGGCGCACTCTATTGCAGTGTTTCTCAACTCCAGTCCTCAGGACCCACCAACAGGTCATGTTTTCAGGATTTCCTTAGTATTGCACAGGTGATAATTTTATCACCTGCTCAAGCATTAATTCCATCACCTGTGCAATACTAAGGAAATCCTGAAAACATGACCTGTTGGTGGGTCCTGAGGACTGGAGTTGAGAAACACTGCTCTATTGCTTTCTGCTAGCAGTCAGCGCACTCTATTGCTTTCTGTTAGCAGTCAGCGCACTCTACTGCTTTCTGTTAGCAGTCAGAGCACTCTATTGCTTTCTGTTAGCAGTCAGCGCACTCTATTGCTTTCTGCTAGTAGTCAGCGCACTCAATTGCTTTCTGTTAGCAGTCAGCGTACTCTATTGCTTTCTGCTAGTAGTCAGCGCACTCAATTGCTTTCTGCTCGCAGTCGGCGCACTCTATTGCTTTCTGCTAGCAGTCAGCGCACTCTATTGCTTTCTGCTAGCAGTCGGCGCACTCTATTGCTTTCTGCTAGCAGTCGGCGCACTCTATTGCAGTGTTTCTCAACTCCAGTCCTCAGGACCCACCAACAGGTCATGTTTTCAGGATTTCCTTAGTATTGCACAGGTGATAATTTTATCACCTGCTCAAGCATTAATTCCATCACCTGTGCAATACTAAGGAAATCCTGAAAACATGACCTGTTGGTGGGTCCTGAGGACTGGAGTTGAGAAACACTGCTCTATTGCTTTCTGCTAGCAGTCAGCGCACTCTATTGCTTTCTGTTAGCAGTCAGCGCACTCTACTGCTTTCTGTTAGCAGTCAGAGCACTCTATTGCTTTCTGTTAGCAGTCAGCGCACTCTATTGCTTTCTGCTAGTAGTCAGCGCACTCAATTGCTTTCTGTTAGCAGTCAGCTACTCTATTGCTTATGTAGTCAGCGCACTCATTGCTTTCGTCTGCAGTCGGCGACTCTATTGCTTTCTGTAGCAGTCAGCGCACCTCATTTGCTTTCTCTGCTAGCATCGTCGCACTCTATTGCTTTCTGCTAGCAGTCGCGCACTCTATTGCGTGTTTTAATCCGTCCTCAGGCACACAGTCATGTTTCGATTCTTAGATTGCACGTATAATTTATCACCTCTCAGCATTATTCTCTGTGCATACAAGGATCAACGACTTTGTGTCTGAGGACGAGTTGGACACTGCTCATTGCTTTCTGTAGCAGTCAGCCACTCTATTGCTTTCTGTTAGCAGTCAGCGCACTCTACTGCTTTCTGTTAGCAGTCAGAGCACTCTATTGCTTTCTGTAGCAGTCAGCGCACTCTATTGCTTTCTGCTAGTAGTCAGCGCACTCATTGCTTTCTGTTAGCAGTCAGCGTACTCTATTGCTTTCTGTTAGCAGTCAGAGCACTCTATTGCTTTCTGTAGCAGTCAGCGCACTCTATTGCTTTCTGTTAGCAGTCAGCGCACTCTATTGCTTTCTGCTAGTAGTCAGCGCACTCAATTGCTTTCTGTTAGCAGTCAGCGCACTCTACTGCTTTCTGTTAGCAGTCAGAGCACTCTATTGCTTTCTGTTAGCAGTCAGCGCACTCTATTGCTTTCTGCTAGTAGTCAGCGCACTCAATTGCTTTCTGCTCGCAGTCGGCGCACTCTATTGCTTTCTGCTAGCAGTCAGCGCACTCTATTGCTTTCTGCTAGCAGTCGGCGCACTCTATTGCTTTCTGCTAGCAGTCAGCGCACTCTATTGCTTTCTGCTAGCAGTCGGCGCACTCTATTGCTTTCTGCTAGTAGTCAGCGCACTCTATTGCTTTCTGCTAGCAGTCGGCGCACTCTATTGCTTTCTGCTAGCAGTCAGCGCACTCAATTGCTTTCTGCTCGCAGTCGGCGCACTCTATTGCTTTCTGCTAGTAGTCAGCGCACTCTATTGCTTTCTGCTAGCAGTCGGAGCACTCTATTGCTTTCTGCTAGCAGTCAGCGCACTCAATTGCTTTCTGTTAGCAGTCAGCGTACTCTATTGCTTTCTGCTAGCAGTCAGCGCACTCTATTGCTTTCTGCTAGCAGTCGCGCACTCTATTGCTTTCTGCTAGCAGTCAGCGCACTCTATTGCTTTCTGCTCGCAGTCAGCGCACTCTATTGCTTTCTGCTAGCAGTCAGCGCACTCTATTGCTTTCTGCTAGCAGTCAGCGCACTCTATTGCTTTCTGCTAGCAGTCAGCGCACTCTATTGCTTTCTGCTAGCAGTCAGCGCACTCTATTGCTTTCTGCTAGCAGTCAGCGCACTCTATTGCTTTCTGCTAGCAGTCAGCGCACTCTATTGCTTTCTGCTAGCAGTCAGCGCACTCTATTGCTTTCTGCTAGCAGTCAGCGCACTCTATTGCTTTGTTAGCAGTCAGCGCACTCTATTGCTTTCTGTTAGCAGTCAGCGCACTCTATTGCTTTCTGTTAGCCGTCAGCGCACTCTATTGCTTTCTGTTAGCAGTCAGCGCACTCTATTGCTTTCTGCTCGCAGTCAGCGCACTCTATTGCTTTCTGCTCAGCAGTCAGCGCACTCTATTGCTTTCTGCTCGCAGTCAGCGCACTCTATTGCTTTCTGCTGCAGTCAGCGCACTTCTATTGCTTTCTGCTGCAGTCGGCGCACTCTATTGCTTTCTGTTAGCAGTCGGCGCACTCTATTGCTTTTGTTAGCAGTCGGCGCACTCTATTGCTTTCTGTAGCAGTCGGCGCACTCTATTGCTTTCTGCTAGCAGTCGGCGCACTCTATTGCTTTCTGCTAGCAGTCGGCGCACTCTATTGCTTTCTGCTAGCAGTCGGCGCACTCTATTGCTTTCTGCTAGCAGTCGGCGCACTCTATTGCTTTCTGTTAGCAGTCGCGCACTCTATTGCTTTCTGCTAGCAGTCGGCGCACTCTATTGCTTTCTGCTAGCAGTCAGCGCACTCTATTGCTTTCTGCTAGCAGTCAGCGCACTCTATTGCTTTCTGCTAGCAGTCAGCGCACTCTATTGCTTTCTGCTAGCAGTCAGCGCACTCTATTGCTTTCTGCTAGCAGTCAGCGCACTCTATTGCTTTCTGCTAGCAGTCAGCGCACTCTATTGCTTTCTGTTAGCAGTCAGCGCACTCTATTGCTTTCTGCTAGCAGTCAGCGCACTCTATTGCTTTCTGTTAGCAGTCAGCGCACTCTATTGCTTTCTGTTAGCAGTCAGCGCACTCTATTGCTTTCTGTTAGCAGTCAGCGCACTCTATTGCTTTCTGCTCGCAGTCAGCGCACTCTATTGCTTTCTGTTAGCAGTCAGCGCACTCTATTGCTTTCTGCTAGCAGTCAGCGCACTCTATTGCTTTCTGCTAGCAGTCAGCGCACTCTATTGCTTTCTGCTAGCAGTCAGCGCACTCTATTGCTTTCTGTAGCAGTCAGCGCACTCTATTGCTCTTGCTAGCTAGTACAGTCAGGCACTCTATTGCTTTCTGTTAGCAGTCAGCGCACTCTATTGCTTTGCTCCTGCTTGGCAGTCAGCGCACTCTATTGCTTTCTGCTAGCAGTCAGCGCACTCTATTGCTTTCTGCTAGCAGTCAGCGCACTCTATTGCTTTCTGCTAGCAGTCAGCGCACTCTATTGCTTCTGCTAGCAGTCAGCGCCTCATTGCTTTCTGCTAGCAGTCAGCGCACTCTATTGCTTTCTGCTAGCAGTCAGCGCACTCTATTGCTTTCTGCTAGCAGTCACGCACTCTATTGCTTTCTGCTAGCAGTCAGCGCACTCTATTGCTTTCTGCTAGCAGTCAGCGCACTCTATTGCTTTCTGCTAGCAGTCAGCGCACTCTATTGCTTTCTGCTAGCAGTCAGCGCACTCTATTGCTTTCTGCTAGCAGTCAGCGCACTCTATTGCTTTCTGCTAGCAGTCAGCGCACTCTATTGCTTTCTGCTAGCAGTCAGCGCACTCTATTGCTTTCTGCTAGCAGTCAGCGCACTCTATTGCTTTTGCTACAGCTCAGCGCACTCTATTGCTTTCTGTAGCAGTCAGGCACTCTATTGCTTTCTGTAGCAGTCAGCGCACTCTTGCTTTCTGTTAGCAGTCAGCGCTATCCTCATATTGCTTCTGTTAGTAGTCAGCGCACTTATTTGCTTTCTGCATAGCTAGTCAGCGCACTCTTGCTTTCTGTTAGCAGTCAGCGCACTCTATTGCTTTCTGCTAGTAGTCAGCGCACTCTATTGCTTTCTGAGCGCACTCTATTGCTTTCTGTTAGCAGTCAGCACACTCTATTGCTCTGTTAGCAGTCAGCGCACTCTATTGCTTTCTGTTAGCAGTCAGCGCTCTCTATTGCTTTCTGTTAGCAGTCAGCGCACTCTATTGCTTGCTGTTAGCAGTCAGCGCACTCTATTGCTTGCTGTTAGCAGTCAGCGCACTCTATTGCTTTCTGTTAGCAGTCAGCGCTCTCTATTGCTTTCTGTTAGCAGTCAGCGCACTCTATTGCTTGCTGTTAGCAGTCAGCGCACTCTATTGCTTTCTGTTAGCAGTCAGCGCACTCTTGCTTTCTGTTAGCAGTCAGCGCACTCTATTGCTTTTCTGCTAGTAGTCAGCGCACTCTATTGCTTTCTGAGCGCACTCTATTGCTTTCTGTTAGCAGTCAGCACACTCTATTGCTTTCTGTTAGCAGTCAGCGCACTCTATTGCTTTCTGTTAGCAGTCAGCGCTCTCTATTGCTTGCTGTTAGCAGTCAGCGCTCTCTATTGCTTGCTGTTAGCAGTCAGCGCACTCTATTGCTTTCTGTTAGCAGTCAGCGCAGAGGCTGACTATTATGCACATATATACACGTGCATGGAGCAGACATTTCTGAGAACCATGAATATTTCATTTCTCCTTCCGGTTAGCGGCTCCGAATATAAACCTGACGCTGACTGTTCTCTCCCCTGGAGCAGAGGGAACGCTACCTCCTTGGCCAGTCTCCGGGCTTCATAGTACGGTCTGGCTTTTTCGATACAGGCTCCAAGCTGAGTAGCCAAAGAGTTCAGGCGCCTGGCAGATTCAGTCAGTATTCGGCGGTAGGCAGTGCGGGCATCCTGTAGGGGGCAGCGTGCAAAAAGTCAGTGCTCTGGAGGCCGGCACCGTGATATAGAAGGATGGCTGGCGGACAGCAGCACTTACATCCAACTGCAGCTCCAGCTGGTTAATCTCCTCGCTCGCCTGGTTCAGACGCTCTAATTCTTCCTGAGGAACACAAGACGGAAAATCAGCGGAGGCGACAAAGAGACCGAGACGAGGGCAATGGTGAAGATGACGACTGTCACAGCTGCAGAAGGGGGAGCAGAAGGGGCTGTGCTGGGAGCAATGCGTCACCTGTGCTGGTGGCCCCCAGGTAGTGGGACCCCGGCAGATCACATAAGGCATCTCTCCGACATACACCATTAAAGGGAGAGGATTGGGCGGCCCTGAGCCAAATATTAGGAACCAGCAATCAGTTCCCAATAACCGACCCTAACCCTCGGAGGGTAGAGCTGGTGCTTCACGATCAGGGCACCCGTGCACCCCAACTGCAGCAGGCTCTGCGCACAGGAGCAGTCACTGATTTATGTATCCCATCATCTGCGTCCATAAAATGTCGACTACAAGGATAACCAGGGAGATTACACAGGAGCTGATTATCTGATTCTGATGGCTCCAGTGCCCATTGCTCTGGGCATCAGCGGGTCCCAGTAATCACACACGGGTGAGGATTTAATACTGTGCCCTTTCATGGAAACATTGGGAAGTAAATATACCTGTATCCTGGGGTCCAGCTCCTCCTCCACTTCTCCCTCGTCTTTCCTCCCCTCGCTGGTGCTGTTGGCGGCTTTCTTGATGTCGGCCTCTCCATGCACAGGCAGCTCCACATGGATGCTCCTCTCTCCCTCAGCGCCCGGCGTGGGCAGCCTCTCCTCACAGGGGGGTCCTTGTGTGACCTCCATAACGGGCAGCTCAGCCGTGCATGGTACCGCGACAACTGCAAAACAGGAAAGCAGGAAAGGTACCAACCTGGCGGGGTGTAACCACAACTGTGTAATGGTGGACATCTCCAACCATCACCACCCCCAACATCTACGTGGACCCCTCGCTCCTTCCCGGATCCAGCGAAACTGGTTATTATATACTTATTGGTTATTATATAGTACAGGCAGCACTTAGTGACCCCCTCCCCCACTGTATACGTATCTACTCCAGTACAGGCGGCTCCTAGTGACCCCCTCCCCCACTGTATACGTATCTCCTCCAGTACAGGCGGCTCCTAGTGACCCCCTCCCCCACTGTATACGGATGTCCTCCAGTACAGGCAGCACTTAGTGACCCCCTCCCCCACTGTATACGGATGTCCTCCAGTACAGGCGGCTTCTAGTGACCCCCTCCCCATTGTATACGGATGTCCTCCAGTACAGGCAGCTCCTAGTGACCCCCTCCCCATTGTATACGGATGTCCTCCAGTACAGGCGGTTCTTAGTGACCCCCTCCCCATTGTATACGGATGTCCTCCAGTACAGGCGGCTCCTAGTGACCACCTCCCCATTGTATACGGATGTCCTCCAGTACAGGCAGCTCCTAGTGACCCCCTCCCCATTGTATACGGATGTCCTCCAGTACAGGCGGTTCTTAGTGACCCCCTCCCCATTGTATACGGATGTCCTCCAGTACAGGCGGCTCCTAGTAACCCCCTCCCCCATTGTATACGGATGTCCTCCAGTACAGGCGGCTCCTAGTGACCACCTCCCCATTGTATACGGATGTCCTCCAGTACAGGCGGCTCCTAGTGACCCCCTCCCCCACTGTATACGGATGTTCTCCAGTACAGGCGACTCCTAGTGACCCACTTCCCCACTGTATACGGATGTTCTCCAGTACAGGCGACTCCTAGTGACCCACTTCCCCACTGTATACGGATGTCCTCCAGTACAGGCGGCTCCTAGTGACCCACTTCCCCCATTGTATACGGATGTCCTCCAGTACAGGCGGCTCCTAGTGACCCCCTCCCCCATTGTTTACGGATGTCCTCCAGTACAGGCGGTTCCTAGTGACCCCCTTCCCCACTGTATACGGATGTTCTCCAGTACAGGCGGCTCCTAGTGACCCACTCCCCCCATTGTATACGGATGTCCTCCAGTACAGGCGGTTCCTAGTGACCCCCTCCCCCACTGTATACGGATGTTCTCCAGTACAGGAGGCTCCTAGTGACCCACTCCCCCCATTGTATACAGATGTCCTCCAGTACAGGCGGCTCCTAGTGACCCCCCCTCCCCCATTGTATGCGGATGCCCTCCAGTACAGGCGGCTCTTAATGACCCCTCCCCCATTGTATACGGATGTCCTCCAGTACAGGCGGCTCCTAGTGACCCCCTCCCCCATTGTATGCAGATGTCCTCCAGTACAGGCGGTTCCTAGTGACCCCCCTCCCCACTGTATACGGATGTTCTCCAGTACAGGAGGCTCCTAGTGACCACTCCCCAAATTGTATACGGATGTCCTCTAGTACAGGCGGCTCCTAGTGACCCCCTCCCCATTGTATACAGATGTCCTCCAGTACAGGCGGCTCCTAGTGACCCCCCTCCCCCATTGTATACGGATGTCCTCCAGTACAGGCGGCTCTTAATGACCCCCTCCCCCATTGTATACGGATGTCCTCCAGTACAGGCGGCTCCTAGTGACCCCCTCCCCCACTGTATACGGATGTTCTCCAGTACAGGCGGCTCCTAGTGACCCACTCCCCCCATTGTATACGGATGTCCTCCAGTACAGGCGGTTCCTAGTGACCCCCTCCCCCACTGTATACGGATGTTCTCCAGTACAGGAGGCTCCTAGTGACCCACTCCCCCCATTGTATACGGATGTCCTCCAGTACAGGCGGCTCCTAGTGACCCCCTCCCCTTTGTATACAGATGTCCTCCAGTACAGGCGGCTCCTAGTGACCCCCTCCCCCATTGTATGCGGATGTCCTCCAGTACAGGCAGCTCTTAATGACCCTCTCCCCCATTGTATACGGATGTCCTCCAGTACAGGCGGCTCCTAGTGACCCCCTCCCCCATTGTATACGGATGTCCTCCAGTGCAGGCAGCTCCTAGTGACCCCCTCCCCATTGTATACAGATGTCCTCCAGTACAGGCGGCTCCTAGTGACCCCCTCCCCATTGTATACAGATGTCCTCCAGTACAGGCGGGTCCTAGTGACCCCCTCCCCCACTGTATACGGATGTTTCCAGTACAGGCGGCTCCTAGTGATCCCCTCCCCCATTGTATACGGATGTCCTCTAGTACAGGCAGCTCCTAGTGTCTGTGACAATCAGGTGTTTTCAGAGGCAGTGTCAGTGCACAACTCCATACAGTACTGCGTCTATTCCACTACTGTCCTAAGTCAGACTATTGCAGGAAGCACACGGTGACCGTCCATCATTGCTGTTAAATATGAAGGTCCATCCATTTTGGAAAATTGCTAGAACCTTGAAAGTATCTTCTAGCGCACTCATGACAACCATCAAGCACTATAACTGTCTCTCATAAGAACTGTCGCAGAAAAGTAAGACCAAGAATGACCTCTGCTGCAGAGGATAAGTTCATCAGAGTTTCCAGCATCAGACAACGCACATTGACCACCTCAGATAATGGCCCTCATGAATGATGCACAGACATCAAGTATCAGACACTTCTTAACATCAGCTGTCCAGAGGAGACTGCGAGAAGCCTGAGGACAGCAAACAAGAAGAGACATGTATGGACCGAGCAACACGAGAACCGAACATCAGAGCAGTGGAATCTGTACTGGGGTCTGAGGAGCCAAAAAGGGAGATTTTTGGTAGCAACCATCTTGTCTTTGTGAGATCCAGAAAAGGTCAACAGATGGTTCCTATGTGTCTTGTGCCCACGTGAAGCATGGAGGGAGGTGTAATTGTGGGGGCTCTGCTGGTGATGGTGGTGGGCTCTGCTGGTAATGGTGGTGGGCTCTGCTGGTGATGATGGTGGGCTCTGCTGGTGATGATGGTGGGCTCTGCTGGTAATGGTGGTGGGCTCTGCTGGTAATGGTGGTGGGCTCTGCTGGTGATGATGTGGCTGTGTGGGCTCTGCTGGTGATGATGGTGGGCTCTGCTGGTGATGGTGGTGGGCTCTGCTGGTGATGATGGTGGGCTCTGCTGGTGATGATGGTGGGCTCTGCTGGTGATGGTGGTGGGCTCTGCTGGTGATGATGGTGGGCTCTGCTGGTGATGGTGGTGGGCTCTGCTGGTGATGGTGTTGCTCTGCTGGTGATGATGGTGGGCTCTGCTGGTGATGATGGTGGGCTCTGCTGGTGATGATGGTGGGCCCTGCTGGTGATGATGGTGGGCCCTGCTGGTGATGGTGGTGGGCTCTGCTTGTGATGCTGTGGGTGATTTTTTCCAAATTCAAGGCACTTCCCCAGTATGTTGATGACAACGTCCTGCAGCCTCGGCCATCACATCCAGGAATATCAGGAGTAACGTCTTCTGCGCCGTCTCGCCTGTTTTGCTGCCTTTAGTCTGAATCTACAACGTGCACATTCCTATAAAGCCGCTGTGTGAGCCGGTGTCCAGCTGTCACTATATACTGGGGGGTCTCCAGCCGTCACTATATACTGCGGAGTCTCTAGCAGTCACTATATGCTGGGGGGTCTCCAGCCGTCACTATATACTGGGGGGTCTCCAGCAGTCACTATATACTGCGGAGTCTCCAGCAGTCACTATATACTGGGGGTCTCTAGCTGTCACTATATACTGGGGGGTCTCCAGCAGTCACTATATACTGGGGAGTCTCCAGCAGTCACTATATACTGGGGGGTCTCCAGCCGTCACTATATACTGGGGGGGTCTCCAGCCGTCACTATATACTGGGGGGTCTCTAGCTGTCACTATATACTGTGGGGTCTCCAGCTGTCACTATATACTGGGGGGTCTCCAGCCGTCACTATATACTGGGGGGTCTCCAGCCGTCACTATATATGGGGGGTCTCCAGCAGTCACTATATACTGGGGGTTCTCCAGCCATCACCATATTCTGGGTGGTCTCCAGCCGTCACCATATACTGGGAGGGGGGTCTCCAGCAGTCACTATATACTGTGGGGGGTCTCCACCAGTCACTATATACTTGGGGGTGGTCTCCAGCTGTCATTATATACTGGGGGGGTCTCCAGCTGTCACTATAAACTGGGGGGGTCTACAGCTGTCACTATATATTGTGGGGGGGTCTCCACCAGTCACTATATACTGGGGGGTGGTCTCCAGCTGTCACTATATACTGGGGGGTGGTCTCCAGCTGTCACTATATACTGGGGGGGTCTCCAGCTGTCACTATATACTGGGGGGGTCTCCAGCTGTCACTATATACTGGGGGGTGGTCTCCAGCTGTCACTATATACTGTGGGGTCTCCAGCAGTCACTATATACTGGGGGGTCTCCAGCCGTCACTATATACTGGGGAGTCTCCAGCATTCATTATATACTGGGGGGTCTCCAGCCGTCACTATATACTGGGGGGGGTCTCCAGCCGTCACTATATACTGTGGGGGGGGTCTCTAGCAGTCGCTATATACTGTGGGGGATCTCCAGCAGTCACTATATACTGGGGGTCTCCAGCAGTCACTATATACAGGGGTCTCTGGTTATTATGGGGGACTCCAGCAGTCACTATATACAGGGGTCTCTGGTTATTATGGGGGTCTCCAGCAGTCACTATATATGGGGGTCTCTGCTTATTGTGGGGGTCTCCAGCTGTCACTATATACAGGGGGTCTCTGGTTATTATGGGGTCTCCAGCAGTCACTATATACAAGGGTCTCTGGTTATTATGGGGGTCTCCAGCAGTCACTATATATGGGGGTCTCTGGTTATTATGGGGGTCTCCAGCAGTCACTATATACAGGGGGTCTCTGGTTATTATGGGGGTCTCCAGCAGTCACTATATACAGGGGGTCTGTAGTTATTATGGGGGTCTACAGCTGTCACTATATACAGGGGGTCTCTAGCAGTCACTATATACAGGGGGTCTACAGCTGTCACTATATACAGGGGGTCTACAGCTGTCACTATATACAGGGGTCTCTGGTTATTATGGGGGTCTCCAGCAGTCACTATATACAGGGGGTCTCTGGTTATTATGGGAGTCTCCAGCTGTCACTATATACAGGGGACTCTGGTTATTATGGGGGTCTCCAGCTGTCACTATATACAGGGGGTCTCTGGCTACTATGGGAGTGTCCAGCTGTCACTATGTACAGGGGACTCTGGTTATTATGGGGGTCTCCAGCAGTCACTATATACAGGGGTCTGTAGTTATTATGGGGGTCTCCAGCAGTCACTATATACAGGGGTCTCTGGCTATTATGGGAGTGTCCAGCTGTCACTATATACAGGGGTCTCTGGTTATTATGGGGGTCTCCAGCAGTCACTATATACAGGGGTCTCTGGTTATTATGGGGGTCTCCAGCAGTCACTATATACAGGGGTCTCTGGCTATTATGGGAGTGTCCAGCTGTCACTATATACAGGGGTCTCTGGTTATTATGGGGGTCTCCAGCAGTCACTATATACAGGAGTCTCTGGCTATTATGGGAGTGTCCAGCAGTCACTATATACAGGGGGTCTCTGGTTATTATGGGGGTCTCCAGCAGTCACTATATACAGGGGACTCTGGTTATTATGGGAGTGTCCAGCAGTCACTATATACAGGGGGTCTCTGGTTATTATGGGGGTCTCCAGCAGTCACTATATACAGGGGTCTCTGGCTATTATGGGAGTGTCCAGCTGTCACTATATACAGGGGTCTCTGGTTATTATGGGGGTCTCCAGCAGTCACTATATACAGGAGTCTCTGGTTATTATGGGGGTCTCCAGCAGTCACTATATACAGGAGTCTCTGGTTATTATGGGGGTCTCCAGCAGTCACTATATACAGGGGTCTCTGGTTATTATGGGGGTCTCCAGCAGTCACTATATACAGGGGTCTCTGGCTATTATGGGAGTGTCCAGCAGTCACTATATACAGGGGTCTCTGGTTATTATGGGGGTCTCCAGCAGTCACTATATACAGGGGTCTCTGGCTATTATGGGAGTGTCCAGCTGTCACTATATACAGGGGTCTCTGGTTATTATGGGGGTCTCCAGCAGTCACTATATACAGGAGTCTCTGGTTATTATGGGGGTCTCCAGCAGTCACTATATACAGGGTCTCTGGTTATTATGGGGTTCCAGCAGTCACTATATACAGGGTCTCTGGTTATTATGGGGTGTCCAGCAGTCACTATATACAGGGTCTCTGGTTATTATGGGGTGTCCAGCAGTCACTATATACAGGGGTCTCTGGTTATTATGGGGTTCCAGCAGTCACTATATACAGGGGTCTCTGGTTATTATGGGAGTGTCCAGCTGTCACTATATACAGGGGACTCTGGTTATTATGGGGTGTCCAGCAGTCACTATATACAGGGGACTCTGGTTATTATGGGGTTCCAGCAGTCACTATATCAGGGGTCTCTGGTTATTATGGAGTGTCCAGCTGTCACTATATACAGGGGTCTCTGGTTATTATGGGGGTCTCCAGCAGTCACTATATACAGGGGTCTCTGGTATTATGGGAGTTCCAGCTGGGCACTATATACCCGGGGTCTCTGGTATTATGGGAGTGTCCCCATGTCACTTATACAGGGGTCTCTGGTTATTTTGGGGGTCTCCCGCTGTCCTATTACAGGGTTCTGGTTATTTGGAGGCTCCAGCTGTCACTTAACCGGGGTCTCTGGTTTTTTGGGAGTGTCCCGTCACTTATAAGGGGGGTTGGTTATTTTGGGGTCTCCAGCAGACCCATAAGGGGTCTGGGTTTTAGGGGTCCCAGCTGCATAATACAGGGGGTCTGGTTTTTATGGGGGTCCAGCAGTCATATATAAGGGTCTCTGGTATTATGGGGGGCTCCAGCGTCCATAATAAGGGGGGCTCTGGTTATTATGGGGGTCCAGTGTCACTAATACAGGGTCTTGGTTTTTAGGGGGTTTCCCGCGTCCTATATAGGGGGGTCTCTTTATTAGGGGGTTTCCAGCGTCACTATATACGGGGGCTTGGTTTTTATGGGGGTTCCCCGGGCACTTTAAACGGGGTCTCTGGTTATTATGGATTCCAGTGTCATATATACAGGGGTCTCTGGTTATTTGGGGTCTCCCGCGCATTATACAGGGGTCCTGGTTATTTTTGGAGGTCTCCAGCGTCACTTTCAGGGGTCTCTGGTTTAAAGGGGGTTTTCCCGCTTCACTTTAAAAGGGGGCCTGGGATTTTGGGGGTTTCCGCAGCACTTTAGGGGGGTCTCTGGTTATTATGGGGTTCCCGCAGTCATATATAAGGGGGTCTGGGGATTTGGGAGTGTCCAGCGTCACTTTTAAAAAGGGGGCTTTGGGTTTTTAGGGGTCTCCAGCATCACTAATCAGGGTCTTGGGTTTTAGGGGGCTCCCGCATCACTATATAAGGGGGCCTGGTTATTATGGGGGGTGTCCACGTCACTATATACAGGGTCTTGGGTTTTTATGGGGGTTCCAGCAGTCCATAACAGGGGTCCGGGGTTTTATGGGGGGTCTCCCGAGTCCTATATCGGGGTTTTGGTTTTATGGGGGGGCTCCGCATACTATAAAAGGGGGCCTGGTTTTTGGGGTGTCCAGTTCCTATTTAAAAGGGGTCTCTTGGTTTTTATGGGGGGCCCGCAGTATTTACAGGGGGTCTTGGTTATTAGGAGGTCCCAGGTACTAATACAGGGCTTGGTTATTTGGGTTTCCAGCGTCCTATATAAGGGGTTCTGGTTATTTTGGGGGTCTCCCGCAGTCATATTACGGGGGCCCGGGTTTATTTTGGGGTTCCGCAGCACTATTCAGGGGTCTCTGGTATTAGGGAGTGTCCGCGTATATTACGGGGTCTCGGTTATTTTGGGGGTCTCCGCGTCACAATAAGGGGGGCTTGGTTATTTTGGGGGGTCCCAGCGTACATATA
>JARQOD010000008.1:13110808-13212931 GCA_033576555.1 Oophaga sylvatica
CAGTAAGTACCCTTCCTATCCTTTTCTATTAGATAGTTTGGGCCCCAACGTTTGCTCATACTATTTTCATCCTGTGTCTGTATTTCCTCTTGTCTAACCGCCATTACATGTTTGGGGGCTTTCTATTATCTTTGGGGTTCTGCTCCGGGGCAGATAGCTTTCCTATTTCTATCTTTAGGTGTAGTTATTTTTCTCAGGCTGTGACGAGGCGTCTAGGACCAACGTAGGAACGCTCCACGGCTGCCTCTAGTTGTGGTGGTTAGTCAGGGTACTGCAATCCCATAGATTCCAACTGCTCTGGTTGTATTGCCTTTTTTACCTGCACCCTCAGCTACCGAAACAAAACAGTATCACCGGCCCAAAAAAATTGAAAATTGTATGGTACTCACAGAAGGGAAAAAATATTGTGATAGAAAAAAAGGTTGTCAGAGTTGTCAGAGATATTTTTCTGTTTGTTGCATTTTTTTTTTTTTCCCTCTGTATCTCTGGGTGCTGGGGAGGATCTTTTTTCCCATGGAGTTTGCACAGTTGTCTGGCCGTGTGGATCAGCTTGCCACTGAGGTTCGGAGTATTGCATCTATCTTGCTGGTTGCCTGTTGTGGAACCTAGGATCCCCATGCCAGATTTGTTTTTAGGGGATCGAGCTAAGTTTCAGAATTTCAAAAATAATTGTAAATTGTTTTTTGCCTTAAAATCTAAGTCCTCAGGAAAGCAGCGCAGCAGGTTCAAATTTTCATCTCTCTCCTGCGCGGCGATCCTCAGGATTGGGCTTTTTCCCTGATACCTGGGGATCCTATTTTGAGTGATGTTGATGCGTTTTTTCAGGCTTTGGGGTTATTGTACGATGAGCCTAATGTCACTGATCAAGCTGAAAAAGCCTTGTTGGCATTAAATCAGGGGCTTGATGACGCTGAGTTATACTGTCAGAGATTCCGTAGGTGGGCAGTCCTGACCAAATGGAATGACGACGCTTTGGCGGCCCTTTTCCGGAAGGGTCTGTCAGATAATGTAAAAGATGTTATGGTGGGATTCCCAGTCCCCTCTGGTCTCAATGATTCTATGTCATTAGCGATTCAAATTGACAGACGTTTGCGTGAGCGGAGAAGTATGCGTGGTATGGTGTTGCCTTGTGAACCAGCTCCTGAAACCATGCAATGTGATAGAGTGGTGTCGGGGGCACAGCGTCATGAGTTTCGAAAGCGCAATGGGTTATGTTTCTACTGTGGTGATGCCTCTCATGCTATTTCAGTCTGCCCTAAGCGGGGAAGACGTTTTGCACGCTCAGTTGTCTTGGGTAGTGTTCAGACTAAGTTTTTATTAACTGTCACTCTGATATGCTCTCTGTCCTCATTTTCTGCTCAGGCTTTCGTTGATTCTGGAGCAGCTATTAACCTGATGGATTATGATTTTGCTAAACGTTGTGGGTTTCCCTTGATACCCCTACAGAAGTCTATTCCCCTACTGGGGATCGATTCTACCCCTTTGGCTGAGAATAAACCCCAGTTTTTCTACTCAGGTGATAATGAGGGTTGAACCTGATCACCAGGAGTGCTGCAAATTTTTGGTTCTATATAATCTGCATGACATTATCGTGCTGGGTTTCCCTTGGTTGCAGTCTCATAATCCTGTTTTGGATTGGAAGTCTGTGTCTGTGGCCAGTTGGGGCTGCCAATGTGTTAATACCAACACTCCTGTTTTTTCTGCCTCCCCCCAAGCTCAGGATGTTCCTGACTTTTTGTTTGATTTTTCTGATGTGTTTAGCGAAAGTAAATCTGCATCCTTGCCTCCCCATAGGAGCTATGACTGCGCTATTGAATTAGTGCCGGGTAGTAAATTCCCTAAAGGTCGCCTTTTTAACTTGTCTGTACCTGAACATGACGCTATGCGGTCTTATATCAAGGAATCATTGGAGAAGGGTCATATCAGACCATCCTCTTCACCCTTAGTGCCGGTTTTTTCTTTGTGGCCAAAAAAGATGGTTCATTAAGGCTGTGTATTGATTATCGTCTCTTGAACAATATTACTGTGAAATATCAATACCCGTTACCCTTGATTTCTGACCTGTTTTCCAGGGTGAAAAATGCTACTTGGTTTACCAAGCTTGACCTCAGGGGGGCGTATAACCTTATTCGCATTAAGCACGGGGATGAATGGAAGATGGCATTCAATACCCTGAAGGGCATTTTGAGTACCTAGTGATGCCCTTTGGGCTCACTAATGCTCCTTCCGTCTTCCAGTCCTTCATGAATGACATTTTCAGGGATTTTGTGGACAAATTTCTGATTGTTTATTTGGATGATATCTTGATTTTTTCTAATGACTGGGACTCTCATGTGAAACATGTTCGAACTGTGTTCCAGATTTTGAGAGAGAATGCTCTGTATGTGAAGGGATCAAAGTGTCTTTTTGGCGTACAGAGGATCTCATTTCTGGGATTCATTTTGTCCCCATCTGTTATTGAAATTGGCCCGGTCAAGGTTCAGGCCATCTGTGATTGGGTCCAACCTACTTCATTAAAGGCTCTTCAAAGATTTTTGGGTTTTGCCAATTTTTATCGTAAATTTATTGGTAATTTCTCGGTTATTGTTAAACCATTAACTGATTTGACCAGAAAGGGTTCTGATGTGGTGAATTGGCTCCTGAGGCAGTCTCTGCATTTCAGGAACTTAAGCAGAGATTCACTTCTGCCCCTGTTCTACGGCAGCCTGATGTTTCTCTGCCATTTCAGGTGGAGGTTGATGCCTCTGAAATTGGGGCAGGTGCCGTTTTGTCCCAAAAAGATCCAGAGACCTCTAAAAGTAACCTTGTGCATTTTTCTCTCGAAAATTTTCTCCTACTGAACGTAATTATGACGTGGGTAATCGGGAGTTATTGGCCATGAAGTGGGCTTTTGAAGAGTGGAGACATTGGCTGGAGGGAGCCAAACATCAGGTGGTGGTCCTTACTGACCATAAGAATCTGGTCTATCTGGAATCTGCCAAGCGACTCAATCCTAGACAGGCCAGGTGGGCCTTGTTTTTCACACGTTTTAATTTTGTGGTTTCCTTTCTTCCTGGCACTAAGAATGTTAAGGCGGATGCCCTTCCGAGGAGTTTCCTTGCGGACTCTCCTGAGTTATCTGATCCTTCTGTTATTTTGAAAGAGGGTGTAGTTCTTTCCGCCATCTCGCCCAATTTGAGACTTGCTCTGGAGGGGTGTCAGGACGATAGGCCCGAGCGCTGCCCTGTTGGAAAATTGTTTGTCCCGGACCAATGGAAAAAGAGTGTGATGTCTGAGATTCATTGTTCCGCATTGGCTGGGCATCCCGGAATTTTTGGTACCAGAGACTTGGTTAGTCGGTCCTTTTGGTGGCCTACCTTGTCTCGTGATGTCAGGGAATTTGTGCAGTCCTGCGGGACTTGCTCTCGCTCCAAGCCTTGCTCTCGCTCTAGTGGTTTATTGATGCCATTGCCTGTGCCCAAGAGACCATGGACCCATATCTCTATGGATTTCATTTCCGATCTTCCTGTTTCTCAGAGAATGACCACCATCTGGGTAATTTGTGATAGGTTTTCCAAAATGATACATCTTGTGCCATTACCTAAGTTGCCTTCCTCCTCTGAATTGGTGCCGTTGTTCCTTCAGCACGAGGTTCGTTTACCCGGCATTCCTGAGAACATTGTGTCTGACAGAGGAGTCCCGTTTGTTTCCAGATTTTGGAGGACTTTTTGTTCTAAACTGGGTGTTCAATTGTCTTTCTCCTCGGCATTTCATCCTCAGACCAATGGTCAAACTGAGAGAACAAACCAGACATTGGAGACTTATCTTAGATGCTTTGTGTCTGCTGATCAGGATGACTGGGTCTCTTTTTTGCCTTTGGCTGAGTTTGCTCTTAATAATAGGGCTAGCTCTGCCACTTTGATGTCTCCGTTTTTCTGTAATTCTGGGTTTCACCCTCGATTTTCTTCAGGACAGACGGAGGCTTCTGTCTGTCCAGGGGTTGACTCTGTTGTGGAGCGTATGCAACAGATTTGGGACCAGGTAGTGGAGAGGTTGTCCCTCTCTCAGGAGAAGGCCCAGCGGTTTGCTAACCGGCATAGGACTGATGGTCCTCGGTTTAAAGTGGGGGACTTGGTCTGGTTGTCCTCAAAGAATATTCCTATGAGAGTAGCATCTCCTAAATTTAAGCCTAGGTTCATTGGACCTTATAAGATCATGGAGATTATTAATCCTGTTTCTTTTCGTTTGCTTCTTCCAGGGACATTTAAGATACATAACGTGTTCCACAAGTCCTTGTTGAAGAGGTTTGTTGAGCCAGTGGTTCCTGCTGCTGTGCCTCCTGACCCTGTTTTGGTTGAGGGCAATCTGGAGTATGTGGTTGAGAAAATATTGGATTCTCGTTTTTCTAGACGGAAACTCCAGTATTTGGTTAAATGGAGAGGTTATGGTCAGGAAGACAATTCTTGGGTGTTTGCTTCGGACATCCATGCTAGGAGACTTATCCGTGCTTATCATAGAACTCATCCTGACCGACCTGGTTGCTCAAATGAGGGTTCGGTGACCCTCCTCAAGGGGGGGGTACTGTTGTGAATGGGTTTGAGATGAGTTCTGAGCAGAGGCTCCCTCTGGTGGTTACAAGCGGTACTAGTGAAGATTGTGAGGACTGGGAATCAGGTGTTACTGACTGGTCTTATATAAGGGAGTCACCTTCCCATCAGGGTTGCCGGTGATCAATTGTTCTGGTCTGAATCCTTCATTCCAGTTTCCCTTGTAGCCTGCTGTGTCGTGTCTGCATCTCCTGCTTCCAGATAAGTCTTTTTCTTCTTTTGTGTTTGTGCTATATTTTTGCATTTTGTCCTGCACTTCTTTGGGGGCCTTCTGGGTCCCCTCCGGGGGCTTCTGCCTTCTCAGTTTAATTCAGCCACTGAGTTTTGTTCTTTTGCTTTTTCCAGTTTTTTCAGTGGCTGCTGTTTTGATTTTGTTACACCAGAGAGCTAATTTAGGTGGTAGAGGTCGTGTGATCTCAGGTGATTTTGAAATTAGTAGAGTTGGTGTTTTTCAGGGTTTTCTGGGATTGCAGTAAGTACCCTTCCTATCCTTTTCTATTTAGATAGTTTGGGCCCCAGCGTTTGCTCATACTATTTTCATCCTGTGTCTGTATTTCCTCTTGTCTAACCGCCATTACATGTTTGGGGGCTTTCTATTATCTTTGGGGTTCTGCTCCGGGGCAGATAGCTTTCCTATTTCTATCTTTAGGTGTAGTTAGTTTCTCAGGCTGTGACGAGGCGTCTAGGACCAACGTAGGAACGCTCCACGGCTGCCTCTAGTTGTGGTGGTTAGTCAGGGTACTGCAATCCCATAGATTCCAACTGCTCTGGTGTATTGCCTTTTTTACCTGCACTCCTCAGCTACCGAAACATAACAGTGTTGCCTTGTGAACCTGCTTCTGAATCCATGCAGTGTGATAGAGTGGTTTCTGGGGCACAGCGTCATGAGTTTCGAAAGCGCAATGGGTTATGTTTCTACTGTGGTGATGCCTCTCATGCTATTTCAGTCTGCCCTAAGCGGGGAAGACGTTTTGCACGCTCAGTTGTCTTGGGTAGTGTTCAGACTAAGTTTTTATTAACTGTTACCCTGATATGCTCTCTGTCCTCATTTTCTGCTCAGGCTTTCGTTGATTCGGGAGCAGCTATTAACCTGATGGATTTTGATTTTGCTAAACGTTGTGGATTTCCCTTGATACCCCTACAGAAGTCTATTCCCCTACTGGGGATCGATTCTACCCCTTTGGCTGAGAATAAACCTCAGTTCTTTACTCAGGTAATAATGAGGGTTGAACCTGATCATCAGGAGAGCTGCAAATTTTTGGTTCTGTATAATCTTCATGACATTATCGTACTGGGTTTCCCTTGGTTACAGTCTCATAATCCTGTTTTGGATTGGAAATCTGTGTCTGTAACCAGTTGGGGCTGCCAATGTGTTAATACTAACACTCATGTTTTTTCTGCCTCCCCCCAGGCTCAGGATGTTCCTGACTTTTTGATTGATTTTTCTGATGTGTTTAGCGAAAGTAAATCTGCATCCTTGCCTCCCCATAGGAGCTATGACTGCGCTATTTGTAGCGCCGGCGTCCCTGCCCTCTGCAAGGCAGAGACGCTGTTCCCCTGCGACAGCGTCCTCTGCCAGGCAGGGACGTCGCCCCCCTTACCCGCGCTCAGCGTCCTCCTTCCGCCCTGCTGGGGCCGCGCGCTCCTTCCCTGCTACTGGACTTAGGGCGCGCGCCCGCGCGATCCCCCGCTCTTAAAGGGGCCGCGCGCATCTTTCAAAAAGGTCCCCGGCCAATGCCGGAGGACTCCACCCTATATAAAGTACTTCCTCCTTAATGGAGGTGCCCGAGCAATGTTGTTGCACTGTTTAACTCTGCTTCAGCCCTCAGGTTCCGTTACCAGTTACCTGCCTGTCTCCTGCCAGTTTGCTGTCTGCTACCTGTCCGCAAGCCTACCTGAAGGTTCGGCCGTCACCGGTGGTGACCATCGGCTATTCCAGAGAATCTCGCCTGCTCACTTGGGGGCGCTCATCTGCCATCTGCCTGCAGACCTACCCAGAGGTTCGGACGTCACATGCGGTGACCATCGTCTATTCCAGAGACTCTCGCCTGCTCACTTGGGGGCGTTCATCTGCCATCTGCCTGCAGACCTACACAGAGGTTCGGACGTCACATGCGGTGACCATCGTCTATTCCTGAGACTCTCGCCTGCTCACTTGGGGGCGTTCATCTGTCATCTGCCTGCTAGCCTACCATCCAGAGACTGCCCTGGTCACTTGCCGTGACTACCTGCCTGTCCTTCCAGAAACTGCCCCGGTCACTTGCCGTGACTACCTGCCTGTCCTTCCAGAGACTGCCCCGGTCACTTGCCGTGACTACCTGCCTGTCCTTCCAGAGACTGCCCCGGTCACTTGCCGTGACTACCTGCCTTTCCTTCCAGAGACTGCCCCGGTCACTTGCCGTGACTACCTGCCGGTCCTTCCAGAGACTGCCCCGGTCACTTGCCGTGACTACCTGCCTGTCCTTCCAGAGACTGTCCCTGTCACTTGCCGTGACTCCCTGTCCGTCTCCCCGGGCGCCACCCGCTCCTTTACAAGGAAAGCCTCCTTGTATAATAAAGCTCAGAGGTTCCGCCTCCCAGACCCGTTACAGTTTGCTCGGGCCATGGAACCCGGTGGCACCCAAACCCCTTCGCTCTCTGACCTGTGTCATGAACTGTCTCGTCAGAGGTCTCAACAGGAGTCCATCCTGGGTCACCTGCGGAATGTTAATTCCGCGCTGGACACCCTGACTACTTCACCAGCAACCACCGCGGGCGCCATGACTCGCAATCCGGCAGTTCCGCTGCTTACCAATTCCGTGGTTTCCGTTCCTGGACCTCGACTTTCAGCTCCTCCTCGGTTTGGAGGCGACCCTGCTCTGGCTCGGGGTTTCATTAACCAGTGCACCCTGCATTTTGAACTCCTGGCACACCAGTTTAACTCCGACCGGGCCAAAATTGCCTTCATCATGTCCCATCTCACCGGAGAGGCCCTGGCCTGGCTAAATCCTCTTTGGGAGAGAGAAGATCCTCTGGTGTCTGACCTGTCTGCTTTTCTCTCAGCCTTCCGGAAGGTATTCGACGAACCCGGACGGAAGACCTTCTCTGCATCATCTCTGCTGCGTCTCCGTCAGGGAAGTCTCACCGTGGGTCAATATGCCATACGGTTCCGTACCCTTGCCTCGGAGCTGGCTTGGGATAATGACGCTCTGATATCTGTCTTCTGGGAGGGTCTGTCCGGCCGTATTAAAGATGAACTTGCCGGTCGGGACATTCCAACCTCTCTCGATGACCTAATAACTCTTGCCAATCGAATTGATCTACGGTTCCAGGAGCGCGCTAAAGAGGTCACCCGTGAGAGAAGGTTTCCTCGTCTAGCTCCTTCTTTTCAGAGACCTGTAACTCCTTCCGTTTCTCCTCAGGTACACTCTTCTGAGCCTATGCAAGTCGACCAGACCCAGATGGTCAAAGCCCGTCAGGACTTACGCCGTGCCGAGGGGAGTTGCTTCTACTGTGGCAGTAAGGAGCACCGGATCCATACCTGCCCAGAGAGGTCGGGAAACGCCTGTGTCTAGGTTCGCTCGGAGAGGTCCACCTAGACAAAAATAAATCCTCTTCATCTCTGCTGCTGTCAGTCTCAATTCTCCTCGGTGAGAACCGTTATTTCGAACTAGCCCAACTTGATTCTGGAGCAGTCGGGAATCTTGTTTCACAGGCTCTAGTAGAAAAATATCGCATTCCTACCAAACCTCTGGTTGAACCAGTATCTGTTGCTGCTGTGGATGGGGGTCTCCTACCACGTCCCATCCAACTTATCACTGAAGCCATAACCCTGCAGGTGGGAATGTTGCATTCTGAGAGCATCTCGTTTTATGTTCTGCCTGGACTCTCTCACGCTTTCTTACTAGGTCTGCCTTGGCTCCAAAAGCATGCACCCGTGCTCGACTGGCAGACTGGAGAGATCCTTCGCTGGGGACAGAACTGTCATAAAACGTGTTTGGTTCCTGTTCATCCCGTCCGTCCTTCTCCTACACCAACTAATCTACCAGGGCTCCCGATTCCATATTGGTCATTCGCTGATGTCTTTAATAAAAAGGAAGCAGAGACATTACCCCCTCACAGACCGTATGATTGCCCGATCGACCTGCTACCCGGTACTACGCCTCCCCGTGGGCGTATTTACCCATTGTCCGCTGCTGAGACCAGGTCGATGTCCGAATATATCGAGGAGAATTTGGCCAAGGGATTCATCCGGAAATCCGCCTCCCCAGCGGGAGCAGGTTTCTTCTTTGTAAAAAAGAAAGACGGCTCTCTCCGTCCCTGTATTGACTACAGAGGCCTAAATTTGATCACGGTGAAGAATAAGTACCCTCTTCCGCTCATTCCAGAATTGTTTGATCGTCTGAGGGGGGCTAGAATCTTCACCAAACTGGATCTTCGTGGGGCATATAACCTGGTCCGTATCCGTCGGGGAGATGAATGGAAGACGGCATTCAACACCCGGGACGGCCACTATGAGTATTTGGTGATGCCCTTTGGTCTCTGTAATGCTCCAGCAGTCTTTCAGGAGTTGGTCAATGACATCTTCCGGGACCTTCTCTACTCCTGCGTTGTGGTGTACCTAGACGACATCTTGGTCTTCTCTCCGGATCTCCAGTCTCACCGGAGGGATGTTCGTCAGGTTCTGCTCAGGCTCAGGCAGAATCACCTCTTCGCCAAATATGAGAAGTGCCTCTTTGAGCAGACCTCGCTTCCGTTTTTGGGCTACATCATTTCTCAGGCCTACGAATGGATCCGGAGAAACTGTCTGCCATCGAGAAATGGCCCCGACCGGAGGGGTTGAAGGCCATTCAGCGGTTCCTGGGATTCGCCAATTATTACCGCCTTTTCATACCGCACTTCTCTTCCCGGACTGCTCCAATCTCCGCGCTCACCCGCAAGGATGCTAATCCCAAACAGTGGACGCCCGAAGCAGAGGAGGCCTTTCTTTCTTTAAAACAGGCCTTCTCTTCCGCTCCAGTGCTGCATCGCCCGGACGGCAACAAGCAGTTCTTCCTGGAGGTGGACGCTTCCTCTTCTGGAGCCGGAGCGGTACTTACTCAAAAATCTTCATCCAGGAGGATGGTATCTTGCGGCTTCTTCTCCAAACTCTTCTCCTCTTCTGAGCGCAATTACTCCATAGGAGACCGAGAGTTATTGGCCATCAAGCTGGCATTGGAGGAGTGGCGTTACCTACTCGAGGGGGCTCTTCATCCGGTAATCATTTACACTGACCACAAAAATCTGGCTTACCTCCAGCATGCCCAGAGACTTAACCCTCGCCAAGCCCGGTGGTCCTTGTTTTTTGCCTGCTTTGATTTTCTCTTACATTTTCGCCCGGCCGACAAGAACATCAAGGCGGACGCCTTGTCCCGGTCCTTCCTGGTGTCGGATCTCGAGGAGGAACCTAAACATATCATCGATCCCGCCAGAGTGATGCAGGTGGCTCCCGTGAGTCTAAATCGTCTGCCTCCTGGTAAGACGTTCGTATCGGTAACCGATCGGGAGAGAATCCTACACTGGGGTCATTCGTCTAAACTAGCTGGCCACGCTGGTCAGAAAAAGACCCTCCAGCTCATTACTCGGCATTACTGGTGGCCTACACTGCACAAGGACGTAATAGACTTTGTTTCTGCCTGTGTCTCCTGTGCCCGCAACTAAGTTCCGAGACACCTGCCTGCCGGCCGTCTTCTTCCGCTTCCTGTACCCGCTGCCCCCTGGCAGCATATAGCCATGGACTTCATAACAGATCTGCCGTCTCTGCCGGTTGTACGGTCATTTGGGTGGTCGTTGACCGATTTTCCAAGATGGCTCACTTCATTCCCCTGCCAGGGCTTCCGTCTGCACCCGAGTTGGCTAAAGACTTTATCCGCCACATCTTCCGTCTTCATGGTCTGCCTCGTCACATTGTGTCGGATCGTGGGGTACAGTTCACCTCACGTTTCTGGAGAGCCACTTGTAAGTTGCTAGACGTCACCTTGGATTTCTCCTCCGCTTACCACCCGCAGTCCAATGGACAAGTCGAGCGAATCAATCAGAATCTGACCAGTTATCTCCGGCACTTCGTTAATGCCCACCATTCTGACTGGGTGGATCTCCTGCCTTGGGCCGAATTCTCTTACAACAATCACGAGAGCGAATCTTCCTCCAAATCTCCGTTTTTTGTAGTCTTCGGTCAACACCCTGGATCCCTGTTCCTGTCTCCATCTCTGTGGACAATCCAGCTGCGGAATCTCTGGTTAACGAATTTTCCTCCATATGGGAGAGTACCCGGTCCGCACTCATTCTGTCATCCGAGCGCATGAAGAAACATGCTGAAAAAAAACGTCTGGATCCTCCTCAATTCCGTCCTGGGGATAAGGTCTGGCTTTCGTCCAAGTATGTCCGGCTCAAGATTCCTTCCTACAAGTTAGGTCCTCGGTTCATCGGTCCTTTTGAGATCATCAGTCAGATCAACCCGGTGTCCTATAAATTGAAACTCCCGGCCAATCTGCGGATTCCTAACTCCTTCCATGTATCTCTCCTCAAACCGGTGGTACTTAACTCTTTTGTCAAGTCTACAGGTACACCTCCTGCTCCAGTGTCTGCTGAAGACGAATTTGAGGTAGAGAACATTCTGGCCACCAAAAGGGTAGGAAGAAAGACCTATTTTCTGGTGGATTGAAAGGGGTTTGGTCCTGAGGAGAGAACGTGGGAGCCTCGGGAGAACATCCATGCCCCTCTCATCCTAGCTAAATTTCTTTCTGGCCTAAAAAAGGGGGGGCCTAATGGGGGGGGTACTGTAGCGCCGGCGTCCCTGCCCTCTGCCAGGCAGGGACGCTGTTCCCTGCGACAGCGTCCTCTGCCAGGCAGGGACGTCGCCCCCCTTACCCGCGCTCAGCGTCCTCCTTCCGCCCTGCTGGGGCCGCGCGCTCCTTCCCTGCTACTGGACTTAGGGCGCGCGCCCGCGCGCTCCCCCGCTCTTAAAGGGGCCGCGCGCATCTTTCAAAAAGGTCCCGGCCAATGCCGGAGGACTCCACCCTATATAAAGTACTTCCTCCTTAATGGAGGTGCCCGAGCAATGTTGTTGCACTGTTTAACTCTGCTTCAGCCCTCAGGTTCCGTTACCAGTTACCTGCCTGTCTCCTGCCAGTTTGCTGTCTGCTACCTGTCCGCAAGCCTACCTGAAGGTTCGGCCGTCACCGGTGGTGACCATCGGCTATTCCAGAGAATCTCGCCTGCTCACTTGGGGGCGCTCATCTGCCATCTGCCTGCAGACCTACCCAGAGGTTCGGACGTCACATGCGGTGACCATCGACTATTCCAGAGACTCTCGCCTGCTCACTTGGGGGCGTTCATCTGCCATCTGCCTGCAGACCTACCCGGAGGTTCGGACGTCACATGCGGTGACCATCGTCTATTCCTGAGACTCTCGCCTGCTCACTTGGGGGCGTTCATCTGTCATCTGCCTGCTAGCCTACCAGGAGGCTCCACCATCTCAGGTCGTATATACCTGTCCATCCAGAGACTGCCCCGGTCACTTGCCGTGACTACCTGCCTGTCCTTCCAGAGACTGCCCCGGTCACTTGCCGTGACTACCTGCCTGTCCTTCCAGAGACTGCCCCGGTCACTTGCCGTGACTACCTGCCTGTCCTTCCAGAGACTGCCCCGGTCACTTGCCGTGACTACCTGCCTTTCCTTCCAGAGACTGCCCCGGTCACTTGCCGTGACTACCTGCCGGTCCTTCCAGAAACTGCCCCGGTCACTTGCCGTGACTACCTGCCTGTCCTTCCAGAGACTGTCCCTGTCACTTGCCGTGACTCCCTGTCCGTCTCCCCGGGCGCCACCCGCTCCTTTACAAGGAAAGCCTCCTTGTATAATAAAGCTCAGAGGTTCCGCCTCCCAGACCCGTTACACTATTGAATTAGTGCCTGGTAGTAAATTCCCTAAAGGTCGCCTTTTTAACTTGTCTGTACCTGAACATGACGCTATGCGGTCTTATATCAAGGAGTCATTGGAGAAGGGTCATATCAGACCATCCTCTTCACCCTTAGGTGCCGGTTTTTTCTTTGTGGCCAAAAAGGATGGTTCATTAAGGCCGTGTATTGATTATCGTCTTTTGAACAATATTACTGTGAAATATCAATATCCGTTACCCTTGATTTCTGACCTGTTTTCCAGGGTGAAAAAAGCTACTTGGTTTACCAAGCTTGACCTCAGGGGGGCATATAACCGTATTCGCATTAAGCACGGGGATGAATGGAAGACGGCATTTAATACCCCGGAGGGGCATTTTGAGTACCTTGTGATGCCCTTTGGGCTCACTAATGCTCCTTCTGTCTTCCAGTCCTTCATGAATGACATTTTCAGGGATTTTGTGGATATATTTCTGATTATTTGGATGATATCTTGATTTTTTCCAATGACTGGGACTCTCATGTGAAACATGTTCGAACTGTATTCCAGATTTTGAGAGAGAATGCTCTGTATGTGAAGGGATCAAAGTGTCTTTTTGGCGTACAGAGGATCTCATTTCTGGGATTCATTTTGTCCCCATCTGTTATTGAAATGGACCCGGTCAAGGTTCAGGCCATCTGTGATTGGGTCCAGCCTACTTCATTGAAGGCTCTTCAAAGATTTTTGGGTTTTGCCAATTTTTATCGTAAATTTATTGGTAATTTCTCGGTTATTGTTAAATCATTAACTGATTTGACCAAAAAGGGTTCTGATGTGGTGAATTGGCCTCCTGAGGCAGTCTCTGCATTTCAGGAACTTAAGCAGAGATTCACTTCTGCTCCTGTTCTACGGCAGCCTGATGTTTCTCTGCCATTTCAGGTGGAGGTTGATGCCTCTGAAATTGGGGCAGGTGCCGTTTTGTCCCAAAAAGATCCAGAGACCTCTAAAAGTAACCCTTGTGCCTTTTTCTCTCGAAAATTTTCTCCTACTGAACGTAATTATGACGTGGGTAATCGGGAGTTATTGGCCATGAAGTGGGCTTTTGAAGAGTGGAGACATTGGCTGGAGGGAGCCAAACATCAGGTGGTGGTCCTTACGGACCATAAGAATCTGGTCTATCTGGAATCTGCCAAGCGACTCAATCCTAGACAGGCCAGGTGGGCCTTGTTTTTCACACGTTTTAATTTTGTGGTTTCCTTTCTTCCTGGCACTAAGAATGTTAAGGCGGATGCCCTCTCGAGGAGTTTCCTTGCGGACTCTCCTGAGTTATCTGATCCTTCTGTTATTTTGAAAGAAGGTGTAGTTCTTTCCGCCATCTCGCCAAATTTGAGACTGGCTCTGGAGGGGTGTCAGGAGGATAAGCCCGAGCGCTGCCCTGTTGGGAAATTGTTTGTCCCGGACCAGTGGAAAAAGAGTGTGATGTCTGAGATTCATTGTTCCGCGTTGGCCGGTCATCCCGGAATTTTTGGTACCAGAGACTTGGTTAGCCGGTCCTTTTGGTGGCCTACCTTGTCTCGTGATGTCAGGGAATTTGTGCAGTCCTGCGGGACTTGCTCTCGCTCCAAGCCTTGCTCTCGCTCTAGTGGTTTGTTGATGCCATTGCCTGTGCCCAAGAGACCATGGACCCATATCTCTATGGATTTCATTTCCGACCTCCCTGTTTCTCAGAGAATGACCGTCATCTGGGTGATTTGTGATAGGTTTTCCAAGATGATACATCTTGTGCCATTACCTAAGTTGCCTTCCTCCTCTGAATTGGTGCCTTTGTTCCTTCAGCACGTGGTTCGTTTACACGGCATTCCTGAGAACATTGTGTCTGACAGAGGAGTCCAGTTTGTTTCCAGATTTTGGAGGACCTTTTGTTCTAAACTTGGTGTTCAATTGTCTTTCTCCGCGGCGTTTCATCCTCAGACCAATTGTCAAACTGAGAGAACAAACCAGACATTGGAGACTTATCTAAGATGCTTTGTGTCTGCTGATCAGGATGACTGGGTCTCTTTTTTGCCTTTGGCTGAGTTTGCTCTTAATAATAGGGCTAATTCTGCCACTTTGATGTCTCCATTTTTCTGTAATTCTGGGTTTCACCCTCCATTTTCTTCAGGACAGACGGAGGCTTCTGTCTGTCCAGGTGTTGACTCTGTTGTGGAGCGTATGCAACAGATTTGGGACCAGGTAGTGGAGAGGTTGTCCCTCTCTCAGGAGAGGGCCCAGCGGTTTGCTAACCGGCATAGGACTGATGGTCCTCGGTTTAAAGTGGGGGACTTGGTCTGGTTGTCCTCAAAAAATATTCCTATGAGAGTGGCATCTCCTAAATTTAAGCCTAGGTTCATTGGACTGTTGTGAATGGGTTTGAGATGAGTTCTGAGCAGAGGCTTCCTCTGGTGGTTACAAGCGGTACTGGTCTGTTCAGTGAAGATTGTGAGGACTGGGAATCAGGTGTTACTGACTGGTCTTATATAAGGGAGTCACCTTCCCATCAGGGTTGCCGGTGATCAATTGTTCTGGTCTGAATCCTTCATTCCTGTTTCCCTTGTAGCCTGCTGTGTCGTGTCTGCATCTCCTGCTAACAGATAAGACATTTTCTTCTTTTTGTTTTTGTGCTATATTTTTGCATTTTGTCCTGCACTTCTGTGGGGGCCTTCAGGGTCCCCTCCGGGGGCTTTTGCCCTCTCAGTTTAGTTCAGCCACTGATGTTTGTACTTTTGCTTTTTGCAGTTTTTTCAGTGGCTGCTGTTTTGATTTTGTTACACCAGAGAACTAATTTAGGTGGAAGAGGTCGTGTGATCTCAGGTGTTTTGAATTTAGTAGAGTTGGTGCTTTTCAGGGTTTTCTGGGATTGCAGTAAGTACCCTTCCTATCCTTTTCTATTTAGTTAGTTTGGGCCCCAGCGTTTGCTCATTCTATTTTCTTTCTGTGTCAGTATTTCATCTTGTCTAACAGCCATTACATGTTTGGGGGCTTTCTATGTTCTTTGGGGTTCTGCTCCGGGGCAGATAGCTTTCCTATTTCTATCTTTAGGTGTAGTTAGTTTCTCAGGCTGTGACGAGGCGTCTAGGACCAACGTAGGAACGCTCCACGGCTGCCTCTAGTTGTGGTGGTTAGTCAGGGTACTGCAATCTCATAGATTCCAACTGCTCTGGTGTATTGCCTTTTTTACCTGCACTCCTCAGCTACCGAAACATAACAGTATCACCGGCCTAAAAATTGAAAATTGTATGGTACTCACAGAAGGGAAAAAATATGTGAAAGAAAAAAGGTTGTCAGAGTTGTCAGAGATATTTTTCTGTTTGTTGCATTTTTTTCCCTCTGTATCTCTGGGTGCTGGGGAGGATCTTTTCTCTCAATGGAGTTTGCACAGTTGTCTGGCCGTGTGGATCAGCTTGCCACTGAGGTTCAGAGTACTGCTGCATATCTTGCTAGGTTGCCTGTTGTGGAACCTAGGATTCCCATGCCAGATTTGTTTTTAGGGGATCGAGCTAAGTTTCAGAATTTCAAAAATAATTGTAAATTGTTTTTTGCCTTAAAATCTAAGTCCTCAGGGAACGCAGCGCAGCAGGATCAAATTATCATCTCTCTCCTGCGCGGCGATCCTCAGGATTGGGCTTTTTCCCTGACACCTGGGGATCCTGTTTTGAGTGATGTTGATGCATTTTTTCAGGCTTTGGGGTTATTGTACGATGAGCCTAATGTCACTGATCAAGCTGAAAAAGCCTTGTTGGCATTAAATCAGGGGCCTTATGACGCTGAGTTATACTGTCAGAGATTCCGTAGGTGGGCAGTCCTGACCAAATGGAATGACGACGCTTTGGCAGCCCTTTTCCGGAAGGGTCTGTCAGATAATGTAAAGGATGTTATGGTGGGATTCCCTGTCCCCTCTGACCTCAATGATTCTATGTCATTAGCGATTCAAATTGACAGATGTTTGCGTGAGCGGAGAAGTATGCGTGGAATGGTGTTGCCTTGTGAACCAGCTTCTGAACCCATGCAGTGTGATAGAGTGGTGTCTGGGGCACAGCGTCATGAGTTTCGAAAGCGCAATGGGTTATGTTTCTACTGTGGTGATGCCTCTCATGCTATTTCAGTCTGCCCTAAGCGGGGAAGACGTTTTGCACGCTCAGTTGTCTTGGGTAGTGTTCAGACTAAGTTTTTATTAACTGTCACTCTGATATGCTCTCTGTCCTCATTTTCTGCTCAGGCTTTCGTTGATTCTGGAGCAGCTATTAACCTGATGGATTATGATTTTGCTAAACGTTGTGGGTTTCCCTTGGTACCCCTACAGAAGCTATTCCCCTACTGTGGATCGATTCTACCCCTTTGGCTGAGAATAAACCCCAGTTTTCTACTCAGGTGATAATGAGGGTTGAACCTGATCACCAGGAGTGCTGCAAATTTTTGGTTCTGTATAATCTGCATGACATTATCGTGCTGGGTTTCCCTTGGTTACAGTCTCATAATCCTGTTTTGGATTGGAAATCTGTGTCTGTAACCAGTTGGGGCTGCCAATGTGTTAATACCAACACTCCTGTTTTTTCTGCCTCCCCCAGGCTCAGGATGTTCCTGACTTTTTGATTGATTTTTCTGATGTGTTTAGCGAAAGTAAATCTGCATCCTTGCCTCCCCATAGGAGCTATGACTGCGCTATTGAATTAGTGCCGGGTAGTAAATTCCCTAAAGGTCGCCTTTTTAACTTGTCTGTACCTGAACATGACACTATGCGGTCTTATATCAAGAAATCATTGGAGAAGGGTCATATCAGACCATCCTCTTCACCCTTAGGTGCCGGTTTTTTCTTTGTGGCCAAAAAAGATGGTTCATTAAGGCCGTGTATTGATTATCGTCTCTTGAACAATATTACTGTGAAATATCAATATCCGTTACCCTTGATTTCTGACCTGTTTTCCAGGGTGAAAAACGCTACTTGGTTTACCAAGCTTGACCTCAGGGGAGCATATAACCTTATTCGCATTAAGCACGGGGATGAATGGAAGACGGCATTCAATACCCCGGAGGGGCATTTTGAGTACCTTGTGATGCCCTTTGGGCTCACTAATGCTCCTTCCGTCTTCCAGTCCTTCATGAATGACATTTTCAGGGATTTTGTGGACAAATTTCTGATTGTTTATTTGGATGATATCTTGATTTTTTCTAATGACTGGGACTCTCATGTGAAACATGTTTGAACTGTATTCCAGATTTTGAGAGAGAATGCTCTGTATGTGAAGGGATCAAAGTGTCTTTTTGGCGTACAGAGGATCTCATTTCTGGGATTCATTTTGTCCCCATCTGTTATTGAAATGGACCCGGTCAAGGTTCAGGCCATCTGTGATTGGGTGCAACCTACTTCATTAAAGGCTCTTCAGAGATTTTTGGGTTTTGCCAATTTTTATCGTAAATTTATTGGTAATTTCTCGGTTATTGTTAAACCATTAACTGATTTGACCAGAAAGGGTTCTGATGTGGTGAATTGGCCTCCTGAGGCAGTCTCTGCATTTCAGGAACTTAAGCAGAGATTCACTTCTGCTCCTGTTCTACGGCAGCCTGATGTTTCTCTGCCATTTCAGGTGGAGGTTGATGCCTCTGAAATTGGGGCAGGTGCCGTTTTGTCCCAAAAAGATCCAGAGACCTCTAAAAGTAACCCTTGTGCCTTTTTCTCTCGAAAATTTTCTCCTACTGAACGTAATTATGACGTGGGTAATCGGGAGTTATTGGCCATGAAGTGGGCTTTTGAAGAGTGGAGACATTGGCTGGAGGGAGCCAAACATCAGGTGGTGGTCCTTACGGACCATAAGAATCTGGTCTATCTGGAATCTGCCAAGCGACTCAATCCTAGACAGGCCAGGTGGGCCTTGTTTTTCACACGTTTTAATTTTGTGGTTTCCTTTCTTCCTGGCACTAAGAATGTTAAGGCGGATGCCCTCTCGAGGAGTTTCCTTGCGGACTCTCCTGAGTTATCTGATCCTTCTGTTATTTTGAAAGAGGGTGTAGTTCTTTCCGCCATCTCGCCCAATTTGAGACTTGCTCTGGAGGGGTGTCAGGAGGATAGGCCCGAGTGCTGCCCTGTTGGAAAATTGTTTGTCCCGGACCAGTGGAAAAAGAGTGTGATGTCTGAGATTCATTGTTCCGCATTGGCTGGGCATCCGGAATTTTTGGTACCAGAGACTTGGTTAGTCGGTCCTTTTGGTGGCCTACCTTGTCTCGTGATGTCAGGGAATTTGTGCAGTCCTGCGGGACTTGCTCTCACTCCAAGCCTTGCTCTCGCTCTAGTGGTTTGTTGATGCCATTGCCTGTGCCCAAGAGACCATGGACCCATATCTCTATGGATTTCATTTCCGACCTTCCTGTTTCTCAGAGAATGACCACCATCTGGGTAATTTGTGATAGGTTTTCCAAAATGATACATCTTGTGCCATTACCTAAGTTGCCTTCCTCCTCTGAATTGGTTCCGTTGTTCCTTCAGCACGTGGTTCGTTTACACGGCATTCCTGAGAACATTGTGTCTGACAGAGGAGTCCAGTTTGTTTCCAGATTTTGGAGGACTTTTTGTTCTAAACTGGGTGTTCAATTGTCTTTCTCCTCGGCATTTCATCCTCAGACCAATGGTCAAACTGAGAGAACAAACCAGACATTGGAGACTTATCTAAGATGCTTTGTGTCTGCTGATCAGGATGACTGGGTCTCTTTTTTGCCTTTGGCTGAGTTTGCTCTTAATAATAGGGCTAGCTCTGCCACTTTGATGTCTCCGTTTTTCTGTAATTCTGGGTTTCACCCTCGATTTTCTTCAGGACAGACGGAGGTTTCTGTCTGTCCAGGTGTTGACTCTGTTGTGGAGCGTATGCAGCAGATTTGGGACCAGGTAGTGGAGAGCTTGTCCCTCTCTCAGGAGAAGGCCCAGCGGTTTGCTAACCGGCATAGGACTGATGGTCCTCGGTTTAAAGTGGGGGACTTGGTCTGGTTGTCCTCAAAGAATATTCCTATGAGAGTAGCATCTCCTAAATTTAAGCCTAGGTTCATTGGACCTTATAAGATCATGGAGATTATTAATCCTGTTTCTTTTCGTTTGCTTCTTCCAGGGACATTTAAGATCCATAACGTGTTCCACAAGTCCTTGTTGAAGAGGTTTGTTGAGCCAGTGGTTCCTGCTGCTGTGCCTCCTGACCCTGTTTTGGTTGAGGGCAATCTGGAGTATGTGGTTGAGAAAATATTAGATTCTCGTTTTTCTAGACGGAAACTCCAGTATTTGGTTAAATGGAGAGGTTATGGTCAGGAAGACAATTCTTGGGTGTTTGCTTCGGACATCCATGCTAGGAGACTTATCCGTGCGTATCATAGAACTCATCCTGACCAACCTGGTTGCTCAAATGAGGGTTCGGTGACCCTCCTCAAGGGGGGGTACTGTTGTGAATGGGTTTGAGATGAGTTCTGAGCAGAGGCTTCCTCTGGTGGTTACAAGCGGTACTGGTCTGTTCAGTGAAGATTGTGAGGACTGGGAATCAGGTGTTACTGACTGGTCTTATATAAGGGAGTCACCTTCCCATCAGGGTTGCCGGTGATCAATTGTTCTGGTCTGAATCCTTCATTCCTGTTTCCCTTGTAGCCTGCTGTGTCGTGTCTGCATCTCCTGCTAACAGATAAGACATTTTCTTCTTTTTGTTTTTGTGCTATATTTTTGCATTTTGTCCTGCACTTCTGTGGGGGCCTTCAGGGTCCCCTCCAGGGGCTTTTGCCCTCTCAGTTTAGTTCAGCCACTGATGTTTGTACTTTTGCTTTTTCCAGTTTTTTCAGTGGCTGCTGTTTTGATTTTGTTACACCAGAGAACTAATTGAGGTGGAAGAGGTCGTGTGATCTCAGGTGTTTTTGAATTTAGTAGAGTTGGTGCTTTTCAGGGTTTTCTGGGATTGCAGTAAGTACCCTTCCTATCCTTTTCTATTTAGTTAGTTTGGGCCCCAGCGTTTGCTCATTCTATTTTCTTTCTGTGTCAGTATTTCATCTTGTCTAACAGCCATTACATGTTTGGGGGCTTTCTATGTTCTTTGGGGTTCTGCTCCGGGGCAGATAGCTTTCCTATTTTTATCTTTAGGTGTAGTTAGTTTCTCAGGCTGTGACGAGGCGTCTAGGACCAACGTAGGAACGCTCCACGGCTGCCTCTAGTTGTGGTGGTTAGTCAGGGTACTGCAATCTCATAGATTCCAACTGCTCTGGTGTATTGCCTTTTTTACCTGCACTCCTCAGCTACCGAAATATAACATTGGACCTTATACGATCATGGAGATTCTTAATCCTGTTTCTTTTCGTTTGCTTCTTCCAGGGACATTTAAGATCCATAACGTGTTCCACAAGTCCTTGTTGAAGAGGTTTGTTGAGCCAGTGGTTCCTACTGCTGTGCCTCCTGACCCTGTTCTGGTTGAGGGCAATCTGGAGTTTGTGGTTGAGAAAATATTGAATTCTCGTTTTTCTAGACGGAAACTCCAGTATTTGGTTAAGTGGAGAGGTTATGGTCAGGAAGACAATTCTTGGGTGTTTGCTTCGGACATCCATGCTAGGAGACTCATCCGTGCGTATCATAGAACTCATCCTGACCGACCTGGTTGCTCAAATGAGGGTTCGGTGACCCCTCCTCAAGGGGGGGTACTGTTGTGAATGGGCTTGAAATGAGTTCTGAGCAGAGGCTCCCTCTGGTGGTTACAAGCGGTACTGGACTGTCCAGTGAAGATTGTGAGGATTGGGAATCAGGTGTTACTGACTGGTCTTATATAAGGGAGTCGCCTTCCCATCAGGGTTGCCGGTGATCAATTGTTCTGGTCTCAATCCTTGATTCCTGGTTTCCTTTGTAGCCTGCTGTGTCGTGTCTGCATCTCCTGCTAACAGATAAGACAGTTTCTTCTTTTTGTGCTCGATTTTTGCATTTTGTCCTGCACTTCTGTGGGGGCCTTCAGGGTCCCCTCCGGGGGCTTTTGCCCTCTCAGTTTAGTTCAGCCACTGATGTTTGTACTTTTGCTTTTTCCAGTTTTTTCAGTGGCTGCTGTTTTGATTTTGTTACACCAGAGAACTAATTTAGGTGGAAGAGGTCGTGTGATCTCAGGTGTTTTTGAATTTAGTAGAGTTGGTGCTTTTCAGGGTTTTTTGGGATTGCAGTAAGTGCCCTTCCTATCCTTTTCTATTTAGGTAGTTTGGGCCCCAACGTTTGCTCATACTATTTTCTGTCTGTCAGTATTTCTTCTTGTCTAACCGCCATTACATGTTTGGGGGCTTTCTATGTTCTTTGGGGATCTGCTCCGGGGCAGATAGCTTTCCTCCTTCTATCTTTAGGTGTAGTTTCTCAGGCTGTGACGAGGCGTCTAGGACCAACGTAGGAACGCTCCACGGCTGCCTCTAGTTGTGGTGGTTAGTCAGGGTACTGCAATCTCATAGATTCCAACTGCTCTGGTGTATTGCCTTTTTTACCTGCACTCCTCAGCTACCGAAACATAACAGAGATTTATGTTATGCACTGCTTGCAAAAAACTACCCTGACCGAGAGGTCTGGCGTCGATCGACAATATGGGGATGGGTTTAGCCAATACACTCAGTCGCATACCTTGAACCCGGGCAAACCGAGCGTCCACCAGATTAGCCCGGCCCCACTATCCAGAAGAACAGATATCCTCTCAGTTCTCGTACCCACCACCACCTCCGCCGGTACGAGGAATTGAGACGGACCTAGGGACGAAATACCTACTCCCAGATTGCCGTCCACCACACAACCTGGGATCAATAGTTTTCCGGCGACTTCTCCCTCTGCAAAGGACGGGATGGACACCCCCAACAAAATGTCCCTTTCTCCCGCAGAAGAAACACCTTCCTGTCTTGTGGCGCACTGCCGATCCCCTCCCCCAGAATGATGTCCCTCCTAACTGCATCGGCTCTTCTGGACTGACCAGGGGAACCTCCATATAAGGGGCCCTAGTAGAAGGTGGAGTCATCACAGGGGCGGAGTTACCCCGCACCTCTCCCGAAGCCGTCTGTCAATGCGAATAGCAAGGGCCATAGCGGCTTCCAGTGACGGAGGGTCATACTGTGCCAGCACATCCTTTAATTTATCAGATAAACCTTGACAAAACTGGCTCCTAAGAGCCGGGTCATTCCACTGGGTGTCCGTGGCCCACCTACGGAACTCCGAACAGAATTCCTCCGCCGGACGATCTCCCTGCTGTATCTTACGTAACTTAGATTCAGCAAGAGAGATCCGATCCGGGTCATCATATACAAGACCCAGAGCTGCGAAAAACCTATCCACTGACTGGAGAGCCGGGGAGCCCGGGGGAAGGGAGAACGCCCAGGATTGGGGGTCCCCTTGCAGGAGCGAGATGACAATCCCCACCCTTTGCTCTTCACTCCCTGATGACAGAGGTCGCAGCCGAAAGTACAATTTACATGCCTCCCGGAAAGCAAAAAACTTGTTCCGCCCCCAGTGAACCTGTCAGGGAGAGCTACTTTAGGTTCTGGACCGGCTTGCTCCGGGGGGTACAAAACCTTGGACTTAACGTCCGCCAGCTCCATGGACAAACTCTGCAACTGCCGAACTAGACTGGCTACTGGATCCATGGTGGCTGGAGAAAATCTTTAGTGTGGTCGGTGAAAATGTCACGCTCTCACTGCATACAGGAGGTCCGGGGTCTATGCTGACCCTAAGCAGGGGCCCTGACTAATCCCTCTACCTGGAGGTACTGTTGATGGTACAGAGGTCCAGGCCGCCAGCGTAACCCTATCTCCTGTAAATCCCTGACCCTCAGAAATCTAGTCCTGAGAAGGACCCTGATCACAATCACAGGGGACTGGAAGATATATGCCTAAACACAGTAATAGACGAATGAGACAGTACAAGGGGTAAACTAAAATCCACCTTGCATACAAAACTCACTCCACAACTACAGAGGGAACACCAACGGGTACGGAAATAAATGATAAAGCGAGGAGGGGAAAAAACCACACCAGGTACTCTACACTTCAGACTTCACAATACCACGATCCGCTCTGCTGGTCTGCATGAATGCTTTCACCGACACATTCCTAGCAGACTGGCAGGTATTTGAAGGAATCTCATTACTGCAGCATTAACTGCAGCTGGGCGAGGCTGGGCCTCGTCTAGCATAGAGAGAGAGAGAATAAACTCCCTCACTGCCGAAAAACACCAAGCACCAAAAACTCAGCTGCGAGAAGTCAGATTGTGTAATCGCGAAGATCTTCGAGGTGACACGGGTACCTCGAAGATCTTCGCGATTACACAATCTGACTTCTCGCAGCTGAGTTTTTGGTGCTTGGTGTTTTTCGGCAGTGAGGGAGTTTATTCTCTCATAGGTACTGAGAAAGGGCAAGGTAGGGGAGTGCTGTTTGGCAATTCCTTTACCAGCAGACTATTGTGACATGGCTGGAAGAGAGACGGACGTCCATTTTCTAGTGTGCTGGTGAGCATACTGTTGACTGAGGCCGGCTTGTGTACTCCTCCTAGACAGACGTCTCCTATGATGACCCATCCAAGGTCGAGCATCTGAGCGTACGGAGCATTTCTGGGGCCGTTTATATATTCTCTAGTCTTGTGGACTCGTAGTACATCTCTTCCCAGGAGTAGGGCTATTGGGGCTTCTGGATCCAACTCAGGTATCAGGTGGGCTATACACTTCAGATGGGGGTGATATGTCGCCAACTCCGGTGATGGTATCTCTGACCTGTTGTCGGGAATATGGTTGCATTCCAGGATGTTTGGTAGCGATAGGCAGGTTTGACCATCTATGGACTCCACCTTGTATCTGGTCGCTTTTCTCCCCGCCGTCTCAACGGTACCTGAACACGTCCTCAGGGAGTAGGGAGAACCAGGGCCTACAATGCTGAAGTTGTCAAAGAAGATGGACCTGGCTAAAGACATGTTACTTTGGTCATCCAGGATTGCATATATCTTGAGGGCTTTGTCCTTGCGGCCTGCAGGGTAGACTTGGACAAGGCAGATTTTGAACAGGACCTTCCTCCTGTGAGTCCTTTACAGATCTCTGTACATTGAGAGCTGACCACAGGGGTATCTTCATCAGCGTTCTTCTCCTTCCCATCGTGCTCATCTGCTTGTGACAACACTCGTGGAGGTGGTCCAGGGTGCCAGGCTGTATTGTGATCCGTGCTGCCGCATTCTGCACCTTTCACGCTAGCTTCACAGTTCCTGGCGAGGTGAGAGGTTGTGGCACAACATTTGAAGCAGATGTTGTTCTCTTTGAGGAAACCCTTGCGATCCTCCAAAGACTTCTCCTGAAGGCTCTGCATTTTAGTAGAGGATGTGGTTTCTTGTGTAGAGGACAATGTTTACTGACATCCTGAGGCTTGTTTTCGTCTGGAGGGGGTTTACTCGCATTGTGAGGAGGACCTGTGGAAACAATGTTAGTTTTGTGGACTGCCACGGGTGTCCTACTGGGTTTGACACCGGGGGCAGTGGAACATGACAGAGTGGAGTCAAAACTAGGGTCATTTCTGATCTTAGCTTGTTGGGTGACAAATTCTACGAATACAGTGAAAGGAGGGAATGGTACATTATGATTTTGTTTATACCGTGAACCATATGTAACCCACTTTTCTTGTAGAATGTAAGGAAGTTTTTGTATTATCGGATTGACACCCCTAGCGGTGTCTAAGAATGCCAATCCGGGCAAGTCTCCTTCCTCCTGGGCAACCTGTAACTCTATCAATAAATCACTCAATTCTCTAAGCTTTTGATAACCTTTAGGTCCTATCTTAGGAAAATCATCAATTCTTTTGCATAAAGCATGTATGACTTCTACTGTCCCATAGCATTCATCAAGTTTTTCCCACACTTTGCGTAGACCTATGTGTGGATGCTTTATATTGATGTCTCTTAGTCTTTTGGCATGCTCGACCGACTCACTTCCGAGCCACTTTACTAGGAGGTCTAACTCATCACTATTAGAAAGGTCCAGACAATGAATGGCGTTCCGGAACGAGGCTCGCCATGACCTATAGTTCTCGGATTTATCAGTGAACTTTACAAGTCCTTTTGTAACCAGTTCTTGGCGGGCAAGGAACTTTGCAAAGTCTATGGTGGCTTGGTCAGTGCTGGCACGAGCTGGTGTGTTATAGTCATGTCTAGTGTGTGGTGTATCACCATACCTGTGAGACGCTTCTGACTTCGTATAGTCTGTGCAGTACCTTCTCGGTGAAGGAGGTGTCTCTTTAATGCGGGATGGGAGCTGTACCTTCTGCTCAGTGGAACAGCCGCTGTGGTCGACATCTCTGCGCTGGACGACTCCTTGTTTGTGGTAACGAAGTTCGGGGTTGGATCGCTGGTAGCCGGCGTAGGCTGGTCGATGTGGTGCATCAGGGCTGTCATCTATGCCGGAATGTTGACGGACGTACTCTGCGACACGCTGCGCTGGATCTTGCTGTCCTAGATCTGGTCCGCGAATGTTGCTGCGTCTCTCACAATCAAGATTCTTCATAGTTTCCAAATACTCTGCTTTAGCAATTGCAGCTGCTGTCTCTTTGTCTGCCACAAGTCTTTCTAGCTCTGCTTGCAAACGTGCAGTTTCGGCTTGCAGGCATGCGGTTTCGGCCTCTCTCTCTGCCTGCAGACATGTGCTTTCGGCCTCTCTCTCTGCCTGCAGACGTGCGGTTTCGGCCTCTCTCTCTGCCTGCAGACGTAGGCTTTCGGCCTCTCTCTCTGCCTGCAGACGTGCGGTTTCGGCATCTTGCTCTGCCTGTCTCAGCTTTAGGCGCATCTCTCTTTCGGCGAAGGAGGATCTTGCTTTGGCTGCCTCGGCTTCGGCACGGGTGACAGCAGCAAGCTTTGCTAATGACGACCTGCTGGAGCTTGCTCGTGACCTTGTTTTGAGTGAGGATGTGCTGTTTTGAGACATTGTGCGCTTAGCTGCGTACTGCTGAGTATATTAGCAGGAAACAGTCTATGCGCGGCGGCTTCCGCGTGGCAGGAATCATGAAGCGCTTGATGGCGGGCTGTACTCTCGGTTCTTGTGACTGTATGGCGGCCGCTGCAGTATCCGCAGGCACTGCGGTGGGGGTACAAGCGGCTCCTTAAGTCGTATTCACTGTCGCATGCGTCTAGCATCTGTTTTACTGTTCTGCCTTCATACACGTTGACACGGTGTGCAATCTAGCATACAGCCTAAACCACGATTACGTACTCCAAATAAGCAGACTGTCCTCTGTAGTCTAACTTGTTTATTGGTGAACAGTATAGAACATGCGCGGTAAAACAGATATGCTTTACCAGGATAGCAAAATAAAGTTGGAGAGGTTACAGGAGAGCACATGAACACGTGTATTCCCTGATGTACATGGAAGAAAATGGAGCTTCTTCTTCCCAGCATACCTTGCTTCAACCCACAATGCAATACTCTATCTGCTTGTTAAAGGCCAAGGCTATAAATTCAGCCACCACTAGATGGTGCCATAACAAACCAGCACACAATACAAAACATACTGCCCTGTACTCAGATGGGCAGAACAAGGGCACAGAACTACTTCACCGCATCAATGGCAGAATGGATGGAGCCATGTACCGTAAAATCCTGGGTGACAACCTCTTTCCCTCCGCCAGGGAATTAAAAATGGGTTGTGGCTGGGTCTTCCAGCAAGACAATGACTCAAAACATACAGCCAAGGCAACAAAGAAGTGGCTCAAAAAGAAGCACATTAAGGTCATGGAGTAGCCTAGCCAGTCTCCAGACCTTAATCCCACAGAAAACTTATAGAGGGAGTTGAAGCTCTGAGTTGCCAAGTGACAGCCTCAAAATCTTAATGATTTAGAGATGATCTGCAAAAAGGAGTGGAGCAAAATTCCTCCTGACATGTGCGCAAATCTCATCATCAACTACAAAAAAAAGTATGACTGATGTGCTTGCCACAAGGGTTTTACCACCAAGTATTAAAGGGAATCTGTCACCCTAAATTGGCGGGATATTTAAATGATGGCAGTCAGGTCAGATGGGCGGTGTTTTGGGTACTTGCCTTAACATGTTGTTCGCCGCTGTCTCCATTATTTCTGGGAATTGTAGTCGTTGCCCTCCATATAACGCACCTGCGCATTACAATCTTGAATTGCGCAAGCGCAGTATGCTTTGCCCGCAGATTGCAATAAGCAAGCGCGTTATATGGAGGGCAACGACTACAATTCCCAGAAATAATTGAGACAGTGGCAAACAACATGTTAAGGCAAGTACCCAAAACACCGCCCATCTGACCTGACTTCCATCATTTAAATATCCCGCCAATTTAGGGTGACAGATTCCCTTTAAGTCTTGTTTCCCAGAGGGATCAAATGCTTATTTCTCACTGCAAAATGCAAATAAATTTATATTATTTATACAATGTGATTTTCACATGAAGGGATTGCCGTTTATTTAGGCAATTCATGCATCTGTTGTGGTTGTCGAACAGCTGTGAGACATGCAGCCGCGGGGACTCAAACTCATTATTCGAGCACACTCCGTTAGCACACGAGCATGCTCATATAACACCTTATCCGAGCATGTTCGCCCATCACTAATAGAGACCTCACTATAGAATGTATAGACATGTCATTGAAGAATATACAGACTCCTTTATGAATTTTAGAATGTTCCCTATAGAATATATACATATAATTTAACACATATAATTATACCTTCCAACAGAAAGCATAGCAATCTTCATTATAGAAAGTATAGAATGTCATGTATGTACATAGTGAGTGCACCAGCAGAATAGTGAGTGGAGCTCTGGAGTATAATACAGGATGCAACTCAGGATCAGTAATGTAATGTATGTACACAGTGACTGCACCAGCAGAATAGTGAGTGCAGCTCTGGGGTATAATACAGGATGTAATTCAGGATCAGTAATGTAATGTATGTACACAGTGACTGCACCAGCAGAATAGTGAGTGCAGCTCTGGAGTATAATACAGGATGTAACTCAGGATCAGTAATGTAATGTATGTGCACAGTGACTGCACCAGCAGAATAGTGAGTGCAGCTCTGGGGTATAATACAGGACGTAACTCAGGATCAGTACAGGATCAGTAATGTAATGAATGTACACAGTGACTGCACCAGCAGAATAGTGAGTGCAGCTCTGGGGTATAATACAGGAGGTAACTCAGGATCAGTAATGTAATGTATGTACACAGTGACTGCACCAGCAGAATAGTGAGTGCAGCTCTGGGGTATAATACAGGATGTAACTCAGGATCAGTAATGTAATGTATGTGCACAGTGACTGCACCAGCAGAATAGTGAGTGCAGCTCTGGGGTATAATACAGGACGTAACTCAGGATCAGTACAGGATCAGTAATGTATGTACACAGTGACTGCACCAGCAGAATAGTGAGTGCAGCTCTGGGGTATAACACAGGAGGTAACTCAGGATCAGTAATGTAATGTATGTACACAGTATCTGCAACAGCAGAATAGTGAGTGCAGCTCTGGAGTATAATACAGGATGTAACTCAGGATCAGTAATGTATGTACACAGTGACTGCACCAGCAGAATAGTGAGTGTAGCTCTGGAGTATAATACAGGATGTAACTCAGGATCAGTAATGTATGTACACAGTGTCTGCAACAGCAGAATAGTGAGTGCAGCTCTGGAGTATAATACAGGATGTAACTCAGGATCAGTAATGTATGTACACAGTGACTGCACCAGCAGAATAGTGAGTGCAGCTCTGGAGTATAATACAGGATGTAATTCAGGATCAGTAAAGTAATGTATGTACATAGTGTCTGCACCAGCAGAATAGTGAGTACAGCTCTGGAGTATAATACAGGAGGTAACTCAGGATCAGTAATGTATGTACACAGTGACTCCACCAGCAGAATAGTGAGTGCAGCTCTGGAGTATAATACAGGAGGAAACTCAGGATCAGTAATGTACAGTACAGACCAAAAGTTTGGACACACCTTCTCATTCAAAGATTTTTCTGTATTTTCATGACTATGAAAATTGCAGAATCACACTGAAGGCATCAAAACTATGAATTAACACATGTGGAATTATACATTATACTTTACAAAAAAGTGTGAAACAACTGAAAATATGTCTTATATTCTAGGTTCTTCAAAGTAGCCACCTTTTGCTTTGATTACTGCTTTGCACGCAGAAAAGGTGAACGGATGGACTCTACATGCCTGGTTCCCACCGTGAAGCATGGAGGAGGTGGTGTGATGGTGTGGGGGTGCTTTGCTGGTGACATTGTTGGGGATTTATTCATAATTGAAGCGGTGAGCGGTCCAGCTCACCCCAAACCATCTCGATTGGGTTCAGGTCTGGTGACTGTGGAGGCCAGGTCATCTGGCGTAGCACCCCAACACTCTCCTTCTTGGTTAAATAGCCCTTACACAGCCTGGAGGTGTGTTTGGGGTCATTGTCCTGTTGAAAAATAAATGATGGTCCAACTAAACGCAAACCGGATGGAATAGCATGCTGCTGCAAGATGCTGTGGTAGCCATGCTGGTTCAGTATTCCTTCAATTTTGAATAAATACCCAACAGTGTCACCAGCAAAGCACCCCCACACCATCACACCACCTCCATGCTTCACGGTGGGAACCAGGCATGTAGAATCCATCCGTTCACCTTTTCTGCGTGCAAAGCAGTAATCAAAGTGAAAGGTGGCTACTTTGAAGAACCTAGAATATAAGACATATTTTCAGTTGTTTCACACTTTTTTGTAAAGTGTAATGTATAATTCCACATGTGTTACTTCATAGTTTTGATGCCTTCAGTGTGATTCTACAATTTTCATAGCCATGAAAATACAGAAAAATCACTGAATGAGAAGGTGTGTCCAAACTTTTGGTCTGTACTGTATGTACACAGTGACTCCACCAGCAGAATAGTGAGTGCAGCTCTGGAGTATAATACAGGATGTAACTCAGGATCAGTAATGTATGTACACAGTGACTCCACCAGCAGAATAGTGAGTGCAGCTCTGGAGTATAATACAGGATGTAACTCAGGATCAGTAATGTATGTACACAGTGACTGCACCAGCAGAATAGTGAGTGCAGCTCTGGAGTATAATACAGGAGGTAACTCAGGATCAGTAATGTAATGTATGTACACAGTGACTGCACCAGCAGAATAGTGAGTGCAGCTCTGGGGTATAACACAGGGGGTAACTCAGGATCAGTAATGTAATGTATGTACACAGTGACTGCACCAGCAGAATAGTGAGTGCAGCTCTGGGGTATAATACAGGATGTAACTCAGGATCAGTAATGTAATGTATGTACACAGTGACTGCACCAGCAGAATAGTGAGTGCAGCTCTGGGGTATAATACAGGATGTAACTCAGGATCAGTAATGTAATGTATGTACACAGTGACTGCACCGGCAGAATAGTGAGTGCAGCTCTGGAGTATAATACAGGAGGTAACTCAGGTTCAGTAATGTAATGTATGTACACAGTGACTGCACCAGCAGAATAGTGAGTGCAGCTCTGGAGTGTAATACAGGAGGTAACTCAGGTTCAGTAATGTATGTACACAGTGACTCCACCAGCAGAATAGTGAGTGCAGCTCTGGAGTATAATACAGGATGTAACTCAGGATCAGTAATGTAATGTATGTACACAGTGACTGCACCAGCAGAATAGTGAGTGCAGCTCTGGAGTGTAATACAGGATGTGGCTCAACATCAGTAAAAGATAAGTAATGTACTGTGCACAATGCACAAACTGAAATATATGCCCCTAGGATTATTTTTCCTGGTGAGTTCAGGATACCCCAGTCCGACACTGTATTACAGAGGAGGTTTGAAAGATTTGAAGTCTTAATTGGAACTTTTCAAATTGGTACTTGTCAATTGCGATCTTCAGACTGTAAGGAGATGTTTTAATATATGCTTATTTCCATTACCTGTAGGACTCATAAATATTATTCACAGTCATCTGTAAATCTTCTTACTATGAACTTGATAATATAGACTTGCAATAAACATATGAGGACTTCAGTCTTCAAACTAATCTAATTTTATATGTCTATACATATGTATATGAAGGTACAACCTATGTTTTATATATATATATATATATATATATATATATATATATATATATATATATATATATATATAGCCATGACCAAAAGTGTCAGCATCCTTTAAATTGCTCCAGAAAATGAAGTATTTCTCACAGAAAATTATTGCAATTACACGTTTTGTTACGCACGTTTATTTCCTTTATGTTGTATTGGAACAACACAAAAAAAAGACAAAAAGTTAAATTTGACATCATTTCACACAAAACCCACTAAATGGGGTGACAAAATTGTTGGCATCTTTCCAAAATTGTGGATAAACAACTTTGTTTCAAGCATGTGATGCTCATTCAAATTCACCTGTGGCAAGTAACAGGCATGAGGATTATGAAAATCACACTTGAAAACCAGATAAAAAAGGGAGAAGTTGACTAAACCTTCGCACTGTGTGTCTGTGGTGTGCAGCATTAAGCATGGAGTACAGAAAGAAGACAAGAATGAGAACTTGAGAACCAAAATTGTTGAAAAATATCAACAATATCAAGATTACAAATCCTTCTCCAGAGATGTTGATGCTCCTTTGTCCATAGAGTGCTATATAATCAATACGTTTACAAACTATGGCACTGTAGGTAATCTCCATGGATGTGGACGGCAGAGAAAAATTGATGAAAGGTTGCAACATAGGATAGTTCAGATGGAGGATAAGCAGTCCCAATCAAGTTCCCAAGAAATTCAAATTGTCTGGAAGGTTCATGGTGCATTAGTGTCGGTGGGTACTGTCCGTTGACATTTGAATGAAATTAAACGCTATGGCAGGAGATCCAGGAAGACTCCACTGCTGACACAGTGACATAAAAAAGCTAGACTGCAGTTTGCCAAAATGTATGTGAGTAAGCCAAAATCTTTCTGGGAAAGAATCTTGTGGACAGATGAGACCAAAATAAAGCTTTTTAGCAAAGCACATTATTCTACTGTTTATTGAAAACGGAATGAGGTCTACAAAGAGAAGAACACAGTACCTACAGTCAAATATGGCGGAGGTTCAAAAATGTCTTGGGGTTATTTTGCTGCCACTGACACTGGGTGCCTTGACTCTATGCAAAGCATCATGAAATCGGAAAATTACCAATGTAATGCCCAGTGTCAGAAAGCTGGGTTTGTGTCCTAGGTCATGTGTTTCAAGCAGGACAATAACCTCAAATATACTTCAAGATGCACCCAGAAATGGATGGAAACAAAGCTCTGGAGAGTTCTGAAGAGGCCGCAATGAGTCTGGATCCTATTCCCATTGAACACCTGTGGAGAAATCTTAAAATTGCTGTTGGGAGAAGACGCCTTCAGATATGAGAGACCTGGAGCAGTTTGCAACAGAAGAGCGGTCCAGAATTCCAGTTGAGAGTTTTAAGAAGCTTGTTGGTGGTTATAAGTAGTGATTGATTGAAGTTATTTATTCTAAAGGGTGTGCAACAAAATATTAAGCTGAGGGTGCCAACAATTTTGTCCAGACCATTTTTAGGGTTTTGTGTGAATGATATCAAATTTGCCTTTTTTTCTCATTTTGTTTTTTCCATTGTTTCAATACACAAAAAGTAAATAAACGTGTAATTGCAATAATTTTCTGTGAGAAAAACTTCCCTTTCTAGAACAATTTCAAAGGTGTCAACACTTTCAGCTGTGACTGTATATAAGCTGTGCCTTCCTTCATACATGGTTTACGTATGCAATTAGTAACTACTGTTTATATTGGAAAAACCCAATGTGTCTAAACAAAGAAGTAAGAGGGGCAATTAACAGTAAAAAGAAAGTATTTAAACTACTAAAGCAGGATGGCACCGCTGAAGCTCTAAAAAACTATAGGGAGAAAAATACTTTATCTAAAAAACTAATTAAAGCTGCCAAAAAGGAAATAGAGAAGCACATTGCTAAGGAGAGTAAAACTAATCCCACACTGTTCTTCAACTACATCAATAGTAAAAGAATCACAAGTGAAAGTGTAGGCCCTTAAAAAATTGTGAGGAAAGAATGGTTGTACATGACAAGGACCCATTTGGGCCAGGCTAGAGGAACCTTGGTTTGATGCAGGGCATCACTATCTGTGTATTCTTAGTGTGAGATCAGTGGCCCAAAGTCGTTTAACCCCTTAAAAACATCAGTTACTTATTAAAATTTGTGAAAATTGGCCGTTTGCCCACTTTGATGCCAATTCTGATACCCAGAACCCATTTGGGCCAGGCAGGAGGGACCTGGGTTTAATGCAGGGCATCACTATCTGTGTATTCTTAGTGTGACATCAGTGGCCCAAAGTCATTTAACCCCTTAAAAACATCAGTTACTTATTCAAATCTGTGAAAATTGGCTGTTTGCCCACTTTGTTGCCAATTCTGATGCCCAGAACCCATTTGGGCCAAGCTAGAGGGACCTGTGTTTGATGCAGGGCATCACTATCTGTGTATTCTTAGTGTGACATCAGTGGCCCAAAATCGTTTAACCCCTTAAAAGACGGATTTTGGTAAGACCTTACCTGTAAAATCCTTTTCAGCGAAGAAAGGAAGGGAGACACAGTCATTACTAGTGGGTAGGCGGAGCCCACACAGGAAAGAACACCTCAGATTAAAAAGAGTGTTGACCGGCCCCTCCAGCTTGGGCTCCTCCTACTCCAGCTCTCCAGTCCGTACACAAGCTAAGGAAGAGCATTTATCACCAGCGGAGCAACATAACCCCTTCTGAATAACTTCAGAGAAAAAAACAAGAAGACAGGTTATGCATATAACAGAAAAAAACACACAGTCCCAGGTACTACTCACTGAACCTGACCACTGCGATGAGCTGGCAATGCTGGAAAAGAGCCTTAGCGCGCCGACCTCAGCCCAGATAATCGCTATCAGAGAAGGGTCACGCCGCATCTGAAAACACAACAACACACTTCTGCCATGGGAGGAATCTGTGTCTCCCTTCCTTCCTTCACTGAAAAGGATTTTACAGGTAAGGTCTTACCAAAATCCATCTTTCAGCAGCAGATGGAAGGAAGAGAGACACAGTCATTACTAGTGGGACGTCCCAAAGCAGTCCAGAAATTAAGGGTGGGCAAAAAACCAACAGAGGCAGATTCCCCACAACTTAGATAAATGCGCAACTAGCGCTAAATACAAGTTAACAAGAACTTTAAACTACAGCCGCCTGCAGGACCCTACGTCCTAAGGCCGCATCAGCGGAAGCACTGACGTCCACCTTATAAAATTTCGTAAACGTGTGGACGGAGCGCCAGGTCGCCGCCCAGCAGAACTGAGCTGCCGAGGCTCCTTGATGAAAAGCCCACGATAAACCCACAGCCCTCGTGGAGTGAGCTCGAATCTTAACCGGGCAAGGTTCGCCCTTAAGTCGGTAAGCCTCCAAAATGGCCGACCGAATCCAACGAGCTATAGAGTCCTTGGAAGCTCGTTGACCACGTCGACGACCTGCTGGAATCACAAACAGAGAATCCGACTTCCGAAAACTTTGAGTAATAGACAAATAGAACTTCAAAGCCCGCACTAAATCCAAAGTGTGCAAAGCCCGTTCCTTCGCATTCCTCGGCTCCGGACAGAGCGAGGGCAACACAATATCCTGGTTAACATGAAATTGTGACACCACCTTAGGTAGAAAGTCGCCCCGTGTGCGAAGCACTACTCGATCCAGGTGAAACTCCAGAAAAGGAGGCGAGCAAGAAAGAGCCGCCAACTCAGAAACCCTTCTCAAAGAGGTGACCGCCACTAGGAAGGCGACCTTCCAAGAGAGCAAAGAAAGGCTAACAGAGTCCATAGGCTCAAAAGGCCCATGTTGAAGAGCCTCCAAGACAAGATTGAGCCGCCAAGGAGACACAAACGCCTTCCGCGGCGGAAACTGACGGGTTACTCCGTGAAAAAAGGGAACGTACGTCCCTACGCGAAGCGATAGCCTTCCGAAACAGCAATGACAAAGCAGAAACCTGCCTCTTCAGAGTGCTAACTGCCAAACCCTTGTCCAGCCCGTACTGCAAAAAGGCCAACAAATTGGGAATGGAAAAAATCCTCGGGTTCTTTGAAGAACCCGAACACCACGAAAAGAAGGCTTCCCAAGTCTTGTGATAAATCCTAGTAGTAGCCGGACCTCTGGCAGCTCGTCAGAGTAGCAATGACTTCGGCTGAAAAACCTTGCGGCTCAAGATTTCGGTCTCAAGAGCCACGCCGTCAAACGCAGAGACTTCAGGTCCGGGTGACGAACGGGCCCTTGGGTTAACAGGTCCGGGCGAAGAGGGAGTGGAAGTGGAGGCGCTGCCAGAAGCGACACCAGCGTCGAGAACCACGTCCTCCTCGGCCAATCTGGGGCTATCAACATAGCCGAGACTCTCTCCAGTCTGATCCGACGCAACACCAGAGGAAGTAAGGATATCGGCGGGAACACATAAATTAGCTCAAATTGGTCCCACGGAGCCACCAGAGCATCCACCGCCACAGCCTTCGGGTCCTTGTACCTGGACATGAACGTTGGTAACTTGGCATTGAACCTGGATGCCATCAAATCCACTTGGGGAGTTCCCCAACGGGAGCACAGCAGTGCAAAAATTTCCGATGAAGACTCCATTCTCCGGGATCCATCTTTTCGCGACTGAGGAAGTCCGCCGTGACATTCTGAACTCCTGGAATGTGAATCGCAGAGATGGCTGGCACCCTGGCCTCGGCCCATACCAGGATCCGAGACACCTCCATCATGAGCTTGAAGCTCCTCGTCCCACCTTGATGGTTGATATACGCGACCGCCGTCGCGTTGTCTGTCTGCACTCGGACTGGTAGACCGCTTAAAGGGACCGTCCAGTGTTGGAGGCAAAGGAAAATTGCCCTCAATTCCAGAATGTTGATCGGCAGGACAGACTCTTCCGACGACCATACTCCCTGAATCCAGAGATCGTTCCAGACACCCCCCCAGCCCGTCAGGCTGGCATCGGTGGTTATGACCGACCACCTCGGAGGGAGGAAGGACTTCCCCAGGGATAACACTTCCGGACGTAACCACCATCCTAGAGACTCTCGCACCCTGTGGGAGACGATGACACTGCAATCCAGCGAAACCTGCGATTCGATCCAACGGTTCAAAATGAGCATTTGGAGAGCCCTGGAATGAAATTGGGCAAACGGAATTGCCTCCATTGACGCCACCATCAAACCCAGAAGGCGCATACACCTTCGAAGGGACATTGCTGTCGAAGACTTCATAACCTGTACATGTCGAAGAAGACTTGCTTGCTTGTCTGGGGGCAGAGACACCACTGCTCGTACCATGTCGAAATGCATCCCCAAAAAAAGTATTGACTGCGACGGTTCCAGAGACGACTTCTCCCAATTGACCAGCCACCTGAAGTCCTCCAGGAGCTGAAGGGATAGATTGCGAGCCGTCACCGCCTCCTCCTTTGAGGACGCCACAATCAAAAGGTCGTCCAGGTAGGGAAGAATCGTAACCCCCTGTCTTCGAAGGATCGCCATGAGAGGTGCCAGAATTTTCGTGAAAACTCTGGGAGCTGAGGCCAACCCGAATGGCAGGGCCACAAACTGGTAATGGTCCTGACCTATGGCAAAATGAAGGAAGCGTTGGTGGGCCCTTCCGACGGGTGGTAATGGTCCTGACCTATGGCAAAATGAAGGAAGCGTTGGTGGGCCCTTCCGACGGGAACATGCAAATAAGTGTCGCGAATGTCGATTGACACCATAAAGTCGTTCTGCGACAGGGTCGCCACAACGGAGCGAAGCGACTCCATGCGGAATTTCCGGGTGCGGACATGCCGATTCAATCTTTTGAGATCCAGAATGGGGCGAAATTTTTTCCTCCTTTTGGGGACCACAAAGAGGTTGGAATAAAACCCTCTTCCCCGGTCCTCCAGCGGAACCGGTACCACCACACCCTTCTGCAGAAGGGAATCTACCTCCCGCAGTAAAGCGGCAAATAGTTCGGGCTCTGACGGAATGCGAGATTGACAAAAACTGTCTGGGGTTCGAGAAAGAAACTCTATGAAGTAGCCTGCCGATACAACCCGCGTCACCCAGGCGTCCGACACGCGGGAAGCCCAAGTCGGTTCGAATTGGAGTAAACGACCCCCCACTCAAGAGCCCTCGAGTGAGACCCTGGCGTCAGTCCGCCTTAGCGGGCTTTTTGTCAGCTTCCCGCTTGTCTTGACGGAAGCTCTGTTTCCAGGGAGTGCGGGATTTCTGAGAGTTCTTTTTTCCTGAAAAAGAGGGACGACCCGATCCCCAAGAGGGCTGACCGAACCGTCCCCTGGACCGAAAGGACCGTCGACTACTACCGGCACTAGGCCTGCCAGACGCAGAAGTCACAGCTCTTCGCTGCGGTAACGCCGTTTCTTTTGCCTTTGCCTTGGCAATCAGCTCCGTGAGGTCAGATCCAAATAGCTGACCACCCTTGTAAGCTAAAGATAGCAAACCTTGCTTGGAAACCGCGTCCCCGGTCCACTGTCTAAGCCACAGTGCTCTTCTGACTGTGACCGCCGAGGATTGCGCCCTGGACAGCAGTGAGGCAGTATCCAAACCTGCATCACTGCCATATCGGGCTGCATCCTCCAACAACTTGAAAAGTTCATCTACCTCGGATAGCGGGGATCCATCTTGCCACGCCGTCCGTAGACGGTCCAACCAGCTCAGGGAAGCCTTACAAGCACACATGGATCCTAGCACCGCTCTGAATCCATGACCCGCGGCCTCGTAGATGGATTTCGCCGCCATCTCCGTTTTTCTGTCCAGCGGATCCTGCAGACTCGCCTTCCCTTTAACAGGAAGTAAAGAGGATTTGCTAAGCTGGGATAAAGGGACATCCACTTCAGGAGAAGGAATCCAATGATCAAACAACTCCGTCGAACACGGATACAGTGTCTCAAAAAAACGTGTCCCCTGAAAACGCTTATCTGGACACAGGCGTTCCTTCTCCACTGCCCCATTAAGCTCATCCAGAGATGGCAATGCCGATCGCGACCTATGCGACTCCTGAAACATCCGGGCCGACTTACCAGGACGTCTATTTACCTCCTCCGGTAACTGTAACGCCTCTCTCATGGCTCCAATAAAAGCCTCTGTACGGCCCAAAAGAGAGGCAGAGTGTCCCTGCCGATCCTCCTTATCCGAATCGGACATCTCCCCATCCGAGCTTGAAGGTGAACAGTAAAGCCTCCCTTCCATACCAGAGATCTCCGAGTCGCTACGCGGGAAGGATAGTACCGGCCTGTGGCGCTTCCTGCCATGAGAGGATCTAGCTGACACCCAATAACCTAGAAGGTCAGACAGGCCATCAATACATCACTGAGACCTCCGACCGCTGCGCTTGACGCCGTCGAGGACTCCTGCGTGTCAGATACGCGAGACTGATCCTGTAGCGGACCTGGGAGACGGTCCGCACCTCCTGGGCCCTGATCTGACATGCCCTCACACAGTATATAGCAGGTTAAACCTGTCATTAACTGGAACAGTGTGGCTTCTTAAGGGAAAGGAAAACGAACGCTGAAGGGTTAAAGCTCATAAGGAGAGAGCTGCCCCAGCTGTCCCCCAATTAAAGGTTAACCTCCTATCAAGGGGTTAATGTCGCAGACTCCCTACAACCTCTGTTAAATGAACAGGGTGTGCGAGCCCCAGACTGAAAAAGGACCTCTATATGAGGTAACAGCTGCAGGACAGTGCAGTCTGCCACCAAATTGTGCCTCAGAAAGGTGCCCTGCGCTGTGAGGGTGTTAAGCTTCTGCCCTGACAGACAGAAGCGACTCACCCAGCTGGCCGCGGTGCAGTGTTCCTTCGGTTGTCGGGAGGAGAGGAGAGTGAGGAGCCCGAGGCAGCCTTCAGTAATGGCCGCTGCGCTGGAGAGAGATCGCCGGAAGAAGAGAGGCAGGGAGAAATCGCGCGCTCTGAGCGCTTCCTGCCCGTGAAATACCGGGAAGGCGCGAAGCCACGCCCCCCGCCGGCTTCAAAAAAAGCGCGCGCGACTCCTCCGCTCTCCCCGTCCCATGTCTTGCAGGCATCCACCTGCGGACAAAAAACACACATCACCAACATGAAAAATGTAGCAGCGGCTGCCGCAGCAGTCGCTGAAGCACTCAAAACACATATTAAAATGTTGAGTACTCACCCAGCTGAGCGCCACAGGGACCCCCAGGGATTTGTGGCGCTGTGCCCGTAGCTTCCCCCAGGGCGGAGAACGCAGTGACCCCAGAAGCGCGGTTTGCGTCCCCGCCAGGGAAGCAACCCTCATCCCCCGGGGCTGGCAGGGTTCTGCAGGGACCTCCTTAAAGGGTAATACAGATCTGCCAAGGGAGAGGTGGGGGTCCAGCAGCGCTGAGACCTCTAGACCACGGGGGTCCAAGTCTCTGTCCGATAAAAATAAAAAAATTTTCTGAGGAGCTGCTCCTGCAGCGACTATCCTCTGTGACCTCAAATTTTAGACTGGAGAGCTGGAGTAGGAGGAGCCCAAGCTGGAGGGGCCGGTCAACACTCTTTTTATTCTGAGGTGTTCTATCCTGTGTGGGCTCCGCCTACCCACTAGTAATGACTGTGTCTCCCTTCCTTCCATCTGCTGCTGAAAACATCAGTTAATTATTCAAACCTGTGAAAATCGACTGTGTGCCCACTTTGATGCCAATTCTGATGCCCAGAACCCATTTGAGCCAGGCTGGAGAGACCTGTTTTTGATGTGGGGCTCACTGTTCTATACGTCTGCAGTTTGATATCAGTGGCCCAAAGTCATTTAACCCTTTCATTAACGCACTTTGGTGCCCATTTTTGTGCCAGTTTTATAATTTTGGGCGCTGATTTTAATTGTATTCACATCAGGGCACCTCGCTGCATTGTTTTTTATTATTGTGATGCTTACTTTTTGTTGTTAAACCTAATAAAAACAGAAAAGAAAAAATTGCCAAATAAGAAACCAACTTCAGCCATACATAATTACATTACTGATCCTGAGTTACATCCTGTATTATACCCAGAGCTGCACTCACTATTCTGCTGGTGCAGTCACTGTGTACATACATTACATTACTGATCCCCAGTTACATCCTGTATTATACCCCAGAGATGCACTCACTATTCTGCTGGTGCAGTCACTGTGTACATACATTACTGATCCTGAGTTACATCCTGTATTATACCCCAGAGCTGCACTCACTATTATGCTGGTGCAGTCACTGTGTACATACATTACATTACTGATCCTGAGTTACATCCTGTATTATACTCCAGAGCTGCACTCACTATTCTGCTGGTGCAGTCACTGTATACATACATTACATTACTGATCCTGAGTCACCTCCTGTATTATACTCCAGAGCTGTACTCACTATTCTGCTGGTGCAGTCACTGTGTACATACAGTCATGGACAAAAGTTTTGAGAATGACACAAATATTAATTTGGAGGCTGGTGCTTGGCATCATTGTTTCTCTTCTGTTAACCATGGTTATCTCTAAAGAAACACGTGCAGTCATCATTGCAATGCACAAAAATGGCCTAACAGGGAAAGTATAACAGCTAGAAAGATTGCACCTCAGTCAACAATCTATTGCATCATCAAGAACTTCAAGGAGAGAGGTTCCATTGTTGCCAAAAAGGCTCCAGGGCGCCCAAGAAAGACCAGCAAGCGCCAGGACCGTCTCTTAAAAGTGTTTCAGCTGCGGGATCGGGCTACCAGCAGTGCAGAGCTTGCTCAGGAATGGCAGCAGGCAGGTGTGAGTGCATCTGCACGCACTGTGAGGCGGAGACTCTTGGAGCAAGGCCTGGTCTCAAGGAGGGCAGCAAAGAAGCCACTTCTCTCCAGAAAAAACATCATGGACAGACTGATGTTCTGCAAAAGGTACAGGCAGTGGACTGCTGAGGACTGGGGTAAAGTTATTTTCTCTGATGAATCCCCTTTTCGATTGTTTGGGACATCAGGAAAACGCCTCATTCGGAGAAGACGAGGTGAGCGCTACCACCAGTCTTGTCTCATGCCAACTGTTAAGCATCCTGAAACCATTCATGTGTGGGGTTGCTTCTCAGCCAAGGGAATCGGCTCTCTCACAGTCTTGCCTAAAAACACAGCCATGAATAAAGAATGGTACCAGAATGTCCTCCAAGAGCAACTTCTCCCAACCCTCCAAGAGCAGTTTGGCGATCAACAATGCCTTTTCCAGCATGATGGAGCACCTTGCCATAAAGCAAAGGTGATAACTAAATGGCTCAGGGAACAAAACATAGAGATTTTGGGTCCATGGCCTGGAAACTCCCCAGATCTTAATCCCATTGAGAACTTGTGGTCAATCATCAAGAGACGGGTGGACAAACCAAAACCTAAAAATTCTGACAAAATGAAAGCATTGATTGTGCAAGAATGGACTGCTATCAGTCAGGATTTGGTCCAGAAGTTGATTGAGAGCATGCCAGGGAGAATTGCAGAGGTCCTGAAGAAGGGTCAACACTGCAAATATTGACTTGCTGCATTAACTCATTCTAACTGTCAATATAAGCTTTTGTTACTCATTTGTTTGCAATTATATTTCTGTCTGTGATAAAAACATCTGTCAAACACACATAAAAACCAGAGGGCAGCAGATCATGTGAAAATATAATATTTGTGTCATTCTCAAAACTTTGGCCATGACTGTACATTACATTACTGATCCTGAGTTACACCCTGTATTATACTCAGAGCTGCACTCACTATTCTGCTGGTGCAGTCACTGTGTACATACATTACATTACTGATCCTGAGTTACATCCTACACAAGCCTCAGCTTATACAGATAATGACTATGGCAGTAATGTGTGCAGTTGGAGGTCTGCACAGAAGATATGTAATTTCACTGGTAACGACCCTGTCGCTGGTATTATGACACAGAGTGAAGTGACAGTAAGTTCTCATCAGTAAGTAATGCTTATCGTTCTGTAAACTGCTCCAGGATCAAATGAGTTAAATGAAATCCTATTTACCTTCCCGGGGTAATTACATTTTAATGATGTGATCCTATAGAAAGACAATGGCAGCGTGCATTATTTATGGCCAGCACAAAGTCACCGGCCTTTCCCTTTAGAGTCGCTGCTCTGCTTCCTGCATCATAGGGGAGAGCACAGACATGAAGAACCTTACACATCTCTGCCGGTATAATAAGCAGGGTGTACCTATCCTATACTCTCTAAAATACTGGGACTTGTAGTCTTACAGGAAAAAAACAAGGAAAATCTAAAGCAACAATATCCTACATCAATTTAGAGTCCAAATCTAAGAGTCAGAGTAAATCATCTGCCACATTATGTATTATACTCTATCCAGAGCAGCACTCAAACTGCTGGATTGGTGACAGACACTAGAGTTTAGCGAATATCTTCGGTTCCCCGCTTATTCAGCAAGCTAGAGCACTTGCCATAAGATACAGCAGGAACCTGGCTTCCTGGATCGCGGCGGCTGATCAGTTGATCGCCGCCGCAGCTGCATGTGTCACAGTCACAGCACATTCATGATATAGGAAAAATGTGTATCACAGCACATTCATGGGGACCCCAACACACAGGCTCTCTCCATGCATGTGCTGTGACAATGACACAGCTGCGACACATGCAGCTGCGGCGGCGATCAGCTGATCAGCCGCTGCGATCCAGGAAACAGGGTTCCCGCTGTAGCTTATTCGGCAAGCGCTATAGTTTGCCGAATAAACGGGAAACTGAAGGTATTCACTCAACTCTAATAGACACCCTCCCGGCGCAGCCATTTATGTATGGGATTGATGGAGGCTAGGACATCATAGACTCATGTCCAATAATGCACCGTAATATAATATGTAACATATCACCTTCCAAATACTGACTCGGTAAATACACAATCTATAGAGTGTCAGGATCTAAACATTAAAGGTCTTGTCCCCTTTGGAGGATTCCTTTGTAGAAATCATAGTAGAAATCATATCGTGTAGGACAGAAAAAATTTAAAATGGAGACGAAAATAGAACGATACACTCAAGATCTACGCCCAAAACATGAGAGTGGTATTAATGGATGCCCTACTGGACCATATCCAGCTCAAGAATCACAAGTGAAATGCAAATCATTGGCACTCTTCAGCCAAATACTGCGGACCCGAGTGAAATACTGATTGATCATTTCCATTTTTAATGAACAGTATAATAAAATATAAAACAGGATGAATTATGAAAAGACAAGGGTGGACGAGACCAGGAGGATGGAGTGCGGACGGAGTGGTCAGTAATGTCAGTAACTCCAAGGATATAACAAGTCACTTGGGAGTACATTTATTATGTGTGTGGCAAGTGTTTTATCTCACCCGAGTGCTAGATTCATAGCTACACTGCTTAGTATTTCTGTTTAATGTATACTATGCTGCTTTCTAGCACATTTTTTATTTCCCCCCCTAGTGCTGGATTTATAGCTTCACTACTCATTAATTTTGTATATTGTATTCCATGCTACTTTCCAGTAAGTGTTTTACCTCATGCCAGTGCTTGATTTGCAGCTACACTGCTGCTCATTTCTCCTGTATTGTCTTCTATGCTGCTGTCTAGTAAGTGTTTTAGCTCACCCCAGTACTGTGCTCACAGCTACATTGCACAGTACTGTTGTATAACGTGCTGCTGATGCTTCTCAACATGTGTGCTAAGTATCGGAGACTTCATGACAGCAAATCTCCACCCACTAGTTCAGAGACAACTTAAAATAAGAGAGAGAGAGCCTACAGAGGGGAAAAATAAGTCATACAGTACAGACCAAAAGTTTAGACACACCTTCTCATTTAAAGATTTTTCTGTATTTTCATGACTATGAAAATTGTACATTGACACTGAAGGCATCAAAACTATGAATTAACACATTATATACTTAACAAAAAAGTGTGAAATAACTGAAAATATGTCTTATATTCTAGGTTCTTCAAAGTAGTCACCTTTTGCTTTGATTACTGCTTTGCACACTCTTGGCATTCTCTTGATGAGTTTCAAGAGGTAGTCACCAGAAATGGTTTTCACTTTACAGGTGTGCCCTGTCATGTTTAATAAGTGGGATTTCTGGCCTTATAAATGGTGTTGGAACTATCAGTTGTGTTGTGCAGAAGTCTGGTGGATACACAGCTGATAGTCCTACTGAATAGACTCTTAGAATTTGTATTATGGCAAGAAAAAAGCAGCTAAGTAAAGAAAAACGAGTGGCCATCATTACTTTAAGAAATGAAGGTCAATCAGTTCGAAAAATTGGGAAAACTTTGAAAGTGTCCCCAAGTGCGGTTGCAAAAACCATCAAGCGCTACAAAAAAACTGGCTCACATGAGGACCGCCCCAGGAAAGGAAGACCAAGAGTCACCTCTGCTTCTGAGGATAAGTTTATCCGAGTCACCAGCCTCAGAAATCGCAGGATTTACAGCAGCTCAGATTAGAGACCAGGTAAATGCCAGACAGAGTTCTAGCAGCAGACACATCTCTACAACAACTGTTAGGCAGGAGTCACACTGGCGACAAAAACGGACGAGTGCAATGCAATGAAATATTATGCATTATGCATGGCGTCAAAAAACACAGCATTCCAAGAAAAACACTTGCTACCCACAGTAAAATTTGGTGGAGGTTCCATCATGCTTTGGTGCTGCGTGGCCAATGCCGGCACCGGGAATCTTGTTAAAGTTGAGGGACGCATGGATTCCACTCAGTATCAGCAGATTCTTGACAATAATGTTCAAGAATCAGTGACAAAGTTGAAGTTACGCAGGGGATGGATCTTTCAGCAAGACAATGATCCAAAACACCCCGCTCCAAATCTACCGCCACTCTAAGTGGATACCGCACCTGAACGCCAGCACGCCCTGGACCCTCTTGCTGAATGCGCATAGAGTACAGACTTATGGTGGACACCACGTCTGTTTTACTTGGATATATAAAGTGCTGAAACTACAGCTTTAACTGGTTCTCCAGAATATTGTTTCTCAGCACAGGGCACCAACACGTACCCCTTTAATAGGAACGTTCTGCATTCACTGTTCTATAATGTAAACTGAAGAAGGTCTTAAAGGACCGAAACATTTTATCGGTGAACTACAAAAATAAAGCAACTGTCTACTATAGCTAAGCTGAGTGCGAGGTTTATGTTACACATATATATGGTTTGGGAGCCTAACCTCAGCACCCTCTACAGCTGTGCACACGGTGTCTATACTTACATCAAAGCAAAAGGTGGCTACTTTGAAGAACCTAGAATATAAGACATATTTTCAGTTGTTTCACACTTTTTTGTTAAGTCTATAATTCCACATGTGTTAATTCATAGTTTTGATGCCTTCAGTGTGAATGTACAATTTTCATAGTCATGAAAATACAGAAAAATCTTTAAATGAGGTGTGTCCAAACTTTTGGTCTGTACTGTATATTGGCCATAAATCATGTTATTTCTCATGTACACACACATGACTGCTTATTCTAAATACCTGAAATGACAGGTACGCTTTCTTGTAGGGGTCTGTAACTAGCCTGCAAGAATACAGTGCCTTCGGAGGCTCAAGTCAGTAGTAGAAACGTCAGAACGATTAACTTTGTGGTTATCTTTCAAAAGTAATTTAGCAAAACTTGCATTTTCCACGCTACTGAATAAAGAGAGGATAGACACTACCAGCAAAGTTACCCAGCAGAAGATTGTGGGATTGGGGGAGGGCCTGGCATGAACCCAATAATTGTTCATTTACTCACTGGCTTATGCTGGCTCCAATCTCCCTCGTACAAGTCTGCCAATCAATCAATGATACCATGTGGTCATGAATTACTAGCGCCACTCTGTACTTAACCTATAAATTCTCATTATATTATACAGCCACTAATTATATTTTTATTTCTTGGAAAGCTGAATAGTACTAATGTGACTGCCATCATCGATCGCACAGAGGGTTATGACCCAGAATTCCCCTCTTGTGAATAGTATATCTATCCATATAAGAGGGGAGGTACCGTATATACTCGTGTATAAGCCGAGATTTTCAGCACCTTTTTTTGTGCTGAAAATGCTCCCTCGGCTTATACTCGAGTTATTGGACAGAAACCAGCAGGGGAGGGGGTGCCGCGGCAGGAGCCTGTGGCTGGGACATCATACTCACCCTCCCCGTGCCATCGCTGAACGTCCCTGCAATCCTCCGTTGTACCCGGCTTCCTGCAGCTCTCCTGTGCTGAGCGGTGACGTAATACCGCTCATTAAGGTCATGAATATGGACGCGACTCCACTTCCATAGGCGTGGCATCCATTTTCATAGCCTTAATGAGCGGTATTACATCACCGTTCAGCACAGGAGAGCTGCAGAAAGCCGGGTACAACGGAGGATTACCAGGAAGTTCAGTGATGGCACGGGGACGGTGAGTATGATGGAGGAGGATGGGGGGAGCATGGAGGAGGACAAGGAGAATGGAGCACAACGGGGGGAGGATAGAGAACACAGAGGAGCACGGAGCAGGACGGGGGGGAGGACAGAGAGCACAGAGGAGCACGGAGCAGGACGGGGGGAGGATGGAGAGTACAGAGGAGCACGGAGCAGGACGAAGGGAGGATGGAGAGCACAGAGGAGCACGACGGGGGGAGGATGGAGAGCACAGAGAGCATGGAGCAGGATGGGGGGAGGATGGAGAGCACAGAGGAGCACGGGGGGAGGATGGAGCACAGAGGAGCACGGAGCAGGACGGGGGAGCACAGAGGAGGATGGAGCAGGAGGGGGGAGCACAGAGGAGGACAGAGCGAGCACAGCGCAGGACGGCGGCTTATACACCCGGCTTATACTCGAGTCAATAAGCTTACCCAGTTTTCCGTGGCAAAATTAGGGGCCTCGGCTTATACTCGGGTCGGCTTATACTCTAGTATATACGGTATATTGCTGTGGAGACTTTAGCTGTAAGGACAGCCATATTGGTTGTCACCCAACTCTCCTATAAACAGATATAGCTGAGATAAGGGAGGGGAAGGCTTGTATTTACTTTATTATCTCTTTTAGTTTAAGAGAATAGTCTATTTTATTGTAAAAGAATGAATTAAAAGACAAAAAATTCGACCTCACGGCAACAAATGATGAAAGACAGACCGTACACCTCTGATACATTGGGATCTTGTCTCCAAGAACTAGGAATATATTTGAAATTAAGAACGGCAGACATAAAATGCTATTTAATTTAATTCATTCTTAAAGTGCTATGGGCAAAAAGAAAGGAGTAAAAAAATATATATATATCATCCCTAGGAGAGATGAGTCTACCGGAGCTGGAAACGCGTCTCTTCAGAGACTATTCACATCGTCCCGCTTTGATCTCTTTTCGTTGGGCTCCTGCTTTCATGTAAAATGGATGAATTACATTAAACAATATGATTTGGCGACAGCGTTCACACGCAGATGCGCTCTCGTCGGAACTGGTATTGGAGGGGGGAGCTGCATCGAGGCCTGCCGCACGCTCGCTAGTGGAGTGCTTTCATAATGGGTTAAATGACACAAGAGACAGACGGTTTGGACAGAGCATAAACCATTCGCTTCCTGCTCATTCTCGTTCTGTCGTTCCATTCTGCCATTGAAATCTGGTTACTATTAATACGGCTGCGGCATGAGTACAATGTATCAGAAGGTATTATTACTATACTAAGTATAGTAAGGTGCTACGTTTTAACTACTACACTTTTACAATGGAAAATTACAATCAGAAGCACAAGAGACGGGTATTTCTGTTTCCTCCTCACTGACTATAATTGATCTCTTGATTACAAAAGGTGTAGAAGGTATAAACTATCAGCACTGTGCGTAACAACCAATCCAGTTTCTGCTTCATTATGAATGACATGTAAAGTTGCAGCTCCTTATAGAGAGGGCGAGTGTTGATGCCACTGCACCCTTATAGGTGAACAGGCACTCCCTAGACATCGATGCATAGAAACTACCATCTTGACATATATTTGGACAAGGAAAAGGTTTAAAGATGGCAATTAATTTCACATGTCTGATGGCCGACAAGCTCATTCAGTTGACATCTATTCCTTCCAACCCCCCATACACATGCACGCTCATTTCTACTAAGTGTGCATGTGTTCTCAATAGGGAGAGGAGAAGAACAGGCAGCAGCCAGACACCACAAACAGACACCTACTATATCACTTAAGAATAAAGAATCGGGCATGATAAAGTACAGCATATCCAAAATCAGCCGTGGAAAACAGCTAATGCACATTAGATGATGAGCACATGTTCTACGTAAAGTCTGCACAAAAGACAGACAACGTTGTTGTTGAAACATCTTAAGAAATAAGAGTAAGGCCCCAATTTACTGTACAGGTAATATAATATTACACAAAACTAAATTAAATCAATGGATGATCATGTAATCTACGGGTCCATGACTGTAGCAAGTCTTCCACACAAAAGATAGAAAAACACCATGAGCACAACTATGGGGTGGTGCTAAGGTTAGGTTCCCAAACCATATGGACAGTAAATATAAAACCTAGCACTCAACTTAAATGCGTGGAAAAATAATTTATTGTAGTACACGAGAAATTCTCATGTACTACAATAAATTCTTTTTCCACGCATTTAAGTTGAGTGCTAGGTTTTATATTTACTTTCCGCACAAAAGAGGCCTCATGTACAGAATGAAAACTAATGTACACAAAAGGTTTAGTTATTGCCCATGGAAACTTATTAGAACCAAGTTAAAAGGGGATGGGTGAACTACAATACCCAGAGAGATTAGCAAAATTAGAATTATTTAGTCTAGAAAAAAGACAACTGAGGGGCGATCTAATAACCATGTATAAGTATATAAGGGGACAATACAAATATCTCTCCAAAATGGGATCGTTTCAGACCCCATTACAGTGCCTTTACTGTTCTATAACTGATATGCAAATGTCTTCCACTTGGAAGAAAAAATATCTTTTGATATGTTCAATAAAAATAGGAAATGCAACTTACTCATATAATTCAATTAGCAAATTTGCCCTGATCTCTCTAGATCTCAGCGCTGGACCCAGCAGCTTCACTTCTAGGTTGTGTTCCACACAGGTGAGGATTTAATGTGTCGCACTTGGACAGTGCTGTTTAGAGTGGGCTAACTTACTGCTTGAATAGCTAAGCCAGACCATAGGATGCTGGTGAAGATATTGAAGTCCACCATTCCTCTTCTCACACAATACAGATGACGTATCGACAAAGGAAAGGCTCTTCTGTGTCAAATGCAATTTTTAAAAGGAACCTATTACTTTATTTATGCTGATTAAACCACAGGTGGCACAAATCAGAGTCTGGATGCACGCTAGCAGCCAGGTATATTAAAATATACAGATCCATCCAAGAAACAATGCTAGAGACAAGACTAGTCCAGCGCTTCCCCTTGCAGGCTTCTTCTAATGCCATTGGTGGTGATTGACAGGCCTCTTGCTACTAGAAAAGGCTGTCAACCACCTACAGCGGTGTGGGGAGAAGTCGGCAGGGGACTAGTCACGTCTCTATGACTATGATCCCCGACGGATCTTTAAAGTATATTTTCTCTGAAATGCTGGAACATTTAAAGGGGTTGAGACTGCAGACTTAAGAATCCCCCCCAGCATACTCACTGTTGGCTGCGAGGATTTACTGGTTACGACAGTGACGTATGCAATATGCATACTCTTAGCCAGAGCCCGACTAGTGGGCCCGGCCTCGCGCCATACATTTGTACAGAGTGAGGCCACGCTCACTAGACAGGCTCTGCCCCGGATTATGCATAAAGCATATATTACCGCCGTTCCCAGCTCAGAAACCGACGTGCGCTCGGGGAATTATAAGTGTGCAGTCACACCGAGTGACTGCAGACTTTTCATTTTAGACCAGACAACCCCTTTAAGAGAAAAACATACCTGACTGCAATTGTGGAGCCAGGCTCTGATTCATGCTGCATATGGTTTGGGCAGCATGAATCAGGTACAGGTTTCTTTTAGATGGAGCTGCCAAATGGACACCAATATCTGGAGATCAGAGCACCTTCGTTAATAGAAGTATATGAATAAATTGGACATCTTGCCATTTTATAAAGTCCAAATCCCTTTGATCTAAAAGACAACACTAACTGTAGAAATATCTGTGAAATATCTAGATCACACCGTGCAGAGACCTGGATAGGATATATTGTCAATTTTCGACAATCCCTTCTTTTTAGAAGCATCTCCCATTGGCTGATCACAGTGTGCCCTTCCCAAAAATCAGCTGTAATCTCTGGGGGGATCTGAAAATGAGTATTCTATTCTCTGCCGCTCACCCAAAGGGAAAATGCAGAATTATACTGATACTAAAAAAAAAAAAAAAATCAACCAGTTTCCCACATGACGCAGAGGAACCTCGAGTGCCACTAATATCTGATCACACTTCTCACCCTTATGTGAATGATTCTCGTGTTCACACAATGCGGTCATACCGCTTTATGCTTCAAACTTCACAGTAACAGCAAAACTGCCGCAACTGACCGCAACGTGTGAATGCGACCAAATGAAAGTCATTATGTGGTTACTGTTTGGTTCCTTGGCCGTAAAATCCCACAGGACATGTAACTAGTCCTATAAGAACTGCAGCACTGCGCGCAGCAGCTTTACCCTGCAGCTTACAGTGACTGAGCTGTATGGCGCTCCAGGAAGATACAGATGTAGTTACCTAGCAACCGAAACGCTGGACTCCATTGAGTAACACAAGTGAAAGAAAGGTGACAGATAAATATACGGGCGGCAGAAGAAGCGTTTAACTCTCAACAGTTAGCAAAATGCAGGACGGGCTGTGTGCAGACACTGAACCAGCAGGGGATGCATGAAGTTCACAAGAATGGAGCTGGCACGGAGCAGCACTCAGAATCAGAAAAGTATTTGCAAAGTTGCTTCCTATCATAGAGAAACATTTATATGGCTCGCTACATTACCCTGGCCACTGAGTACAAAGCAGTCATGGAGAAGAGGTTTCAATAGGACTCCACTTTATGGAAATCCTCGGCTCCATCTTATTTTCACCTGAACCTAAATGAATAGATGGAGCAGAAAGTGGGAAATGTGCAATCAGCAATGATGGAAAGGAAGGCGGAAGATTCAGCAGAGCAAAAAAGACTCCTGTGCTACCAGCCTGCTCGCAACATAACGGCGAGGGATGAGGCAGGGAAAACTGCATATATACTGTGACAGAGTCACTGGTAATGGAATAGAGGGGAGATATGTTTCACTACGCCTAATGGCTCCAGTGATATAGAATCCAGAGTCGTATTTCCTCCAGCATGGTAAGTGTTGTGAGGGCTAAGTTATGTTATGGGCTGGTTTTTAGGGGGACATTCATAGAGCGGGTGGGAGAGTGTCCCCCCATGTCTCCCCCTACAGAGCTAGAACCACTGTGTGCTTGGTGGGGTCACAGTCATGTGATCAGTCACGTGGTGGAGGAGTCACATGGTCTGGGCTTAAATGGCTGAAGGGAAAAACTCTCAGTGTTCAGTGTGTGCGCCTGGAGAAGGAGCACTGCAGGAGAGTGCTGCATGGACTAGAGAAACTGAACCGTGTGTGTTCTGCCAGCCGTGAGCGGGACGGACCCCACTCGCAGGAATGTGTTCTGTGTTTGTTCTGCCACCATTTTGTTTTGTTTGCCTGTTTTGCCCAGAGGGCTGTATTTTCTTTACCACATCTGGGTTTATGCTGCCTACAAAAAAACCCAAGGAAGTTCTTTTAAGCCGCAGTGTACTCGTGTCTACCTCGTGTGCAGCCAAGTGAGCCGATCTACCACAGGTGGGGTTAGAAGTGCGGACAGCGTTTCTAGTGAACATGTGGGACGGCCACAAGCCAGCGTGCGATGTCAGGCAAGATGGGAGATCTACTGAAACGTCTGCTACAAACACAGCAGCAACAGCACCTGCAACACCAGCAGCAATTACAGCAGCAATGGATGGCTCAGCAAGAGACAAGTAAGCTGCTTATGCAGCAGATGCAGCAACAGCACGAGCAGCACCAGCAGCAGATTGACTTGCTGGCAGAGGCAGTTCGTGGAAGACCGGCAGCTCCTTCCCCAAGTCCAGGTGACAACACATACGTCTGGAAGGTGGTAAGACGAGCTATGCAAAAAATGACCCCGGGTGATGATGTGGAGGCATTTCTGACAGTATTTGAGAGGGTGGCGGAGCGTGAGAAGCTACCACCAGAGCAGTGGGCGAAGGTGCTGGCCCCCTATTTGACTGGTGAGCCCCAGAAGGCCTATTATGATCTGGCATTACAGGATGTGCAAGAGTATGCAAAGTTAAAAACTGAAATTTTGGCACGCGCAGGAGTGACTACATATGTCAGTGAGAGCACAAAGGGTTCACCACTGGGCATATTGTGGGGATAAACCGCCTCGGTCCCAAATGTTTGACCTACTGCATCTGGTGCAAAAATGTCTGCAACCCTAATCCTCCACTCCAGCCCAGATGGTCAAGCGGGCTGTCATGAACAGATTCATGCACTTCCTTTTTAGACCGATGCAGACCTGGGTTGCCCAGCGAGATCCCTGAAATGCAGACAAATTGGTGGGCTTAGTGGAACAGTTCCAGGTGGTCGAAAGGTCCCTAAGGAAACCAGGGGGTGGTGAATCCCCATACTGGGGTACCCAGCAGGAATCTGAGCCCCAAAAGAGGAGTAGTAGAGTCACCACTAGGGGGAGTCCTAGATCCCCAGGGGTCGCTGAGGGGTTGTCAAAGGCCACGAGGAGAGACTGGCTTTGCTGGAGATGTCGTGGTCCAGGACATATAAACACCCGTTGTCTCTTGTCCCACGAAGAAATGGACTGCAGCCTAGGGAGGCGCAGCACCCCCTATGCATATCCCGTCTGCATTGTGGACTATCAGCCGCAGTCATGTCCTGTGACCATAAACGGAATGCTGGTGTCAGGACTGTTAGACTCAGGGAGCTTGGTGACCCTGATAAGGGCCATACTACCCCACCAGTTGGTCCCAGGGAAAAACGTGGGTGTCCGCTATATCCATGGGACGCCAAGGACTATCACGTTGCCAAAGTGACTATAAAAACTAACTGTGGGGTTGAGTCGCATGAGGTCAGGGTGGTTAAGGACTTGCTACACCCGGTGAAAACAGGGCAGTACTTTAGCCTGTTCTGGGACTTGTGGGGGAAGTCGGGGATACCAGGGGTCTCAGACAGAAGCCAGCTCAACCCTGGGGAAACCCCATCACAGTTGGAGGTGGATGAGTTCCCCTGTGTGTCCTGGCTGGTGACGAGGACAAGACGGTGATCAGTGAGGCTGAGGTTCCTAAACTTGGGGTTTCTGGTGGAAATTTTGGGAATGCGCAAATGTGGGATCTTACCCTAAAAGGGGCGTTGGAAAATGTGACTGTGATAAATGGGGTTACCCAAGAGCCGGGGGCTGACACCAGGTTTCCACATTTTGCATTAAATGGAGAGCTGCTGTATCAGGTCACTAAGGTAAGAGAAGACGTGGTAGAGCAGTTGTTAGTACCGGGTCTGTATAGGCGTAGGGTATTAGACCTGGCACATTCCCATATCTTGGGTGAACATCTGGGAGTTGACAAAACACAAGAGCGGGTCATTAGGAGGTTCTACTGGCCTAGGTGTCACCAGGAGATTGTTAACTATTGCTGGTCCTGCCCTACTTGTCAGCTTACAGCCGCCATGTCCCATTTCCAAATTCCCCTAGTGCCATTGCCCATTATAGAGGTCCCATTTGACATGATTGCCATGGACTTTGTGGGGCCCCTGGTTAAGTCCGCCAGAGGGCACCAATACATTCTAGTGTTGATGGATTATGCAACACGGTACCCAGAGGCATTACCCCTTAAAAACCAGCCCTAGAGTTAGTCCATGTTTTTTCTCGGACGGGCCTGTCGAAAGAGATCCTGATGGACCAAGGCACACAGTTTATGTCTAAAGTTATGAGGGAGTTGTGTAAGACTCTTCGGGTTACACAACTCCGAATGTCGGTGTACCATCCGCAGATGGATGGCCTGGTGGAAAGATTCAACAAGGCGTTGAAGTCCATGCTTAAGGTCGTGGAGAGGGATGGCCGAGACTAGGATTGCCTACTGCTGTACCTGTTGTTCTCTATCAGGGAAGTTCCTCAGTCCTCTACGAGATTCTCACCGTTCAAGCTGTTATATGGAAAACACCCCAGTGGACTTCAAGATGTTGCAAAGGAGACCTGGGAGGCAGAAGTTACACCCCACCAGAGCGTTATTGAGCACGTGGCCCTAATGCAGGACTAGATCGCAAGCGTGATGACAATTGTGAAAGAGAGCCTCCTTAAAGCACAAGAAGCCCAGGCGAGGGTCTACAATCGAGCAGCAAGGCTGAGACAGTTTAGCCCTGAAGACTGGGTGTTGGTGTTGATTCCCACTGTGGAAAGTAAATTCCTGGCCAAGTGACAAGGGCCATACGAGGTGGTTGAAAAGTTAAGTGGCGTCAACTACAAGGTCCACCAACCAGGGTGAAGGAAGCCATACCAAGTGTACCACATTAACCTGCTGAAACCATGGCAAGACAGGTATACGGTAGAAGCAACATGCCTAGGGGCCAGTCCTGAAGCCAGGGTCGAGGTTGTCACAATGGCAGAAACACTGTTACCGATAAAGAAACAACAGTGCCGTAAGCTGCTTCAGTGGAACCGGGACCTGTTTACGGAGCTACCAGGTTGTACTCAGAATGTGGAGCACAAAATCCTGACTGAACCACATGTGAGGGTGAATCAGAAGCTGTATCGGATTTTCAAAGCCCGCCGTAAGGTGACCTCCAAGGAGGTGAGGAGAATGTTGAGCCTGGGCGTTATCAAGGAGTCAAAGAGCGGTTGGTAAAGCCTTATTGTCCTTGTGCCGAAGACCGATGGAGAGTGGCGCTTCTGTAATGATTAAAGGAAGCTGAATGAGGTGTCTAAGTTTGATGCGTATCCAATGCCTCGGGTGGATGAGCTCATTGAGGGGCTAGGGTCGGCCAGATACATCACCACACTGGACCTAATGAAGGGGTACTGGCAGATTCTCCTGTCCCCAAGTGCCAAGGAGAAGACGGCCTTTTCTACATGGGTGCTTTCAATATACCTGGATGCCGTTTGGACTACAAGGAGCCCCAGTCATCTTCCAGAGGGCTATGGACCGGATTCTAGCCCCTCACAAGAAGTACGCCACCGCTTATTTGGATGACATTGTGATTTTCAGCCCGGAGTGGGGAAGTGACCTGCAGAAGGTCCAGGTGGGTACTGGATGCACTGAGGAAGGCAGGGTTTACCATAAACCCAAAGAAGTGCGCCCTCGGGAAAGAAGAGGCAAAATATTTGGGCTACATTGTCGGAAGGGGCGAAAAAGACTTAAACAGACAAAATGGAGGAAATCCAAAAGTGGTCACAGCCGGACTGCAAAAAGCAAGTCAGAGCATTTTTGGGCATTGTGGGATATTACCGCCGCTTTATCCTGAACTTCGCCATGGTAGCCGCATCTCTTACGGACCTCCTTAAAGGGACAAAATCGACGATGGTCAAATGGTCCTCTGAAGGTGAGATAGCATTCCAGGAGTTGAAGCTCGTCCTGTGCAGACAGCCAGTCTTGGTCACACCAGATTTCACTAAGGAGTTTGTGCTCCAAACGGATGCCTCCGTAGTCGGGTTAGGAGCTGTGCTGTCTCAGGTAATAGATGGCGACGAACACCCAGTCCTATACCTCACTAGAAACTCTCCTCCTGTGAGAAAAACTATGCCATTGTGGAGAAAGAGTGCTTGGCCATCAAATGGGCGATTGACAGCTTGAGGTACTACCTGCTAGGCCATAAGTTCAGGCTAGTATCAGATCATGCGCCCCTGAGATGGATGAGGGAAAAGAAAGGGAAGAATGCTCGAGTGATAAGATGATTTTTAGCACTTCAGGAGTTTTAAATTTCATGTCGAGCATAAGCCAAGGAAGCTGCGTGGGAACGCAGATGCCCTGTCCAGACTCCCCTGCTTAGCCAGTGAAGGTGCCAAAACCCACGGCTTTGGGCCGAGAGGGGGAATATGTCACAGTCACAGGTAATTTAATAGCGGGGAGATATGTTTCACTACGCCTAATGGTGTCAGTGATATAAAATCCAGAGTTGTATTTCCTCCAGCATAGTGTTGCGAGGGTTATGTTATGGGCTGGTTTTTAGGGAGCCATTCATAGAGAGGGTGGGAGAGTGTCCCCCTTTATGTCCCCCTACAGAGCTAGCACCACTGTGTGCTGACAGGATCTTGGTGAGGTCACAGTCATGTGATCAGTCACGTGGTGGAGGAGTCACATGGTCTGGGCTTAAATGGCTGAAGGAAAAACTCTCAGTGTTCAGTGTGTGAGCCTGGAGACGGAGCACTGCAGGAGAGTGCTGCATGGACTAGAGAACCTAAACCGTGTGCGTTCTGCCAGCCGTGAGCGGGTCGGACCCCACTCACAGAAGGACTGTGTTTGTTCTGCCACCATTTTGTTTTGTCTTCCTGTTTTGCCCAGAGGGCTGTATTTTCTTTACCACACCTAGGTTTATGCTGCCTACAAATAAACCCAAGGAAGTTCTTAAAGACGCAGTGTACCCCTGTCTACCTCCGTGTGCAGTCAAGTGAGCCGATCTACCACAATACATAGGGGAGCAGACCACCTCTGAGAGCAGACCACCTCTGGGAGCAGACCACCTCTGGGAGCAGACCACCTTTGGAATACAACCACCTCTGGGAGCAGACCACCTCTGGGAGAAGACGACCTTTGAAATACATCTTCCTTAATGGCACCCTTTAGGACAGAGTTCCATAATCTGGGGGTGCCTTAACTATTGAATTGAGAACATATGATTGAAATGTCAGCATTGATCTCTTCTGATCCCCCCCAATTGTATGGTTTAGATAGATATTATACAAAGAATTCTTCCGCTATTACACTCAATATATCACTGAATGAGAGAGGAAAGTGCCACATATTGTCCCCAAAATAATGTGTGCCCCCCAGACGCCCCATAACATTGCCAACCACAGCTGTCCCCATAAAAAGGTGTCATAGAACTGACCAAAATAATGTTCCCAACAGAAAGGCACCATAACATTGCCACTCAAAGCTGTCTCCACAGTATTGTGCCATATATCCCTCCAAAACTATGCACCCCCACAGAAGACCCCAAGAATTGTCTTCAACATCTGTCTCTATGAAAAGGCATCATGGATCTGCCCAAAATAGTATTCCAGCCAAAAAGGTCAATATAACATTGCCCTACCCTCCCAGTTTCCCAATAGCAATGCGCCACAGATTTTCCCAAAATAATGTGCCCATCAAAAAGACCCCCATAACATTGCCATCCACAGCTATTTTAGTCACATTTCTCTTGAAAGCTTAAATGAAAAAAAAATTTAAAGGTTGTGACACCAGGAAAGATATTGTAATTTAATGCATAAAGTTCCATTCAGTGCCAGTATCACAATAGGGTCCACCAGTGAGCACCATTCTATAATGCAGCGATCTAAAGAAGTTCAGTACAAGTTGTAATCGAGTCAGGTAGCGTGTACTGATCCCAAGTAATTATCCATAATCCATCTGTAATTATACCCCAGAGCTGCACTCACTATTGTGCTGGTGCAGTCACTGTGTACATACATTACATTACTGATCCTGAGTTACATCCTGTATTATACTCCAGAGCTGCACTCACTATTCTGCTGGTGCAGTCACTGTGTACATACATTACATTACTGATCCTGAGTTACATCCTGTATTATACTCCAGAGCTGCACTCACTATTCTGCTGGTGCAGTCACTGTGTACATACATTACATTACTGATCCGGAGTTACATCCTGTATTATACTCCAGAGCTGCACTCACTATTCTGCTGGTGCAGTCACTGTGTACATACATTACATTACTGATCCTGAGTTACATCCTGTATTATACTCCAGAGCTGCACTCACTATTCTGCTGGTGCAGTCACTGTGTACATACATTACATTACTGATCCTGAGTTACATCCTGTATCATACTCCAGAGCAGCACTCACTATTCTGCTGGTGCAGTCACTGTGTACATACATTACTGATCCTGAGTTACATCCTGTATCTCTTTTATTATAAAAGTACAAAACTAAACTTACAGGCAAAACATAGACATAACTTACAAACTCACTAAAAAATATTATAAACTTAATTATATATATATATTATATATTATAAACTTAATTATATATATATCTATAGATATATATATATATCTATAGATATATATATACACACACTTTTTTTTTTTCCTTTTTTTAATTTTTTTTTCTTCCCTAAACTAACCCACCACCATTCCCCCAAAGGTCCCACAAAAGTTTGTGGCCTATCACACCAGGTCCACGAAAGTTTGTGGCCTATCACACCAGGTCCCACGAGAGTTTGTGGCCTTTCCTTCACAGCAAATCTTGGCATTCTCCAAAACCCATCCCCCTCCCCCAAGAAACCCCCACCCCACCTAAACTAAATCCCCCGTACCCGCATCATAGTACACACAACACACATATATATACAACTTTATAATAACATATATGAATAATAACACCTCAATAATAACACCTATCAATAATAACAACTACACACCTTAACCATGACCAAAAAACAGGCCCAAGTTCAATGCTTGCAAGCCCTATACCAGGGTTACCATTTCCAAAACAAAAATCTATAAGTGAGGGTTACAGCCCACCACCAGGAACTGGAGACAATAGAGGCTCTCACCCTAATCTACCGCACATCACCCTGACCCTCTCTAATAACACAAAAGAGAAAATCCTGTCCCTACAGCCCTATCACCCTCTCCCTACCTGCCCCTACCTGTCCCTCACTGACCCTCACTACCAACCTAATACTAACTACCTGTCCCTAAAGACTGCCCCTATCTGTCCCTCCCTGTCCCTACACGTCTAACTGACCCTACAAAATAAAGATAAAAGGATAAAAAAGACTACCTCAACCCTGTCACAGGCACACAGAACCTAACTCACCCTAGGGCACATTAAAGGAGAAACCCCTCCATAGAAGAGAGGCCCTCCCTGCACCCAGCCTCTCAAACTCCAGGGAGCGCACTTTTGCCAGGTCACCCAGGATGTTCCTAATCACCTCTTCCCTGGGGAGGAATTTCCGCTGAGTAGACACTAGACACCGTGCATTCCACGTGCAGAATCTAGTTACTAAACTAACTAAGAAAACAGTGCCCCGGTCTCGGCCATCAAGGGACCTGAATGCCCCATAGGCCCACTCCGCATAGGAGAGGCCTGCCAGCGTGGGCCAGCCAATGGAAGCACCTACCCTGCTGTAGACCTCTGTATTAAAGGGACACCGAAGCAAGAAGTGCTCCATGCTTTCAAGCATGCCACCACACTCCTCGCGGGGACAATCCCGGTCATCAGAGCTCCTGCACTTCAGGTTGTCCCTCACATACAGCTTCCCATGGAAGCAGCGCCAAGCCAAGTCCCAAAACTTCAAGGGGATCCGCTTAGAGTTCAATAACCCGAGCCCCACCTCCAGATCCCAGCTTGGGCAATCCCTGAGCGCCAGGGGCTTCTGAAAGTGGGTCAACAGGACCCTATTGTCAAGAAACCTTCTTGACATGATCCTGATCTCCCACACTCCCAGACCTCACCGACGGATCACCTTCAGAACCGGGGTAACGTAAGCCGGAAGATGCCCATGAGGTGTACGAAGGTCCTTTACCTGCCCTCCTGTCTCCCATTCCTGGAAGAAAGGCCGAAACCACCCCTTACAGGAGAATACCCACGGAGGAGCCCTCTCTGACCAGAGGTTGGCGATGTTTGCCTTAAGAAAGGTGTTTACTAGAAACACCACCCTCCTAGACTCCTTGTGCGGTACGTGACCTCCCTCTTGATTAGGTTCAGCCTATTTCCCCATAATAATTGGAAAAACAGGCTGTAGACCCGTGTCCAAAGATGCTCTGGCAAGATGCAGACGCTGCCCAGATATATTAGCAAAGGAAGCAAATAGCCCTTGGCAAGAATAACCCTTTCCCTTAGGGTCAAGGACCAACCCTTCCACTGATCCACCTTCTGGGCGGCAATCTTAAGTCTGCCCTCCCAGTTTTGCTGGGGATAGTCCCCCGGGCCGAAACTGATGCCTAATATTTTTGCTGTGGCCTGAGGCCCTGGAAGGGTGTCCGGGAGATCAAAACTTGGATCTCCCCTCCCAGCCAGAGACTCTCACACTCCTCAGAAGGAAGGACCAGAGGTACTCATGGTTAACCCGGTCAAAGGCCTTTGCCTGGTCTAAGGACAGCAAGTACCCCTTCCAGTGACCTGCCCTGCCCTGTTCCACTGCCTCTCGGACACCGAGCACAGCACTAAATGTACTGCGGCCTGGAACAAAGCAGTGCTGGGCCCCCGAAAGGAGCCGGGGTGCAAACTTCACCAACCGATTAAAAAGCACCTTTGCCAGAACCTTTCGGTCCGTATTGAGAAGCGCTATGGGACGCCAATTCTCAATACGGGACAAGTCTTTACCCTTTGACAGAATAATCAGGGCTGACTTCCTTATTGAACTGGGCAGAGTGTCCGAGAAGAGGCACTCAAACACCTCAGTCAAGAGGGGGACCAAAGAGTCCCGAAAAGTCTTGTAGAACTCGGATGTTAAGCCATCTGGACCGGGTGACTTTTTGGGCAGTAGCCCATCAATCGCCCGTCTCACTTCCTTTTCCCTGATTGCTTCTGCCAAAACATGAAGAGAGGGGTCATCCCCCGGCTCAGGGATGGTTTCAGACAGGAAAGCCGACATCTCATCCCGATCAGGATCCCTCCTCCCCAAGAGGTGCGAGTAGAAGGATCTGACCACCTCCAGGATCCCTGATTTGGATCTGTTCAGGGACCCCGTACTGTCGATCAGTCCTGTCACCATCTTACAATTCACTGACAACCTGCAGTTTCTGTAAGGGTCGGGCGAGCGGTACCTCCCGAAATCCCTCTCAAAAACCAAGGATGTGTGCCTATCATACTGGCACCCCTTGAGCAAGGTCTTCACCCAGGAGATTTCCTCTCGGTCCCCTCCAGTCGAGACAAGCTGCTCGAGTTTCCTCCCCAGCTGCCGATACAGGCGGTACCTGTTCAGGCCCCTGAGGCTCGAGAGCTGACGGAAGAACCTTGCGACCCTTCTTTTGAAGATCTCCCACCACTCAGACTTACTGCTACGAAGACCTAAGAGAGGTACCTGGATCTGAAGAAATTCCTCAAAGGACTGTCTTACTTCCGCTTCTTCCAGAAGGGACGAATTCAGCTTCCATAGGCCTCTCCCCATCCGGGGAGTCTGTAACATTCAAAGTAAAGAAAATTAAACAGTGATCGGAGAACTCTACCTCAACAGCGGACACTGCAGAAGAGACGGCTTCCTCCTTTAAAAAAAACCTATCTATCCTAGACCTACTATATATAAAAGGTGAAACCCTCGTGACCTGGGGTGTGCCAGATGTGGACATCCACCAGGCGAGCTTCGCTTACTATGCTATTCAAGGCTACGCTATCATAAGTCAGCCGGTCTCCGGGGCCTCCCCTATCACGGAGTCTGGTTATAGTATTAAAATCCCCACCGAAGACCACCTGCCGGCTCGTAAAAAGATAGGGCTTGATCCTCAGGAAGAGACATTTACGGTCCCACTTAGATTGTGGGCCATAGATATTGATGAGCCGAAGCTCCGGTCCCCTCGTGAAGACGTCAAGGACCAAACATCTCCCCATTTCTAACTCGATCATCCGTCTGCATTCCACCTCCGCGGTCTTAAAAAGGACCGCTACCCCGCTATACGGCTCGGCCGCAAGAGACCAGTATGAGGGCCCACTCTTCCATTCCCTCTTTGCTTTATGGATGGACCCCAGGTCCGTTAGTCTGGTCTCCTGCAAAAATAAAATATCAGCCTCAACCCGGGAGAAAAAAATCAAAGGCCGTAAATCTAGCCGTATCCGACTTTATGCTGGCGACATTAATCGACGCCAGAGTTAACGGGGTAGGTTCTACCATCATGGGTGATTGAGTATGACGGCCTGTTTTTTAACCGTACCCCCAGATTTACTCTCCCCCTCTGAGGAGGAGCCCGACTCACCCCTCCTCTTTAAAGACACCGAGGTGTCCATATCTTCTTTAACAGCAGTGGACACCTCCTTCCCAGCACTAGATTCCAAGCCCCTGGACCCCGAAGTAGTCCCCCCCCCCAGAGGAGTGTGAATCCCCCGGAGGACGGACCTCGCCACTCCCTGAAGGCACCCTAGATGTTGCATCCGGCCCCTCACCCCCGAACTCCGACACAGCAGAGTCATCGAGGGCTTGGAACCGGTTGGAGAGGGGGATCAAAGGGGAGCCGGTGAGCCCTTCCGTAGGCACCCTAGCGGTCAGGGGGGCATTAGATTTTTTAGCCTTGTTCTTCCTCTTCTTCCGCCTCTTACCGGTGCGATTGTAACCCGTTTTTTTAAGCTGCTCCACCACCTCTTCATCCACACTTTCATACTGGGAAGAGTTATCAGAAGCAGCCAACTCCTCCCTCTCCATCCTCCGGATCTCCTCGCTCACCGCCTTCTCCCCCAGGGGCTCAGAGGCTCCGGTTGCCGCCTACAGGGTGGGGGGCAGTCATCACCCCAGACGCCTGAGGCTTATCCTGCCCCCTGCCCTTACGGTGCCTCACCTGTTGCCACTGGTGGGCAGATGTACCAGCCTCGCCTTTCCTCACTGACCCCTCAGCTCCCCTCACGCCTCCACCCCCAGCAGAAGTTGCACCACCGGGGACTCCCCCATGGCTCCCCCCCGCTGGGCCAGAGATGGTGCCGCAAAAGGAGCGGGGGCAGCGGCTATACGGGTGACCTAGGTCACCACACAGGTGACACCTAATGTCACCACAGGCCGCGGCAAGATGGCCTACCCCGCCACACAAGGCACATTTCTGCACCTTGCAGCCTGTGCTGAAGTGGCGGGGATCCCCGCACCTGTGGCAGACCTTCAGATGCCCCTGGTAGAAGATCTGGATTCTGTCCCTCCCCAGAAATGCTGAGGAGGGGATGTGGGTGACCGTACCTGCTGAAACCTTCAACTTTACCATGAAGGTCCAGCCCCCTGACCAAATGCCAAACTCGTCCCTATTTTTCTTAAGGACGTCCGTGACTTCCCCATAATGGGAAAGCCACGTCATGAATCATAGAATCATAGAATGATAGAGTTGGAAGGGACCTCCTGGGCCATCTGGTCCAACCCCCTGCTCAAAGCAGGATTCTCTAAATCATCCCAGACAGATGTCTGTCCAGCCTCTGTTTGAAGACTTCCATTGAAGGAGAACTCACCACCTCTCGTGGCAGCCTGTTCCACTCCTTGATCACCCTAACTGTCAAAAAGTTTTTTCTAATATCTAATCTGTGTCTCCTCCCATTCAGTTTCATCCCATTGCTTCTAGTCTTTCCTTGTGCAAATGAGAATAAAGATGATCCTTCTACAATGTGACAGCCCTTGAGATATTTGTAGACAGCTATTAAGTCTCCTCTCAGTCTTCTTTTTTGCAAGCTAAACATTCATGATATCGACCCCAGAGAGTGACTCGTTACTTGTCAGAACGGTCACCCTCTTTACACTATTTTGGCGAGACACTGCCTGTACGGCAAAGTCTCGCCAGCCGGGCTCCCCCTTTGCCAGTTCGAAATTCGACCAGAAAAGCTCTAGGCCTTCTGGCCGAACAAAACTGACATTGAAGAAGGAGGTGCCAAATGGATGAATCAGGGCAAAGATGTCCGTCGCCCTGAAGTCCATCTTCAGAAGGAGCTCCACAACTCTCGCTCTTGGCGGGCACGCTTCACTGCCCCTCCACCGAAGATGGACCACATTCTGCCTGGCCACCCCCTGCCCAGCTGTCGGGAGGGACCAAACCGTTTTCCCCTCCCTTTTATCTTGGAAGGCAGCCAGGCCGTATCTATCCAGCCAAAAGGCCAAGTCCACCTCTCTGCCCTCTACTTCGATCGTCCGTACTCCGTTTTTGAGGGCCTCCAGGAAACGGCGCCGGAAGACGCCATCCTTGAGGTCCAGAGGCGAGGAAACCCCCTGACTAGACCCTGAGGCTCCAGCCACCACCCCCGAATAACTCAGAGGACCAGTGGCTGAGGGGCAGATGGACCGGCCCCCTCCCCCCTCCTTCCACTATCCTCAGACACCCCATTCACACTTACTACCCCATGCACACTTAGACATACTGCCACTTGCATCCTCAACCACAGACACTTCCATACCCACACCCTCCACATCCACTCTCTCAGTCACCCCATTCTCACTCACATGCACACTGGGGTCAATATCATGCCTCACTTTTTGGGTATTTTCAGGATTGATTGTTTCTCTGCTGCTACCGCCACCTACTGGTGGAATCTTCCCTGCAAGGGGGTTCTGTCCACACAGTGCTGCTGCCCCTTTAAGAACTGTGCTGCCATTGGGTTTCAGCAGCACTGCCTCCACAGTCTGCACAGAGCCTTCTCTCTCAGTGGCAGAGATTAAGCCAGGAGTAGTCCTGCCTCCAGCTCCATCCTTCTGGCTTTTCGCCGGTGCCCCCACCACAGGTAAGCCCCCAGACTCAGGGGACCCCGCCAGGCAAGCGCCCTTGCTGCTGTCTGCTGCAGTCTCTGCTCCATTGCTGATCTTGACCATTTTTTTTCCTTTGGCTGGGAAGCCTCGCCCCCAGCCTCCAGCTTCACAGCAGAGCTCTGCAAAGCCGCACCCACTTGGGCAGCAGGAGCCGATGAGGCCACGCCCCCCGAGACCAGCCGAAGTGGGACCCCCGGAACTGACCCGGAGCCGGGACCACCCCCAGGGGCACCTCCGGCGGCACCAGCCCCCCGGAGCACAGCACCCCCAACCACCACACTCTGGGCCACAAACAGCTTGGGCACAGCAACTCCGGCAGCTGGCCCCAGGCTAGGCCACTCCCCCTCAGCATCCACCGGCGGCGGGGCCCCCAGCCCAGACTTCACCGCAGACCCCGCCAGGGGAGCCGACCCCACCAGTTGTTTTTTATGAGCCGGCTCTGCCGGAGCCGCAGGCCCCTCCCCCCTCACTTTACTGGGTGCCTGGGTCCCCAGAAGCGATCCAGTAACGGATCCGTAAGTGGGGGACCCAGACACCACAGCGCTCACGCCGGAGATGCGGTCCCGGCTGCAACTCTCTTGCCCACCACTGGGCCGCCCACCACACCATGCTCCATATCAGACACACCACTACCCCCTCCGTTACCACAAACAGAGGCGGCGCCCTGCGTGTCATGGCCTGCAATTTCCCCGCTCCCTTGCTGCGGACCCACAACAGAGCCCGAGCCGGGGTGGGTAGCGGGGGCCGCACAGCGGGACCGGGGGGCCCCAGAGAGGGGGACATACACAAATTTTCTGGACAACAGATGTTTTCTTTACTTTCTTCTTCGCCTTTCTCTTCATCCCCCTCCTGGTTGCCTCGTCATCGCAGATCTCATCCCCGAACCTCAGCTGGTTAAACCGGACCGGGGACTTGATCTGCCGGATCTGCTGCATGACGAGGCAGCCCCCCTCACTGCTACTGCTACCACCATCCTCATCCTCCCCCTCGCAACCGCTGCTCTCTGAAGAGCCAGAATCTGGCAGGAGAGCCACTTGCTCGGGGGCTATCCCGCTATGCGACGCCTGGAGATCTCTTACCAGGCCTGGCCGGGGCTCCGTGGCCCCTCTGGAGCCCCACCGGTCATGGCTCTGAACCGGTCGTCATTCTCCAGCTTTTCACGGAAGGGCCCACCGCCGGCCAGGATCTCGCACCTCCGGCTTGCCAGGACTTCTATGGATTTCTGTATTTTTCTGACCGCGGCGGATAGCTTGGCCTTCTTATTGCCGGAGGCCCTGTTGGACCTCTCCTTAGCTACCCTCAACTCCCCCCAGAGGGATCTTAGCTTCTTTGAGGCATCCTCATACTCACAGAGGTGCGCATGGACACGGGAACCATAAACCACGGTGGTTTCTTTCGCCGCCTTGGTGCCCCACTTAAGGGGTCCCGCTGCAGCACCCCTGCTCGGCCTACCTACGGGGGAAGGAGCCGCCGTGGCCATGGCCTGGGGGGTACTGCGGGCAGAGCCGGCGTCAGCACCCGGCATACCCGGGCAAGTGCCGGGGCCCTGAGCAGGCGGGGGGGCCCACTCGCCGTCGGGCACCCTGGCGCCCGTTAGCGGAGGAGAGCGGTGTCAGCGCTGCCACTGGGCCCCCCCCGCTTGCTCAGGGCCCCGGCAGCAGCCGGCACGATACTTACCTCTCCCCGTGCCTCCGCTGCCGCAGCTCCGGGCTCCAGGGGCGCCTGCGCTTCCTCTCACAGCAGCGCCGCTGAATGACGTCATCATTCAGCGGCCGGCTGTGGAAGAGAGCGCGCGGACGCCGGACAGGTGAGATGTGATGTGTCTGTGTGTATCAGTGTGTGTGTGTATGTAGTGGTGCTTTGTGTTTGGCATTTATGTGAGAATGCTGTGTGCTGCTGGGGTGCATGATGATGATGTGGAGAGATGTTGTGTGGTGCGGATGATAATGGGCAGTGATGATGATGATGGGGAGGCGATGATGATGATGGGAGGCATTGATGATAATGGGCAGGCATGATGATGATGGGAGGATGATGATAATGGGCAGGCATTGATGATGATGGGGCAGGCAATGATAAATGGGAGGCATGATGATGATGGGGAGGTGATTGATGATAATGGGCAGGCATTGATGATGATGGGAGGGCAATGATAATGGCAGGATGTGAAATGGGAGGCATGATGATGATGTGGAGCATTGATGATAATGGGCAGGCATTGATGATGATGGGAGGTAAATGATGATAATGGGCAGGCAGATGATAATGTGGGAGGCATGATGATGATGGGAGACGATGATGATGATGGGGAGGCGATGATGATGATGGGCAGGCAATGATGATGATGGGGAGGCAATGATAATGATGAGGAGGCAATGATGATGATGGGGAGGCAATGATGATGATGGGGAGTCAAGATGATGAGGGAGACAGGTGCAGATGCGCAAGCGCAATGATGATAGTGGAAGCAAACAGTGAATAGAATGCCATGCAATCGGGTATGATAAATTTATGGGAATGCATTCCAAGCGCCGCTATTCCCGACCCTACAGTCGTTTGAATGCAGCACAGGTATGAACTGCATTCAGTGGAAGCAAACAGCTGAATAGAATCCCCACCTCTGCTATCTGTGTTGAATGCTGCACTATATATTAATGGTATGAACTGCATTCAGTGGAAGCAAACAGCTGAATAGAATCCCCACCTCTGCTATCTGTGTTGAATGCTGCACTATATATTAATGGTATGAACTGCATTCAGTGGAAGCAAACAGCTGAATAGAATCCCCACCTCTGCTATCTGTGTTGAATGCTGCACTATATATTAATGGTATGAACTGCATTCAGTGGAAGCAAACAGCTGAATAGAATCCCCACCTCTGCTATCTGTGTTGAATGCTGCACTATATATTAATGGTGTGCACTCCATACCTCTACTTGCTGCCAAGCACTGCTTTACCATCTTGCAACATAGTTTAATGTGCCTGTTAATAAGGCTTTGGAATAATTCATTTTTGCACTGTGTTTAAAATACTTACTGCTTTATATCCCGGTGACTGGGGCCTCTCTAGATGCTATCAGGTGGAAGGTGCTAAAGCATATAGATGTTGCCAGGTAGCCTTTGATGATCTAACCACCCCCTGGTGTGCTGGCCCCAGCTGGCAAATTATCCCAAAACAGCCCCCACAATCCCACTTTCCTGACCCTGTAGTGTGGACTATATATTTAGGAGTAGTCTAAAGGGCGCACGCAGTAAGGGGGGCGCACGCATCACAGAAAGCAAAGCATCGAGTAAAAGGCAGTTATCCATGGCAGTTAATCAGGGCAGGAATCAGGTAACCCACACTTTGCTTTCTTTTAAATTATGTTCTCTATCTCTATCCTCCTGTGTTCCCTTGCCATCCACATTCACTGCCCCATCCCCCCTCCATCACGACTCATATACATCAGCCCCTCCATACTTCCCTCTCCCATGTACAGTTCCCATGCACTCCTCACCTTCCTAAGAAAACTCAGCCCATCTTGCCCAAACATATCTCAGAAAAAACCTATTTATAAATCCAACAACTACCTGCTCTTTATCTTCCTACTCCTACTGATTTCAGGGACATCTCCCCCAACCCTGGTCCATCCCCCAACCTCAATTCCTACCCTACCTCATTTCGAAACCATAATAATCTTGTTAATATTACTTGCACTCCCTCATCTCCTTCTTTCAACTGTGCCCTCTGGAATCCAAGGTCTGCATGCAATAAACTATCTTTCCTGCACAACTACTTTCTGAACAACTCTCTTCATCTGTTGGCCCTCACTGAAACCTGGATTCAGGATTCTGACACGGTCTCCCCTGCTGCCATTTCCTATGGTGGCTTACAGTTCTCCCATTCCCCGAGACCCACAAACAGACATGGTGGTGGAGTTGGCATACTCCTGTCCCCACAATGCACTTTCCAGGTCATCCCCCCAATTCCATCACTCTCATTCCCTTCTTTTGAGGTCCACACCATCAGGCTCTTCCATCCCCTCTCCCTCAGAATAGCGGTCATATATCGGCCCCCAGGCTCATCCACCCAGTTCCTTGACCACTTCTCAGCCTGGCTGCCGCACTTCATGTCCTCAGAACTACCAACCCTTATCCTTGGAGACTTCAACATCCCCATTAACAGTCCTACTTCCACATCTGCATCTCAGCTTCTATCATTAACCACTTCTCTAGGCCTCTCACAGCTTTCAACCTCTGAGACACACAAGGATGGCAACACCCTTGACCTGGTCTTTGTCCGCCTCTGTTCAATTTCCCACCTAAATAACTCACCGCTTCCACTCTCTGACCACAACATTCTCTCCTTCACGCTCACAAATCCTCCACCACCCCAGCGAACTCCTACCTACCGCACATTCAGAAATCTGCAAGCCATTAACCCTCAGACACTTTCAGACTCCCTACACTCTTCGCTGTCCCCAATCTCCTCTTTTCTATTGTTCTAATCTGGCTGTTCAGCACTACAATGACACTCTTAGAAGCACCCTTGACCAAGTAGCACCGCTCACCCTCAGAACTTCCAAACACACAGTAAAACAGCCCTGGCTCACATCGCAAACTCACCTTCTCCAGCGATGCTCTAGGAGTGCTGAACGCCTATGGAGAAAAACCCGCACACCAGAAGACTTCATCCACTTTAAATTCATGTTAAGAACTTATAATGCTGCCCTTCACCTCGCCAAACAGACCTACTTCACCACACTGATCTCCTCACTAGCCAACAACCCCAAGAAACTTTTTGACACTTTTCACTCCCTCCTCAGGCCAAAAGCACAAGCCCCTATCACAGACATTTGTGCTGATGACCTGGCCTCCCACTTTATAGAAAAAATAGATACTATCCGTCAGGAAATCTGCTCTCAACCACCAAGTGCTGTGACTCCCATCCCACCCTGCATTTCCCCTGGCTCAATTTCCACATTTGATCCCATCACAGAAGAAGAAGTCTCCAGACTCCTCTCTTCCTCTCGTCCGACTACATGCACTACCGACCCCATCCCCTCACATCTCCTCCAGTCTCTTTCTCCTGTTGTCACAACTCACCTAACTACAATCTTCAATCTCTCACTCTCCTCTGGCATTTTCCCATCCTCCTTCAAACACTCCATCATTACTCCACTACTAAAGAAACCCGCTCTTGACCCTTCCTGCACAAACAACTACAGACCGGTCTCCAATCTCCCCTTCATCTCCAAACTTTTGGAGCGCCTAGTCTACTCCCGCCTCACCCGTTACCTCTCCACTCACTCCCTCCTAGACCCTTCACAGTCCGGCTTCCGACCCCTACATTCGACTGAAACTGCACTCATCAAAGTGACCAATGACCTTCTGACAGCAAAACGTAACGGCGACCACTCTCTGCTCATTCTACTCGACCTTTCTGCAGCTTTCGACACGGTTGACCACCGTCTCCTACTGTCCAGGCTCCACTCTCTAGGTATTAAGGACACTGTTCTCTCCTGGTTCTCCTCCTATCTTTCTGACCGCTCCTTCAGTGTTTCGTTCTCTGGCTCCACTTCATCTCCTCTCCCTCTCACTGTCGGTGTACCCCAGGGCTCAGTCCTTGGCCCCCTTCTCTTCTCTCTCTACACCGCCCCAATTGGACAGACCATCAGCAGATTTGGCTTTCAGTACCATCTTTATGCTGATGACACACAATTATACACGTCATCCCCCGACCTTACCCCCGCTGTACTACAGAACGCCACCGACTGTCTGTCCGCAGTCTCCAACATCATGTCTGCTCTCTATCTGAAACTCAACCTCTCCAAAACTGAACTCCTTCTGCTCCCGCCGTCTACTAACCTCCCTAAATCTGACATTTCCCTCTCAGTGGGCAGCACCATAATAACACCCCGGCAGCAGGCTCGCTGTCTGGGTGTTATGTTTGATACCAATCTCTCCTTCACCTCCCATATACAATCTCTTGCCCGCTCTTGCCGCCTACACCTAAAGAACATCTCTAGAATCCGCCCTTTTCTCACCATGGAAACAACAAAAACCCTCACTGTAGCATTGATCCACTCCCGCCTGGACTACTGTAACGCTCTATTACTTGGCCTCCCCATTACTCGACTATCCCTCTCCAGTCCATCCTTAATGCAGCAGCCAGGGTTATCCATCTGGCTAATCGGTACTCGGACGCGTCCGCTCTTCGCCAGTCCTTACACTGGCTGCCCATTCATTATAGGATCCAATTCAAAGTACTTGTTCTCACCCACAAAGCTCTCCACACTGCAGCACCCCCCTACATCTCCTCCCTCATTTCTATCTATCGGCCTAACCGACTGCTGCGCTCTGCAAACGACTTTCGACTAACCTCTGCACTAATCCGTACCTCCCACTCCCGACTCCAAGACTTCTCCCGCGCTGCGCCAATCCTCTGGAATGCTCTACCCCAAGAAATTAGGACTATCCACAATTTGCATGGTTTCAGGCGCTCCCTCAAAACACATCTGTTCAGAGCGGCCTATCACATTCACTAATCAAAGTCATTCTATGTGTAAGTGTGTGTGTGTGTGTAGCCCATTCACTATCTCCATCCATCCCTCACTCCCTTAAGATGGCTGGACCATCATTGTAAATGCACCATTGTATATACACACCTGTATTTTGTATCTCCCCCACCTCATTGTAGATTGTAAGCTCTCACGAGCAGGGCCGTCTTATTTTGCTTTAATTACTGTATTGTTAACGTTGTTACTTATGACTTGTGTTTTGAAACTGTTAAACTGTAAAGCGCTGCGGAATATGATGGCGCTATATAAATAAAGATTATTATTATTATTATTATTATAGGAGAGCTCCATATTTTGTATGGAGCATTATATGGGGACCAGTATCCTGTATGGAGCATTATATGGGGACCAGTATCTTGTATGGAGCATTATATTGGGTCCAGTATTCTGTATGGAGCATTATTTTGGGTCCAGTATTCTGTATGGAGCATTATATGGGGGATGGGGGGGTGACATCCTGCATGAGGTATTATATGGGTGATGAGGGGGAACTATGTGGTGCCCATAATATTGTATGGAGGACTGTACTGTCCAGTCTGTACTGTGCGCTGTGAGGATTTGTCGGTTTTTGAGCTATTGTAGAATTTACAATAGATATCACTCATGTAGTGGAAGAAGTGAAGTATTTGGCATTGTACTGTACCTATATTTCTCTGTCGTATCTGTGCATCATGAATTGTGGTCTGTGTTAAAGGGGCCCACTGAGGCTCTTTCGCCTGGGGCCCATAAAAACCTGGAGCCGGCCCTGACTGCGGGTCTTCATGCTGGATCCTTGGCCAGATCTTGTGACCCTAGCCGGATTGGGAGTCCTCCCACCCCCCGCCGGCTTGGACCGGGAGGTGGGAGCCGGGGGCCCAGCCCCGGAGGCCAATCCCAAGATGAGCCTTCTTTCCCGGGAAGGGAGCCGACAAAAAGTCCCAGATGGAAAAACGTTACCTTCCTTCCCGGGCAGCACACACAGGCACCAAACTCAGACCGCATGGCAAGCTCCGCCCCTTCCTGTGGGACGGTCCAGAGCGGCACTCACTATTCTGCTGGTGCAGTCACTGTGTACATACATTACATTACTGATCCTGAGTTACATCCTGTATTATACCCCAGAGCTGCACTCACTATTCTGCTGGTGCAGTCACTGTGTACATACATTACATTACTGATCCGGAGATACCGCCTGTATTATACTCCAGAGCTGCGCTCACTATTCTGCTGGTGCAGTCACTGTGTACATACATTACACTACTGATCCTGAGTTACATCCTATATTATATCTCAGAGCTGCACTCACTATTTTGCTGGTGCAGTCACTGTGTACATACATTACATTACTGATCCTGAGTTACATCCTGTATTATACCCCAGAGCTGCACTTACTACTCTGCTGGTGCAGTCACTGTGTACATACATTACAATACTGATCCTGAGTTACATCTTGTATTATACTCCAGAGCTGCACTCACTATTCTGCTGGTGCAGTCACTGTGTACATACATTACATTACTGATCCTGAGTTACATCCTGTATTATACCCCAGAGCTGCACTTACTACTCTGCTGGTGCAGTCACTGTGTACATACATTACAATACTGATCCTGAGTTACATCCTATATTATACCCCAGAGCTGCACTCACTATTCTGTTGGAGCAGTCACTGTGCACATACATTACTGATCCTGAGTTATATCCTGTATTATACCCCAGAGCTGCACTCACTATTCTGCTGGTGCAGTCACTGTGCACATACATTACATTACTGATCCTGAGTTACATCCTGTATTATACTCCAGAGCTGCACTCGATATGTATATAGCGACTCCACCAGCTTCTGTACCAGAAGAATTGTGAGTGCACCTCTGAAGTATCTCAGTACTGGATAAGTAAGGAGCCACTGGTGCAGATGTTATTTTTTCAGATGCTAATTTTCCTAGGCAATATCCAGCAGACCACATTTTATGCCAACTGTGTCCATTTTTCATCACAGATTTCTCGTCCCCATTGGGAGCCCGATTATAATAACCCCATAAACTCGGATTATGTATCGGTAACACTCTGTATCTTGATAGTAATTCCATCTGTGTCTCACTATGACAACTCTTTTCCAAGTTAGTACAAACTTGTGTGTTACTAGCGAATTAACACTCTTCTTCAGTGCGCTCACAGGGGTCCACAGCCCTCTGTAATAATATAATACTACTGATGGGTTCTGAATAGTTGAGATGATAGGCGTGATGACTTTATGTGCCACCATGCAGAATGGAAATAGGGTTAGGACACCATTTTTACTTTTGGCATCTTTGGTACACTGGGTTAGTCACTTTTCTTGAGGGCGTTCTGCTCCAATAATTTGGGACTGTGGGTGGCTCTGCGTGTGGCAGGATGCCTGGAACAGTTAATTTGGGTGAAATTTGGGTGAAATTTGTTAGCACAATTATTTGGGGGGGCACTGTGCTTGCCACAGTGCTTTGGGGGGAACTTGTGGAACCATTACTGTTGGGTCACTCTGGCACTAAGCACCCTAGTTGGCACTTATTTGGGGACACTACGTGAACGGTTACAGACAGGGCAGTTAGGAGCAGGCTTGTAGGCATGTGATGGAAAGTGACAGCGCTCCTTCTGACTTCTTCCCTCTAATTTGCTGGGAACAACTAAGATCCTGCGCAGAACCCTCAAACTCCGAGGCCTCTGGTAGAAGACCCGAGAAAGAGAAAGGACTAAAAAGACCACCCCCATTGGTGAGTGAGAAGGAAGTTTTTTTTTTAGTATATATAATTTATGTATACTTACACACACACTTAAGATGGGAGGATATCTATAGCCATGCCGCGTGAGTATGTGCGTAACACACTCATATAAAGGGGTCTCCTGACATTTGAAGGGGATGTTCTAGGAGGGAGGCAGTCGGGAGACTAAAAATATTTTAATTAATATCTATGCAAAGAATTCTCCCCGTCAGCTAAGAAAATGTGTCAGTGGCTCCCTCCTCCTACCTGAAATCCCCATCGCCCTCTCTCCTCCTCTCCCTATTGCTCATTCCCTCCATCCTTCCTCCTTTCTGCCGTTCTCCCTCCTCACTCCACATTTACTTCTTTGTGTCATATTTAATTGCGGAACTGAGCCTTAATCTCTATATATAGCACTAGAGGCAGGGTAGAGATCAGGCCTGGTATTACTACACAAGTGCACAAATGGGATATAACCTGCACACTAGATACACAAGCACACACTGGATACACGAGTACACAGAGGGCAAACACCAGATGCAGGAGCACACAACGGATACACAAGAACACAGAGGGCAAACACCAGATACAGGAGCACACAACGGATACACGAGAACATAGAGGGCAAACACCAGATACATGAGTACACAACGGATACACGAGTACACAGAGGGCAAACACCAGATACAGGAGCACACACTGGATACACGAGTACACAGAGGGCAAACACCAGATACATGAGTACACAATGGATACACAAGAACAGAGGGCAAACACCAGATACAGGAGCACACAACGGATACACGAGAACACAGAGGGCAAACACCAGATACATGAGTACACAATGGATACACAAGAACAGAGGGCAAACACCAGATACAGGAGCACACAACGGATACACGAGTACACAGAGGGCAAACACCAGATACAGGAGCACACAACGGATACACGAGAACACAGAGGGCAAACACCAGATACAGGAGCACACAACGGATACACGAGAACACAGAGGGCAAACACCAGATACATGAGTACACAACGGATACACGAGTACACAGAGGGCAAACACCAGATACAGGAGCACACAATGGATACACGAGTACACAGAGGGCAAACACCAGATACAGGAGCACACAACGGATACACGAGAACACAGAGGGCAAACACCAGATACATGAGTACACAACGGATACACGAGTACACAGAGGGCAAACACCAGATACATGAGTACACAACGGATACACGAGTACACAGAGGGCAAACACCAGATACATGAGTACACAACGGATACACGAGTACACAGAGGGCAAACACCAGATACAGGAGCACACACTGGATACACGAGTACACAGAGGGCAAACACCAGATACATGAGTACACAACGGATACACGAGTACACATAGGTCAAACACCAGATACAGGAGCACACAACGGATACACGAGAACACACAGAGGGCAAACACCAGATACATGAGCACACAATGGATACACGAGTACACAGAGGGCAAACACCAGATACATGAGTACATAACGGATACACGAGAACACAGAGGGCAAACACCAGATACATGAGCACACAACGGAAACACGAGTACACAGATGGCAAACACCAGATACAGGAGCACACACTGGATACACGAGTACACAGAGGGCAAACACCAGATACAGGAGCACACAACGGATAGACGAGAACACACAGAGGGCAAACACCAGATACATGAGCACACAACGGATACACGAGTACACAAAGGGCAAACACCAGATACAGGAGCATACACTGGATACACGAGTACACAGAGGGCAAACACCAGATACATGAGTACACAACGGATACACGAGAACACAGAGGGCAAACACCAGATACATGAGCACACAACAGATACACGAGTACACAGAGGGCAAACACCAGATACATGAGTACACAACGGATACACGAGTACACAGAGGGCAAACACCAGATGCAGGAGCACACACTGGATACACGAGTACACAGAGGGCAAACACCAGATACAGGAGCACACACTGGATACACGAGTACACAGAGGGCAAACACCAGATACATGAGTACACAACGGATACATGAGAACACAGAGGGCAAACACCAGATACAGAGTAGCACACACGGATACACGAGTACACAGAGGGCAAACACCAGATCAGGAGCACACACGGATACACGAGTACACAGAGGGAAACACCAGATACAGGAGCACAACGGATACACGAGTACACAGAGGGCAAACACCAGATACATGAGTACACAACGGATACACGAGACACAGAGGGCAAACACCAGATACATGAGTACACAACGGATACACGAGTACACAGAGGGCAAACACCAGATACAGGAGCACCAACGGATACACGAGTACACAGAGGGCAAACACCAGATCAGGAGCACACACTGGATACACGAGTACACAGAGGGCAAACACCAGATACATGAGTACACAACGGATACATGAGAACACAGAGGGCAAACACCAGATACAGGAGCACACACTGGATACACGAGTACACAGAGGGCAAACACCAGATGCAGGAGCACACACTGGATACACGAGTACACAGAGGGCAAACACCAGATACAGGAGCACACACTGGATACACGAGTACACAGAGGGCAAACACCAGATAATGAGTACACAACGGATACACGAGACACAGAGGGCAAACACCAGATACATGAGTACACAACGGATACACGAGTACACAGAGGGCAAACACCAGATACAGGAGCACCAACGGATACACGAGTACACAGAGGGCAAACACCAGATACATGAGTACACAACGGATACACGAGTACACAGAGGGCAAACACCAGATACAGAACACACACTAGATACACGAGTACACAGAGGGCAAACACCAGATACAGGAGTACACACTGGATACACGAGAACACAGAGGGCAAACACCAGATAGATGAGTACACAACGGATACATGAGAACACAGAGGGCAAACACCAGATACAGGAGCACACACTGGATACACGAGTACACAGAGGGCAAACACCAGATGCAGGAGCACACACTGGATACACGAGTACACAGAGGGCAAACACCAGATACAGGAGCACACACGGATACACGAGTACACAGAGGGCAAACACCAGATACAGGAGCACACAACGGATACACGAGTACACAGAGGGAAACACCAGATACATGAGTACACAACGGATACACGAGTACACAGAGGCAAACACCAGATACAGGAGCACACAACGGATACACGAGAACACAGAGGGTAAACACCAGATACATGAGTACACAAGGATACACGAGTAACAGAGGGCAACACCAGATAAGGAGCACACAACAGTACACGAGACACAGAGGCAAAAACACCAGATACATGAGTCAAGATACACGAGTACACAGGGCAAACACCAGATCAGGAGCACACACTGGATACACGAGTACACAGAGGGCAAACACCAGATACAGGAGACCACTGGATACACGAGTAACAGAGGGCAAACACCAGATACATGAGTACACAACGGATACCGAGACACAGAGGGCAAACACCAGATACAGGTACACAACGGATACACGAGTACACAGAGGGCAACACAGATCAGGAGCACCACGGATACACGAGTACACAGAGGGAAACACCAGTACAGGAGCACACAACGGATACACGAGTACACAGAGGGCAAACACCAGATACATGAGTACACAACAGATACACGAGTACACAGAGGGCAAACACAGATACATGAGTACACAACGGATACACGAGTACAGAGGGCAAACCCAGATACAGGAGCACACATAGATACACGAGTACACAGAGGGCAAACACCAGATACGGAGCACACACTGGATACACGAGTACACAGAGGGCAAACACAGATACATGAGTACACAACGGATACATGAGAACACGAGGCAAACACCAGATACAGGAGCACACACTGGATACACGAGTACACAGAGGGCAAACACCAGATGCAGGAGCACAACTGGATACACGGTACACAGAGGGCAAACACCAGATACAGGAGCACACACTGGATACACGAGTACACAGAGGGCAAACACCAGATACAGAGCACAACGGATACACGAGTACACAGAGGGCAAACACCAGATACATGAGTACACAACGGATACACGAGTACACAGAGGGCAAACACCAGATACAGGAGCACACAACGGATACACGAGACACAGAGGGAAACACAGATACATGAGTACACAACGGATACACGAGTACACAGAGGGCAAACACCAGATACAGGAGCACACAACAGATACACGAGTACACAGAGGGCAAACACCAGATACATGAGTACACACGGATACATGAGTACACAGAGGGCAAACTCCAGATACAGAGACACACGGATACACGAGTACACAGAGGGCAAAACCAGATCAGAGACACAATGGATACACGAGTACACAGAGGGCAAACACCAGATACAGGAGCACACACTGGATACAAAGAGTACACAGAGGGCAAACACCAGATACAGGAGCACACAACGGATACACGAGTACACAGAGGGCAAACACCAGATACATGAGTACACACAACGGATACACGAGAACACAGAGGGTAACACCAGATACATGAGACACAACGGATACACGAGTACACAGAGGGCAAACACCAGATACAGGAGCACACAACGGATACACGAGTACACAGAGGGCAAACACCAGATACATGAGTACACACGATACAGTGTAATGATGTAGTACAGTCAGTCTGTGTGGGGCATAAAACCAGATACAGGTTTGATAGAAAAGTCCTGATTACATTCATACAAGTTGGCAGAAAGTCACACAGTTTGCAGACACAGAAACAGGAGACACAGCAGGCAGAGTAATCCAAGCTCAGCAATCACTCTCAATACAGATTCAGGATCTTCTTCTCTGTTACCGTAGTCCATGCAAACGTGGGTCTTTCAAAGAGCAGGTTCAGAGTCCACAAGTGCTTCAGAGTTCTCAGTAGGAATAGCTGGAGTACAAGGTCCAAGGCTTACAGGAGTCAAGTCACAGGTTCACTGCAGGCTAGATTCTGAAGCACTGATTGCTCAGCTGTGGCTGCTTAAGAAGCAAAGGAGAGAATCAGGGCGGGAACATGCAAGCTGGAAACTCCATTTTGACTGAGGGCAAGATAGCTGCAGCAAGACAGAAAGTAAAATGGCTGACGAACAAACTGAGTTTCAGGAATATATACATAGAACCTTACATTACTCCCCCCTTAAGGACAACCTCCGGATGACCTCAGACCAGGCTTGTGTGGGTACCTCTGATGAAACTGACGGAGCAAGCGAGGAGCATTAACGTTATTGACCGGTTCCCATGAGTTGTCCTCCACTGGGTAGCCCTGCCATTTAATCAGATATTGTAACTGATTTCTATACAACCTGGAATCTAAAATCCTTTCCACCACAAATTCTTCCTGACCATCGACTAGCACTGGGTCAGGGCAAGGAGAGGAACGTCCAGGAAACGTATTGGGTGTCGCAGCCTTTAGTAGGGATACATGAAAGACAGGGTGGATTCTCATAGTTCTGGGCAGTTGAAGACGACAAGCAACGGCACTTATAATTTTACTGATTTTATAGGGTCCAATGTACTTATGTCCCAACTTAGACGATGGAATCCTTAACTTAAGATTTCTGGTTGACAGCCAGACCAAGTCTCCTACCTTGAAAGCTGGTGCAGGTTTACGAAATTTATCTGCTGCTTTCTTGTACCTTTCTTGAGCCGATTCCAGATTTTCCTTTAGAAGATCCATATTCTTCTGTAAAGACGTGATTCTTTCAGCCACTGCTGGTAAAGGCGTTTCTATGGGAAATCGTGGTAGCATGTTAGGATGATAACGTAAATTGGAGAAAAAAGGAGACTGCTTAGTGGAGGCGCTCTGAGAGTTGTTATAAGAGAACTCAGCCAATGGAAGTAGATGCACCCAATCATCCTGTAGGTTCAGATAAAGCAGCGAAGATACTGCTCCAGGGTTTGATTGGTTCGTTCGGTCTGTCCATTAGTCTGGGGATGAAAAGCAGAAGAAAGGTTTACTTTAATGTCCAATGCTGCACAGAAATTTTGCCAAAACCTAGAAGTGAATTGCACCCCTCGATCCGAAATAACCTCATCCGGTACTCCATGTAAGCGAAACACATCTTTAATCATCAAATCTGATGTCTGTTTTGCAGTGGGTAAGCCGACACAAGGGATAAAATGAGCTGCCTTTGTTAGACGGTCAACCACCACTAGAATGGTGTTCTTCCCTGAGAGGTTGGTAACTCCACAATGAAGTCCATAGAAATGGATCCCCACGGGCGGGACGGGGTGGGAAGAGGCTGTAACAGACCAGTTGGTGAGGAGCGAGGTGTTTTGCATCTTGCACAGACCTCACATGAAGTGACATAATTCAAAACATCCTTCCTGCAAGTGGGCCACCAAAAGAAACGAGAAAGAAATTCCTGTGTCTTTAGAATTCCTCTATGCCCAGCTATCTTGGAATCGTGAATGAGTTGCAATACTCTTAATCTGACTGTTTCAGGAATATACAGACGTTGTCCCTGAATCCACACACCATTCTTAAAGACAAGACTTACGTCCCTTGGGGGTTGTGCCAAAAAGGAATCCGCATGGTATGCTTCCTTGATGTCCTTAAGTAGGTCTTGATTATGAATTACTCCTAGGAATCTAGAGTCAGGAAGAATAGTCTTAGGAGGAGTAATTGGACGTGTCTCTGCTGAGTAAATCCTAGAGAGTGCATCAGCCTTTCCATTGCGCGATCCTGGTCTATAAGAGATGATAAAATTAAATTGGTTTAAGAAAAGATTCCAGCGAGCCTGGCGAGGAGTCAGGCACTTAGCCGACCTGATAAACTCAAGGTTACGATGGTCTGTCAGGACGACTATTTGCTGTGCAGCTCCCTGAAGAAGGTGTCTCCATTCTTTGAAGGCGGCAATAATGGCCAACAACTCTCTATTGCCCACATCGTAGTTCCTCTCAGCCGAAGACAACTGCTGGGAAAAGAAGGCACAGGGATGCAAGACATTCTTCTCACCTGTTCTCTGAGAGAGTATAGCTCCAACGGCACAGTCTGAAGCATCCACCTCTATTATGAAGGCAAGCTCAGGGTTGGGATGTACTAGGATAGGTGCAGTGGTAAATTTATCTTTTAGACGGGAAAATGCTTCCTGGGCTTGGGGAGTCCATGAAAACCTAGACTCTTTCCGGGTAAGTTGAGTGATAGGTGACACTACCTCAGAGAAATTTCTAATGAAACGTCTATAGAAGTTGGCAAACCCGATGAAGCGCTGTACCTCCTTCACATTTCTAGGACTTGGCCAATCCTTGATGGCTTGGGTTTTGCTTCCATCCATACTAATTCCTTGTGTAGACAGTACATACCCCAGAAATTGAATTTCGGTCCTATGGAATTCACACTTTTCAAGTTTGATGTAAAGATGATTTTGTCTTAGACGTTCCAAGACCATTCTCACATGTCCATGATGTTCCTCTGTGGAGTTAGAAAAAAATTAGAATATCATCCAAATAAATTACCACGAATGTATCTAGGAGATCCCTGAAGATGTCATTCACCAAGTGTTGGAAAGTGGCTGGGGCGGTACTCAGACCAAAAGGCATAACTAGATATTCAAAGTGTCCATAGCGTGACCTGAATGCAGTCTTCCATTCATCCCCAGGTCTAATACGGACTAAGTTATAGGCCCCACGAAGATCTAGTTTAGAAAAAATTTTGGCATGTCGCACTCTCTCCAATAACTCAGGGATTAAAGGCAATGGATAACGGTTTCTAATAGTAACCTTATTGAGTTCCCTATAGTCTACGCATGGTCTCAGAGATCCATCTTTCTTCTTTACAAAGAAGATGGGTGCACCTGCAGGAGATGAAGAGGGGCGTATGAAGCCCTTGGCTAGATTTTCATCTATGTAATCCTTTAAAGCCTTTAGCTCGGGCCCCGCCAGGGGGTAGATCTTACCAAAAGGTATCTCTGCTCCAGGCAATAATTCAATTGGACAATCATATGGACGGTGAGGAGGAAGCTGGTCAGCGTTCTTCTTGTCACATAAATCCACATAGTCCTGGTATACAGCTGGTAGTTCAGGGACTGACATGATTCCTTTAGGAACAGAGCAAGCTGAAACTTTTGGACTCATCTGTTTCTCTGGAAAGTGTAATTCCTTGGTCTCCCAGTTAATGGTAGGATTCTGAGCCTGCAGCCATGGTAGCCCTAGAATAATGGGAAAGTGGGGAGAAGAGATAAGCATAAAGGACAGTTTCTCTTGATGATCTTTACCCATAAGAACCCTCAAAGGCTCTGTTTCCTGATCCACTGGTCCAGAGGTCAGCAGGGAGCCATCCACAGTTTCCATCTGTACTGGAGTAGCCTTCTTCACTGAACGTATTCCCTGTTTCAAAGCAAAGGAGACATCCATAAAATTTCCACTTGCCCCTGAGTCGATCATAGCAGAGCTAGACACCCAAGCTGAGTCAACCCAGAGTTTGATGGAAAGAAAGCAATGAGAATTGTTTTTCTTACAACTCAGCTGGGATACCGCTGAAGAAACTTGAAAAATGGCAGCGTTTACACAGTCAACGTCCTCAGAGGTAACGGAGTTTAAGTCCGAGAAATCAAGATCTGTTGCTGCAGATCTCTCTGGAGCCTGAGGCTCGGACCTGACAGATCCCCTCTCGCAACACTCACAATGAATGAGTGCTGCAGTAGTCTTACGAGAACGGCTGGGGCAGTTTATAATGAAGTGCCCTGACTTACCACAATAGAAACAGATTCTCCTTAAAACGATGTTCCTTGCGTGCATCACTAACCCGTCGTTGTAAAGAGTCTACCTGCATGGGTTCAGGTTCAGGTTCCCGTGTAATCCTACTCAAAGGTTCCTTAGCTGGAGAGGAAGGTAGGAAAAGGTTAGTACGATTGCTTTCGAACCATTTCTCTTGCCTGCGTTCAGTCAGACGAGTATCAATACGGATGCAGTAGTTAATAAAGTCACCTAACGCAGTGGGAGGGTCGGCACGAGCAAGTTCATCCTTAATCAGTGGAGATAACCCCTTTCGAAAAATAGATTTTTTGGCGGAACTGTCCCAGGTGGTATCAAGGGCCCATCTCCTGAAATCCAAGGCATATTCAGCTACCGAGTGCTTACCTTGGCGCAAAGCTAACATGGCTGCTTCAGCTGTTGCACCTCGATTGGGGTCATCAAACACCTGCCCCATGGCTGAAATAAAATCATCAAGGTGATTCAAACAATCATCCTCAGTCTCAATCAGAGGGTTTGCCCACATTAAAGCCTTGTTGGTAAGCAACATAATTATAGTAAGCACCTTAGATCGTTCAGTGGGAAATTGTGAAGCATGTGCAGAAAAAAAAAGATTGCATTGATTAATAAATCCCCTGAATTTCTCACGTTCACCGCCAAAACGAAAAGGGGGCAACTTGGGAATCCCAGCACTCGGGGCTACGGCAGGAGCCTGGACTCGCCCCTCTAGAACCTCAATCCTGGCTCGCAAATCCTGGGTAGTCTGTCCAACCACTTGCAAATTGTGATTATTGAGGTCCTGTAGATTTGTAAAACGGGTCTTTATATTCTGCAAATCTGCAAGGATATTATCAGTCACTCCGCAAAGTTCCTTTATGCGGGCCTCCATTTTCCAGATCTTTTAAGACAGGATTACTGGAAGAAGAGGAGAGAAAAAAAAAAAAACAATAGTGTTCACCTGTGGCAACACTGCAGAGAGAAAAAAAAATTAAGGGAACTGCTCACCTGGAATGGTTGTGAGAAGTCACAACCACTATCATCACAGAAAGTTTCAACCAGACATCTGATATCCAGAGTTACAGCAGACAAAAAAGAGAAAAGAAAGGAAAAAAAAAAAAAACAATAGTGTTTACCTGTGGTAACACTGCAAAAAGAAAAAAACTTAAGGGAATTGCTCACCTGGAATGGTTGTGAGAAGTCACAACCACTGTCATCACAGAAAGTACAACCGGACGTCTGATATCCACAGTACAGCAGACACAGCCTTCCAGACCCAGCAGACACTAACGTTTGGCTTCAGAATCTTGTAATGTATGTAGTACAGTTCATATAGCGTCTTGTGCTTGGGTGCGATGAAAACACAGGAGTCACAGGTTTGATATAGAAAAGTCCTGTATTACTTCATACAAGTTGGCAGAAATAGTCACACAGTTTGCAGACACAGAAACAGGAGACACAGCAGGCCAGAGTAATCCAAGCTCAGCAATCACTCTCCAATACAGATTCAGGATCTTCTTCTCTGTTACCGTAAGTCCATGCAAACGTGGGTCTTTCAAAGAGCAGGGTTCAGAGTCCACAAGTGCTTCAGAGTTCCTCAGTAGGAATAGCTGGAGTACAAGGTCCAAGGCTTACAGGAGTCAAGTCACAGGTTCACTCCAGGCTAGACTCTGAAGCACTGATTGCTCAGCTGTGGCTGCTTAAGAAGCAAAGGAGAGAATCAGGGCGGGAACATGCAAGCTGGAAACTCCATTTTGACTGAGGGCAAGATAGCTGCAGCAAGACAGAAAGTAAAATGGCTGACGAACAAACTGAGTTTCAGGAATATATACATAGAACCTTACAACACGAGTACACAGAGGGCAAACACCAGATATATGAGTACACAACGGATACACGAGTACACAGAGGGCAAACACCAGATACATAAGTACACAACGGATACACGAGAACACAGAGGGCAAACACCAGATACATGAGTACACAACGGATACACGAGAACACACAGGGCACATCGGATACTTGAGTACATAATGTGCACACCAGACAACTGAACATACAATATGCACATTGGATACACAAGCACACACACACGAGTACACAGAGCACGCACACACGAGTACATAGAGCGTGCACACACACACGAGTACACAGAGCCCACACACACACACGAGTACACAGAGCAAGCACACACACACACACGAGTACACAGAGCACACATACACACACAAGTACACAGAGCCACACACACGAGTACACAGAGCGCGCACACACACGAGTACACAGAGCGCGCACACACACGAGTACACAGAGCCCACACACACGAGTACACAGAGCGCGCACACACACACAAGAGTACACAGAGCACACATACACACACGAGTACACAGAGCCCACACACACACACACGAGTACACAGAGCGTGCACACACACTGAATATATAAGTACATGGGCAGCACACCCTGGATATCTAAGTACATGGGGCATACCCTGGATACATGAGTACATGGGGCGCACCCTGGATACATGAGTACATGGGGCGCACACTGGATACTTGAGTACATGGGGCGCACCCTGGATACATGAGTACATGGGGTGCACACTGGATATATAAGTACATAGGCAGCGCACCCTAGATACATAAGTACATGGGGCGCACACTGGATACATGAGTACATTTTCATGAACCAATAAAATTTGTCATATTTTTGCATCACATTTTACTATTGGTGTAGTGTGCGTTACTACGGTAGTTCTTTTTCTTTTTCCATATAAGTACATAGGCAGCGCACCCTAGATACATAAGTACATGGGGTGCACACTGGATACATAAGTACATGGGGTGCACCCTGGATACATGAGTAAATGGGGTTCACACTGGATACATGAGTACATGGGGTGCACACTGGATACATGAGTACATGGGGCACACACTGGATATATAAGTACATGGGCAGCACACCCTGGATATATAAGTACAAAGGGTGCACACTGGATACATGAGTACATGGGGCGCACACTGGATATATAAGTACATGGGCAGCACACCCTGGATATATAAGTACATAGGGTGCACACTGGATACATGAGTACATGGGGCGCACACTGGATACATGAGTACATGGGGCGCACACTGGATACATGAGTACATGGGGCGCACACTGGATACATGAGTACATGGGGCGCACACTGGATACATGAGTACATGGGGCAGCGCACACTGGATATATAAGTACATGGGGTGCACACTGGATACATGAGTACATGGGGTGCACACTGGATATATAAGTACATGGGGCGCACCCTGGATACATGAGTACATGGGGTGCACACTGGATACATGAGTACATGGGGCGCACCCTGGATACATGAGTACATGGGGTGTACACTGGATACATGAGTACATGGGGCGCACCCTGGATACATGAGTACATGGGGTGCACACTGGATACATGAGTACATGGGGCGCACCCTGGATACATGAGTACATGGGGTGCACCCTGGATACATGAGTATATGGGGTGCACACTGGATACATGAGTACATGGGGTGCACACTGGATACATGAGTACATGGGGTGCACACTGGATATATAAGTACATGGGGTGCACACTGGATACATGAGTACATGGGGCGCACACTGGATACATGAGTACATGGGGCGCACACTGGATACATGAGTACATGGGGCGCACTCTGGATACATGAGTACATGGGGTGCACACTGGATACATGAGTACATGGGGCGCACCCTGGATACATGAGTACATGGGGTGTATACTGGATACATGAGTACATGGGGCGCACCCTGGATACATGAGTACATGGGGTGCACACTGGATACATGAGTACATGGGGCGCACCCTGGATACATGAGTACATGGGGTGCACCCTGGATACATGAGTATATGGGGTGCACACTGGATACATGAGTACATGGGGTGCACACTGGATACATGAGTACATGGGGTGCACACTGGATATATAAGTACATGGGGTGCACACTGGATACATGAGTACATTGGGCGCACACTGGATACATGAGTACATGGGGCGCACACTGGATACATGAGTACATGGGGCGCACTCTGGATACATGAGTACATGGGGCGCACTCTGGATACATGAGTACATGGGGCGCACTCTGGATACATGAGTACATGTGGCGCACACTGGATATATAACTACATGGGGCACACAGTGGATACATGAGTACATGGGGTGCACACTGGATACATGAGTACATGGGGTGCACACCCTGGATATATAAGTACATGGGGCGCACCCTGGATACATGAGTACATGGGGCGCACACTGGATACATAAGTACATGGGGTGCACACTGGATACATGAGTACATGGGGCGCACACTGGATATATAAGTACATGTGGTGCACTCTGGATACATGAGTACATGGGGCGCACACTGGATATATAAGTACATGGGGTGCACACTGGATACATGAGTACATGGGGCGCACCCTGGATACATGAGTACATGGGTCGCACACTGGATATATAAGTACATGGGGCGGGGCGCACACTGGATACATGTGTACATGAGGTGCACACTGAATATATAAGTACATGGGGCGCACACTGCATATATGAGTACATGGGGCGCACACTGGATACATGAGTACATGGGGTGCACACTGGATACATGAGTACATGGGTGCACACTGGATATATAAGTACATGGGGCGCACCCTGGATACATGAGTACGTGGGGCGCACACTGGATACTTGAGTACATGGGGTGCACACTGGATATATAAGTACATGGGGTGCACCCTGGATACATGAGTACATGGGGCGCACACTGGATATATAAGTACATGGGTGCACACTGGATATATAAGTACATGGGGCAGTGCACACTGGATATATAAGTACATGGGCAGCGCACACTGGATACATGAGTACATGGGGTGCACACTGGATATATAAGTACATGAGGCAGCGCACACTGGATATATAAGTACATGGGGCAGCGCACACTGGATATATAAGTACATGGGCAGCGCACACTGGATACATGAGTACATGGGTGCACACTGGATATATAAGTACATGGGGCAGCGCACACTGGATATATAAGTACATGGGCAGTGCACACTGGATATATAAGTACATGGGCAGCGCACACTGGATACATGAGTACATGGGGCAGCGCACACTGGATATATAAGTACATGGGCAGCGCACACTGGATATATAAGTACATGGGCAGCGCACACTGGATATATAAGTACATGGGCAGCGCACGCTGGATATATAAGTACATAGGGTGCACACTGGATATATAAGTACATGGGCAGCGCACACTGGATACATAAGTACATGGCTTGCAGACCAGATACACTAGTATACAAAATTGTACAAGTCTTTGGTTTGATTGTTCATATTTTCCAATTCTTCTGAAACATCAAACAATCAGTGGGACAACTATTGTGCGGCCATAACAAGGGCTGTATCCGTACACAGAGCGGTCCTACACGGTGCAGACTGCCGTTTGCTGCCGTTCACCTGCTCAGCACCTAAAGCCTCTGCAAATTGATGGTAAATTTGGGCAATGATAAATATAGTACACGGCAGGCGGGTCGCAGCGGAGCGGAGCGGGGACCTCTGCTGGTCGCTGGAATTAGGATAAGGACTTGTAATAAGAATTATTTACTTATGTGTCTTGCTCATTGTTCCCATGGAAACATTTTAACAGGAACGCTCCCATACAATTTATTATCATCCGCAGCGAGTTAAAGAGGGGAAGCTGCAATCACATTAACTCCTTCACTGCATGAATGCAAATTATTCATCACTGTGGATGAAATTAGGCAAAGTACATGAAGAGCCGTGAACCTGTGAGTTGTAAGACCTGCTTTTTACTCAGGCTTTTTCCGTAAATATAATGTGTACGCCTGGAAGGTGGCTAAACCCAATGACACCCTTTGCCCCAATCCTAATTTCAGCTGGAGACCAACTAAGGGGGTGAGGCATTACTATGGAGATTGGTTGTATGGGAGGAAAACTTGGAAAGCAGCAAGCTGCCTCCCATCCACGGTACGGCCTCAGGGAGAAATCACAATCCCCAAAATGGTTACTATGGGGATGTGGTTTTGGCATTAGGAGAGGAGGCTCAGCTGAAATGGAGCCGGGGTGTAGGTGTCAGTGGGTGACTTGGTTCTACACACAACAGGCAACATATATGGTGGGAAATATTAGGAGACTGGCAGGCCAGGAGCGATAGAGGGGCAGGGATTTGGGGTATAACTGTAAGACCAAGTGAGGGATTTGAAAGAGCAATTTGGGATTCCAAGGTCTGATGTCAATGCTGCGCGGCTGCAAAGCATCAAGGTCCCGGATTTCAGGACCACGTTACCCTGTCTATCACCTTCACTGCTGAATTACAGATTAAGTAAAGTATCAGGAGATGCGGGTTGGGCTATGTTCACATCTCGCAAAAGATCCTACCCCAAATGTAGCCCTAGGGCTCAATTAAACTGACGGTGGCCAAATGAGAGTCCTCTTAGCCCCCATTCAGGTCAGCATAGTTTATCTGCAGCATTACACAGTATAGAGTAAAACAAGGTGAATATTGTCTTACAATAAGTCTATTAGAGACATATTACACTGCATGTACAGTACAGAACAAAAGTTTGGACACACCTTCTCATTTAACGATTTTTCTGTATTTTCATGACTATGAAAATTGTACATTCACACTGAAGGCATCAAAACTATGAATTAACACATGTGGAATTATATATTTAACAAAAAAGTGTGTAACAACTGAAAATATGTCTTGTATTCTAGGTTCTTCAAAGTAGCCACCTTTTGCTTTGATGACTGCTTTGCACACTCTTGGCATTCTCTTGATGAGCTTCAAGAGGTAGTCACCGGAAATGGTCTTCCAACAGTCTTGGAGGAGTTCCCAGAGATGTTTAGCATTTGTTGGCCCTTTTGCCTTCACTCTGCAGTCCAGCTCACCCCAAACCATCTCGATTGGGTTCAGGTCTGGTGACTGTGGAGGCCAGGTCATCTGGCGTAGCACCCCATCACTCTCCTTCTTGGTCAAATAGCCCTTACACAGCCTGGAGGTGTGTTTGGGGTCATTGTCCTGTTGAAAAATAAATGATGGTCCAACTAAACGCAAACCGGATGGAATAGCATGCCGCTGCAAGATGCTGTGGTAGCCATGCTGGTTCAGAATGCCTTCAATTTTGAATAAATCCTCAACAGTGTCACCAGCAAAGCACCCCCACACCATCACACCTCCTCCATGCTTCACGGTGGGAACCAGGCATGTAGAGACAATCCGCTCACCTTTTCTGCGTCGCACAAAGACACGGTGGTTGGAACCAAAGATCTCAAATTTGGACTCATCAGACCAAAGCACAGATTTCCACTGGTCTAATGTCCATTCCTTGTGTTCTTTAGCCCAAACAAGTCTCTTCTGCTTGTTGCCTGTCCTTAGCAGTGGTTTCCTAGCAGTTATTTTACCATGAAGGCCTGCTGCACAAAGTCTCCTCTTAACAGTTGTTGTAGAGATGTGTCTGCTGCTAGAACTCTGTGTGGCATTGATCTGGTCTCTAATCTGAGCTGCTGTAAACCTGCGATTTCTGAGGCTGGGGACTCGGATAAACTTATCCTCAGAAGCAGAGGTGACTCTTGGTCTTCCTTGGGGAAACTTTCAAAGTTTTCCCAATTTTTCGGACTGACTGACCTTCATTTCTTAAAGTACTGATGGCCACTCGTTTTTCTTTACTTAGTGTGCAAAGCAGTAATCAAAGCAAAAGGTGGCTACTTTGAAGAATCTAGAATATAAGACATATTTTCAGTTGTTTCACACTTTTTTGTAAAGTGTAATGTATAATTCCACATGTGTTAATTCATAGTTTTGATGCCTTCAGTGTGAATGTACAATTATCATAGTCCTGAAAATACAGAAAAATCTTTGAATGAGAAGGTGTGTCCAAACTTTTGGTCTGTAATGTATATTAGGATACAATGGAGCCTGCTACTAGTGTGATGGGGACTGAGGCTTAGTAAAAATACAAGGCCGGACCGGGGAGGGTAAAGATCCGGTGATCTATCTGTTACGTGCATGGAAGGGTGGGCAACGAGAAACTAGGGAATAAAGGATGAGGAAGATGAGTAATAGGAGGAAGGGAGAAAAGAAAGAGAAATAGAGAGAAAAAGTGAGTGGGAGGAAGAGAACGAAAATGAGGAGCTGAATGAAGCAAGATACAGTGAGAGAGAGGAGGGAGGGACTGAGTCAGGAAACGTGTGAGGGTGTCTGCATCTGTGTATATATCCACGTGTATTTGCATGGGTATATCTGTGCATGTTTGTGTACATACAGTACAAACCAAAAGTTTGGACACACCTCATTTAAAGATGTTTCTGTATTTTCGTGACTATGAAAATTGTAAATTCACACTGAAGGCATCAAAACTATGAATTAACACATGTGGAATTATAGACTTAACAAAAAAGTGTGTAACAACTGAAATTATGTCTTATATTCTAGGTTCTTCAAAGTAGCCACCTTTTGCTTTGATGACTGCTTTGCACACTCTTGGCACTCTCTTGATGAGCTTCAAGAGGTAGTCACCGGAAATGGTTTTCACTTCACAGGTGTGCCCTGTCAGGTTTAATAAGTGGGATTTCTGGCCTAATAAATGGGGTTGGGACCATCAGTTGTGTTGTGCAGTCTGGTGGATACACAGCTGTTAGTCCTACTGAATAGACTGTTAGAGTTTGTATTATGGCAAGAAAAAAGCACCTAAGTAAAGAAAAACGAGTGGCCATCATTAATTTAAGAAATGAAGTTCAGTCAGTCCAAAAAATTGGGAAAACTTTGAAAGTGTCCCCAAGTGCAGTTGCAAAAACCATCAAGCGCTACAAAGAAACTGGCTCACATGAGGACTGCCCCAGGAAAGGAAGACCAAGAGTTGCCTCTGCTTCTGAGGATAAGTTTATCCGAGTCACCAGCCTCAGAAATCGCAGGTTTACAGCAGCTCAGATTAGAGACCAGGTCAGGGTCGGCTCCAGGTTTTCGTGGGCCCCGGGCGAAAGAGTCTCAGTGGGCCCCTTTAACACAGACCACAATTCATGATGCACAGATACGGCAGAGAAATATAGGTGTAGTACAATGCCAAAGATTTCACTTAATTCATACATTACATGAGTGATATCTATTGTAAATTCTACAATAGTTGAAAAGACAAACAGTATAGTCATCCATACAGTATTATGGGCACCACATAGTGCGCCATACAGAATAATGAGCTCCATATATGCTCCATACAGTATTATGGGCACCCCATAGTGCTCCATGCAGATTAATGAGCCCCATATATTGCTCCATACAGTATAATGAGCTCCATATATTGCTTCGTACACAATTATGGGCACCACATAGAGCTCCATACAGAATAATGAGCCCCATATAATGCTCCATATACAATGGGCCCCATATATGATGCTCCAGTGTATGATGGGCCCCATATATGATGCTCCAATGTATGATGGACCCCATGTAATGCTCTATATACAGTTATATGAAAAAGTTTGGGCACCCCTATTAATCTTAAGCTTAATGTTTGATAAAAATTGGTGTTTTTGCAACAGCTATTTCAGTTTGATATATCTAATAACTATTGGACACAGTAATATTTCTGCCTTGAAATGAGGTTTATTGTACTAGCAGAACATGTGCAATCTGCATTCAAACAAAAATTTGACAGGTGCATAAGTATGGTCACCCTTATCATTTTCTTGTTTTAAATACTCCTACCTACTTTTTACTGACTTACTAAAGCACTTTTTTTGGTTTTGTAACCTCATTGAGCTTTGAACTTCATAGCCAGGTGTATGCAATCATGAGAAAAGCTACTTAAAGTGGCCACTTGCAAGTTGTTCTCCTGTTTGAGTCTCCTCTGAAGAGTGGCATCATGGGCTCCTCAAAACAACTGTCAAATGATCTGAAAACAAAGATTATTCAACATAGTTGTTCAGGGGAAGGATACAAAAAGCTGTCTCAGAGATTTAACCTGTCAGTTTCCACTGTGAGGAACATAGTAAGGAAATGGAAGAACACAGGGACAGTTCTTGTTAAGGCCAGAAGTGGCAGGCCAAGAAAAACATCAGAAAGGCAGAGAAGAAGAATGGTGAGATCAGTCAAAGACAATCCTCAGACCACCTCCAGAGAGCTGCAGCATCAACTTGCTGCAGATGGTGTCACTGTGCATCGGTCAACTATACAACGCACTTTGCACAGGAGAAGCTGTATGGGAGAGTGATGCGAAAGAAGCCGTTTCTGCAAGCACGCCACAAACAGAGTCGGCTGAGGTATGCAAAAGCACATTTGGAGAAGCCAATTTCTTTTTGGAAGAAGGTCCTGTGGACTGATGAAACCAAGATTGAGTTGTTTGGTCACACAAAAAGGCGTTATGCATGGCATCAAAAAAACACAGCATCCCAAGAAAAACACTTGCTACCCACAGTAAAATTTGGTGGAGGTTCCATCATGCTTAGGGGCTGTGTGGCCAATGCCGGCACCGGGAATCTTGTTAAAGTTGAGGGACGCATGGATTCCACTCAATATCAGCAGATTCTTGACAATAATGTTCAAGAATCAGTGACAAAGTTGAAGTTACGCAGGGGATGGATCTTTCAGCAAGACAATGATCCAAAACACCGCTCCAAATCTACTCAGGCATTCATGCAGAGGAACAATTACAATGTTCTGGAATGGCCATCCCAGTCCCCAGACCTGAATATCAGTGAACATCTGTGGGATCATTTGAAGAGGGCTGTCCATGATCGGCGACCATCAAACTTAACTGAACTGGAATTGTTTTGTAAACAGGAATGGTCAAAAATACCTTCATCCAGGATCTCGGAACTCATTAAAAGCTACAGGGAGCGACTAGAGGCTGTTATTTTTGCAAAAGGAGGATCTACTAAATATTAATGTCACATTTCTGGTGAGGTGCCCAAACTTATGCACCTGTCAAATTTTGTTTGGATGCAGATTGCACATTTTCTGTTAGTACAATAAACCTCATTTCAAGGCAGAAACATTACTGTGTCCAATAGTTATTAGATATATCAAACTGAAATAGCTGTTGCAAAAACACCAATTTTTATAAAACATTAAGCTTAAGATTATTAGGGGTGCCCAAACTTTTTCATATAACTGTATGATGCTCCAGTGAATGATGGGCCCCATATATGATGCTCCAATGTATGATGGGTTCCATATATGATACTCCAGTGTATGATGGGCCCCAAATGATGTTCTCCATATATTGCGCCAAACAAAAAAAAAAATTAAAAATGAACTATTCACCTCTCCTTACTGGCAGCTGCTCTGCTCGAGGCACCGGCCCCTGGTACTGGCACAGGCACCGGGCCCCCATAGCATGTCGGTGTCCCCGACTGTGAGTGGGACCCCCGCCTGCTGACGCCGACCCTGGACCAGGTCAATGCCACACAGAGTTCTAGCAGCAGACACCTCTCTACAACTGTTAAGAGGAGACTTTGTGCAGCAGGCCTTCATGGTAAAATAGCTGCTAGGAAACCACTGCTAAGGACAGGCATCAAGCAGAAGAGACTTGTTTGGGCTAAAGAACACAAGGAATGGAGATTAGACCAGTGGAAATCTGTGCTTTGGTCTGATGAGTCCAAATTTGAGATCTTTGGTTCCAACCACCGTGTCTTTGTGCGACGCAGAAAAGGTGAATGGCTGGACTCTACATGCCTGGTTCCACCGTGAAGCATGGAGGAGGTGTGATGGTGTGGGGGTGCTTTGCTGGTGACACTGTTGGGGATTTATTCAAAATTGAAGGCATACTGAACCAGCATGGCTTCCACAGCATCTTGCAGCGGCATGCTATTGCATCCGGTTTGCGTTTAGTTGGACCATCATTTATTTTTCAACAGGACAATGACCCCAAACACACCTCCAGGCTGTGTAAGGGCTATTTGACCAAGAAGGAGAGTGATGGGGTGCTATGCCAGATGACCTGGCCTCCACAGTCACCAGACCTGAACCCAATCGAGATGGTTTGGGGTGAGCTGGACCGCAGAGTGCAGGCAAAAGGGCCAACAAGTGCTAAGCATCTCTGGGAATTCCTTCAAGAATGTTGGAAGACCATTTCCGGTGACTACCTCTTGAAGCTCATCAAGAGAATGCCAAGAGTGTGCAAAGCAGTCATCAAAGAAAAAGGTGGCTACTTTGAAGAACCTAGAATATAAGACATATTTTCAGTTGTTTCACACTTTTTTGTAAAGTGTAATGTATAATTCCACATGTGTTAATTCATAGTTTTGATGCCTTCAGTGTGAATTTACAATTTTCCTAGTCATGAAAATACAGAAAAATCTTTAAATTAGAAGGTGTGTCCAAACTTTTGGTCTGTACTGTATATCCATGTGTATGTATATGTGCATCTGTGTATATATCCGTATATACAGTCTGTATATGTGCATCTATGTGTGTGTGTATATATTTGTACATATGTGTGTATCCAAGTATGTCTATGTATATCCATGTGTGTACATCTGGGTCTATGTATACAGTGCCTACAAGTAGTATTCAACCCCCTGCAGATTTAGCTGGTTTGATAAGATGCAAATAAGTTAGAGCCTTCAAACTGCAAACGAGAGTAGGATTTATTAACAGAAGCATAAATCTTACAAAACAAAAAGTTATGTTGCTCAGTTGAATTTTAATAAATTTTAAACATAAAAGTGTGGGTCAATTATTATACAACCCCTATGTTTAATATTTCGTGGAATAACCCTTGTTTGCAATTACAGCTAATAATCATCTTTTATAAGACCTGATCAGGCCGGCACAGGTCTGTGGAGTTATCTTGGCCCACTCCTCCATGCAGATCTTCTCCAAGTTATCTAGGTTCTTTGGGTGTCTCATGTGGACTTTAATCTTGAGCTCCTTCCACAAGTTTTCAATTGGGTTAAGGTCAGGAGACTGACTAGGCCACTCCAACACCTTGACTTTTTCCCTCTTGAACCAGGCCTTGGTTTTCTTGGCTGTGTGCTTTGGGTCGTTGTCTTGTTGGAAGATGAAATTACGACCCATCTTAAGATCCTTGATGGAGGAGCGGAGGTTCTTGGCCAAAATCTCCAGGTAGGCCGTGCTATCCATCCTCCCATGGATGCGAACCAGATGGCCAGGCCCCTTGGCTGAGAAACAGCCCCACAGCATGATGCTGCCACCACCATGCTTGACTGTAGGGATGGTATTCTTGGGGTCGTATGCAGTGCCATCCAGTCTCCAAACGTCACGTGTGTGGTTGGCACCAAAGATCTCGATCTTGGTCTCATCAGACCATAGAACCTTAAACCAGTCTGTCTCAGAGTCCTCCAAGTGATCATGAGCAAACTGTAGACGAGCCTTGACATGACGCTTTGAAAGTAAAGGTACCTTACGGGCTCGTCTGGAACGGAGACCATTGCGGTGGAGTACGTTACTTATGGTATTGACTGAAACCAATGTCCCCACTGCCATGAGATCTTCCCGGAGCTCCTTCCTTGTTGTCCTTGGGTTAGCCTTGACTCTTCGGACAAGCCTGGCCTCGGCACGGGAGGAAACTTTCAAAGGCTGTCCAGGCCGTGGAAGGCTAACAGTAGTTCCATAAGCCTTCTACTTACGGATGATGCTCCCAACAGTGGAGACAGGTAGGGCCAACTCCTTGGAAAGGGTTTTGTTACCCCTTGCCAGCCTTGTAACCCTCCACGATCTTGTCTCTGATGGCCTTGGAATGCTCCTTTGTCTTTCCCATGTTGACCATGTATGAGTGCTGTTCACAAGTTTGGGGAGGGTCTTAAATAGTCAGAAAAGGCTGGCAAAAGAGATCATTAATCCACACATGTGAAGCTCATTATTCTTGGTGCCTGAACTACCGTATATACTCGTGTATAAGCCGAGATTTTCAGCACCTTTTTTCGTGCTGAAAATGCCCCCTCGGCTTATACACGAGTCATAGGGCAGAAACCAGCGGGGGAGGGGATGCCGCGGCAGGAGCCGGTGGCTGGGATCATACTCACCCCCCCCTGTGCCATCGCTGAGCGTCCCTGCAATCCTGCGTTCTCCCAGTCTTCTTGCAGCTCTCCAGCACTGAGCGGTGATGTAATACCCGCTCATTAAGGTCATGTAATATGGATGCGACGCCACTCCCATGGGCGTGGCCTCCATATTCATGGCCTTAATGAGCGGTATTACGTCACCGCTCAGCGCTGGAGAGCTGCAAGAAGACGGGAGAACGCAGGATTGCAGGGACGCTCAGCGATGGCACGGGGAGGGGTGAGTATGATGGAGGAGAGGACAAGGAGCACGAGCAGGACGGAGGGGGGAGAACGGTGGACGGGGGAAGCATAGAGGAGGACGGGGAAGCTGGAGCAGGACGGGGAAGCATGGAGCAGGAGGGGGGGAGATCGGTGGACGGGGGAAGCTGGAGCAGGACGGGGAAGCATGGAGCAGGAGGGGGGGGAGATCGGTGGACGGGGGAAGCATGGAGGAGGACAATGAGCACGGAGCAGGACGGGAAGGATGGAGGGCACAGAGGAGCACGGAGCAGGAGGGGGGGCACAGGAGGACGGAGAAGGAATGGGGGAGCACAGCGGAGGACGGAACAGGAGGGGGAGTACAGAGGAGAATGGGGGAGCACAGAGCTGGATGGGGAGCAAGGAGCAGGACGTGGGCAGCACAGAGCAGGAGGGCAGTTTATACACCCGGCTTATACATGAGTCAATATTTTTCCCAGTTTTTTGTGGCAAAATTATGGGGTCGGCTTATACACGGGTGGCTTATACACGAGTATATACGGTACTTCTTAATACTTTAGGGGGACCAAACAGAATTCTTGTGGTTTGAGGGGTTGAATAATAAATGACACTCTGAATTAACTTTTAACGTTTTTTTAAAAAAAATAAAAATAATTAAAACAAAAATTTTTGCTGCAGTGCATTTCCCACTTCCAGGCTGATCTACAGTACAAATGTCACAATGCCAAGTTAATTCCGCATTTGTCAACCAGCTAAATCTGCAGGGGGTTGAATACTACTTGTAGGCACTGTATGTGCGTGTGCATATCTGTATATACCATATGTACAGGTGCTTCTCATAAAATTAGAATATCAACAAAAAGTTATTTCACTTCTTCAATACATAAGTGAAACTGATATATTCTATAGAGTCATTACACACAGAGTGATCTATTTCACGTGTTTATTTCTGTTAATGTTGATGATTATGGCTTACAGCCAATGAAAACCAAAAGTCATTATCTCAGTAAATTAGAATAATTAACAAAAAACATCTGCAAAAGCTTCCTAAGTGTTTAAAAAGATCCCTTAAGGTACTGCCACACTAAACTATCCCGCTAGCGATCACGATAAAGACGCATACTAATGCGATCGCTAGCGGGATCGTTTTAATATCGCTAGTAGCGGCTTTATTTAGCGATGTCGTTAAGGACGCTATCGCGGTTAGCGATCTCCTTAACGACTTTAGCGGTACAAAATACCGCTAAATCGCTAAATAAAAGGTGCCACACACAGCGATAATACTTACCCAGCGGGAGCGCCGACGATAAATAGGGTCCGGAACGATTCCAGCGACGAGCGAGATCACAGCAGGATCTCAGCAGGGAGCTCGTCGCTGACAGATGCCGCACACAACAACATCGCTAACGGGATCACTAAATAGTGACGTTTTTTAGCAATCCCGTTAGCGATGTTTAGTGTGGCATACCCTTCAGTCTGTTTCAGTAGGCTCCATAATCATAGGGAAGACTGCTGACTTGACAGATGTACAGAAGGCAGTCACTGACACACTCCACAAGGAGGGGGAAGTCACAAAAGGTCATTGCTAAATATATACTTTGTGGATTTGCTGCCACCAGTCTGAATCTACAATGGGCATATTTCAATAAGAAAAATAAAAAACACTGCATTAACAGGTGTTTCAAAAGTTTTGACCAAGACTGTAGAAACATATATACTGTCTGTGAAAAATTATATATACATATAAGTATAACTGTTGAGGTGTACGTATATCTGTGTGTGTCTCTCTCTCTCTCTCTCTCTCTCTCTCTATATATATATTGTGAGACAGTGACCGGTGTCACATGTAAGGGGTCGCTGTGTATTCCCCCCAGGATGTGCACGGAGGCATACTGAGGCTATGAGAGTGTATTGCAGTCACAAGCGTAGCTATGATTGCAATGCGGAAAAAAAGTAAGTGTTAGTCTTGGGCAAGCTATTTGTCCAAGGCAGATTTAAGAAAACCTGCTGGGCTTTTATTTTTGAAACGGACTACAGGATGATAGTGGGGCAGTCCGGTTCACACCCGGTCCAGGTTTTCCATGTGGCCTATAGCCACAGATTCCAGTTAAAAACCTGCAGTAAAATGGTTTAGGTGTGTCAGGGTCAGTGTCAGTTTGGTGTTTGCAAGAGTGCAGAGCAGAAGGCTCTGCAGAGCTCACCTGTGTGAGGCAAACAGCCAAGGGAGAAGAAAGGCCTGGCACCCACAGCATACACGGCGGTGCAGACACCCACGGCAACAGGTCTTGGAGGTGGACTGGCTTGTTTATTGACTGCTATCCAGAGGATATGGTTCCCGGCTGCGATCTGGAGGATATCGTGTGCTGTGTTTATGTGAGTTGAGCATTAAAGAGACTTTTGTTTTGGAACTTTGCTGGGTCACTGCCTCATCACTGCTCAGTGTGCATACCACTGCACTACAATTTATAGACACACATATATATACCCATTTACACATACAGCGGCTGAAATAAGTATGGAAAACGTCATCAATTTTCTAAGTAAGTCTATTTCTAAAGGTGCTATTGACATGAAATTCTCACCATTTGAAGGTAACAAGCCATCCAATTCACACAGGCAAATTAAGTTACCGTAGATACTCGTGTATAAGCCGAGATTTTCAGCACCTTTTTTTGTGCTGAAAATGCCCCCTCGGCTTATACACGAGTCATAGGGCAGAAACCAGCGGGGGAGGGGATGCGGCGGCAGGAGCCGGTGGCTGGGGCATCATACTCCCCTCCCCGTGCCATCGCTGAACGTCCTGCAATCTGCGTTCTCCCCGGCTTCCTGCAGCTCTCCCGGCTTCCAGCAGCTCTCAGCGCTGAGCGGTAACGTAATACCCGCTCATTAAGGTATGTAATATGGACGCGACGCCACTCCCATGGGCGTGGCCTTCATATTCATGGCCTTAATGAGCGGTTTACGTCACCGCTCAGCGCTGGAGAGCTGCAGGAAGCCGGGGAGAACGCAGGATTGCCGGCCGGGACGTTCAGCAATGGCACGGGGAGGGTGAGTATGATGGAGGAGGATGGGGGGGAGCATGGAGGAGGACAAGGAGCATGGAGCAGGACGGGGGGGAGGACGGAGAGCACGGAGCAGAACGGGGGGACGGAGAGCACGGAGCAGGATGGGGGGGGAGGACGGAGAGCACGGAGCAAAAACGGGGGGGACGGAGAGCACGGAGCAGAACGGGGGGAGGACGGAGAGCACGGAGCAGAACGGGGGGAGGACGGAGAGCACGGAGCAGAACAGGGGGGGACGGAGAGCACGGAGCAGGCGGGGGGAGTACGGAGAGCACAGAGCAGGACGGGGGTGGGCACAGAGGAGAATGGGGAAGTGCAGAGCTGGATGGGGGAGCACGGAGCAGGACGGCAACTTATACACCGGCTTATACACGAGTCAATAAGTTTTCCAAGTTTTCTGTGGCAAAATTAGGGGGGTCGGCTTATACACAGGTCGGCTTATACATCAGTATATACGGTATGTGTAATAATAAAAAATAACATAGGGAAAAAGTATTGAACCGCTTACAGAAATTTATTTAATACTTCATACAAAAGCCTTTGTTGGTGATGAAGAATTAAGATGCCTCCTGTATTGAGAAACTAATCACAGGCATTGCTCAGGTGTGATTTTGGCCCATTCTTCCACACAAACACTCTTCAAATACTGAAGTTTCCTTGGGCTCCTTCTATGAATTCTGAGCTTTAGTTTCTTCCACAAATTTTCTATCAGGTTCAGGTACAGTGATTGGCTTGGCCATTCTAGCAGCTTTATCTGCTTTCTTTGAAACCATTTGAGAGTTTCCTTAGCTGTGTGTTTGGGATCATTGTCTTGCTGAAATGTCCACCCTCATTTCATCTTCATCATCATGGTAGATGGCAGTAGATTTTTTTTCAATGTCTCGGTACATTTATCCATTCATCCTTCCTTCAAATATATGAAGTTTGCTAGTGCCTTATGCTGAAAAACAGCCTCAGACCCTGAAGTTTCCACTTCGAAACTTCACTACTGCTATGGTGTTTTTGGGGGGATGTGCAGTGCTTTTTGGCCTCCAAACATGGTGTGTAATTTGGCATCCAAAAAGTTCATTTTGGTCTCATTTGACCAGATATATTCTCCCGTATTTCACAGGTTTGTCTAAATGTTGCTGAGCAAACTTTAAAGCTCTTGAACATGCTTTTTGTTCAACAATAGAGTCTCGCATGGTGAGCGTGCATACAGGCCATTGAGGTTGAGTGCATTACTTTTCCATGAAACAATTGTACTGTTATGATCTGCTACAAGCACTAAGGAAAGATGGGAATTCTGTCCCTTTCAATAGAACTAAGCTGAATCCTACGATGTAACGGGGAACCTGATCCTGCGACCAGACCCCCTAAAGTCCTCAGCTAGTCTGAACGAAGACTATAGTTGCGAGGGAGGAATCCCTACAAGGTCTAGGGGCTGGGGAGAAAAGGTGGACACCTCCTAACAGAAATTGTAGCAGGGAAAAATAAAACAGAAAACAAATTACATAGAGATCCTAAGATCAAGCAAAACTGATGAGTAAGGCACCTAA